>VXAD01000410.1:1871-25814 GCA_013399195.1 Dicrurus megarhynchus | reverse complement strand
TCTTCTGCCTGCAGGTCATCCAGGGTTTGCTGATGGGCCTCTTGGAGGGCTTTCTTCTCTTTTGTCAGCTTGGCAATGGTCTCATCCAGAGCTGCCATCTCCTCAGTCAGGTTTTTCACCTTTAGGAAGAAGGGAGCAAGTGTAAATAAAGGAAGTAGCTACAGAAGTCCTGTAATAGCACAGGGCTCTTTTCTGGAGTGCAAGTGACAGGTTCTACCTCATACCTTGTTTTCAGTGGCGTGTTTTTCCTTCTCCACCTTGGCCAGTGTTAGCTCAAGGTCATCAATATCTTTCTTCAGCTCTGAACATTCATCCTCCAGTTTCCTCTTCTTGGCTGTCAGCTCAGCATTAATTTCCTCTTCATCCTCAGCCCTTTCAGTCACTTCTTTAACTTTGGCTTCCAGCTGGATTTTGGTTTTGATGAGCTGGTCACACCTTTCCTCAGCATCAGCCAAAGCATCAGCTTCCTGAGGGGTAGACAAAGATTCTGTTTCTTTATACTATTTGAAAGTTTGTCTTCTTTATCTTTTAGCCTATCCACTCAAATAGCTTTACAATGTTGTCAGGTTTTCTGCCTTGGAAATAGATCTGCAAGTTCTCTATTTGGAATGGGTCTCAATTTGTTTGTTTGTTTGTTTGTTTGTTTGTTTTTTATTCTTTCAAAAATATCTGTCAGGATTTCTAGTTTTGAGAATATTAAATGGAGTAGGGTGTTCAGGTACAATCCTGTCCTGGCTATCGATAGGTGCCATCTTAGAACGCAGGAGCCCTGACACCCACTTGAAGCTCCTTGCTTCTTTTACTAGCTGTCAGAGAGCTCACCACGCTACTGCAGGACACTACTTTCTCAGGCTCATGTCCAATATAATGTACATCTGTTCACAGAAGATCTGTCTGACCTTCTGCCTGAGACAGAGCGGTCTGAACGTATACGTGCTTCTTCTGAGTGGGAAATAAATGGTGATACTCACAGCCTGCACTTGGAGCTGCAGGTCGTTTTTCTCCTTCATTAGGGATGCCATTTTCTCCTCCAGCTCCTTCCGCTTTGCCTCAGACTTTGCAAGCTCTTCCTTGGTTTTCTCAAACTCCTCCTTCATGTTGGCCATTTCCTTCTCAGACTCTGCACTCTTCAGCAAGGGCTTGATCTTGAAGAACAGCTTCATCCATGGCCAGTGTTTGACATTCATGAATGCACGAATGTTGTACTGGATGCAGAAGATGGATTCCCTGAGGCATAATTAAAAAGTACCATGAATATTCTCAGTCTGACGAGTGTCAACACTTTCCCATGAGCAGAGTGACTTTAACTGAAGAAGAGGAATTTGTACCTCCGCTCCACCATTCTCCGGTACTCCACTCTCATCAGGTAACCCCGGCACATGGCCTGGGTGCGGGTGATGAGCTGTGCCAGCTTCTCATCCCTCATCTCCTCCAGAAGCCCTATCAGTCCAGCTTTGAAGAACACCTTGAGAGAGGGAATGTTGCAGCACATCACTGTCAGGTAGAGCAAAGCCCAGGCAGGCACTGAATGGGGGGGTTTGTACCTTGGTGTGTCCAAATTTGTACTGGGTGTGGTCCACATCGATTGACCCAAGGAGCTTCTCAGAAGCCTTCTTGCTGTCGATGAACTGTCCCTCGGGGATGGCACTGGCATTAAGCACCTTGTATCTGTGGAAGTACAGGAAATAGGAATGAAGACAATGTCAAGTCATGAGATTATTCTGTTTACTGAAACCAAGAGCAGTGTTTGCAGCAGAATCAGGCTGAGGAAGTTGGAATTCCATTCCTCCATTTTCAGAGACCCTGGCAAAGTTCAGTTGTGTGACGGACAGCAGTTGGTGAGGACACCTGACTTACCTCTTCATTTCATAGCTCTTACCTCTGCTTGAAGTCAGCATAGAGGACTCTGCTGGGGAACCCTTTCCTGCAAATCCTGATCCCTTCCAGCACGCCGTTACAGCGCAGCTGGTGAAGCACCAGCTCGTGCTCCATGGCACCTGACAATGCAGAGCAGAAATGAATGGCACAGACTGCAGTGCAGAAGGGAATGGATGTATCAGAGCAAGGATCTTTCTACTTGAGCATCTTACCGGGTGTTTTAGTCTCATTGGGGATGATACAGCGCACAAAATGGGGGTGAGTGCTCCGCAGATTGGTCATCAGCTTGTTGAGATTCTCCTGTGGGATCGTGACTTATTGAGTGTTTATAAGAAACATGGAAAAAATAATCCTTTGCATTCTTTAAATTTAACATGAAAGACCCATCAATGGAGATGCACTGAGCTGAAAATTGTCATCTGAGAATACCTCAATCAATTGCTCAATCCCCTAAGATTCTAAACATTAAACATCACCTTGTAGGATAAGAAAAAACTTACCATCAACCCAATGAAGGATAGAAAGTGGGCACTTTTAATGAGAAAATTTATGTTTATATTAAGTGTAAGTTTAGGTTCTTGCAGTGCTATTTTTCATTCCGTAAGATTATTGTTTTCAATGGTGGTCTAAATAGAAGTTATTTGTATTCAGAATATTTTTTGATTGGTTGGTTGGGTTGTTGGTTGGGGTTTTTTTGCTTTTTTTTCTGTGTCTGAGCCAGCTAAAAATGCAGAATAACCCTCTGCATATATGAAAAGATAAGGTGCTTACATACCCGGAAAAGAGCTGAGACGGTCTGGAAGGAAGAACCCTTCTTCTTGCCTCCCTTCTTGCCGCCACCACCACTAGCCTCTGATAAAGTAAAGATAATGAAACATCTGTTGCTTTGGGGACCAACCACTGTGCATCAAAGAGATGACACNTTGTTGAGATTCTCCTGTGGGATCGTGACTTATTGAGTGTTTATAAGAAACATGGAAAAAATAATCCTTTGCATTCTTTAAATTTAACATGAAAGACCCATCAATGGAGATGCACTGAGCTGAAAATTGTCATCTGAGAATACCTCAATCAATTGCTCAATCCCCTAAGATTCTAAACATTAAACATCACCTTGTAGGATAAGAAAAAACTTACCATCAACCCAATGAAGGATAGAAAGTGGGCACTTTTAATGAGAAAATTTATGTTTATATTAAGTGTAAGTTTAGGTTCTTGCAGTGCTATTTTTCATTCCGTAAGATTATTGTTTTCAATGGTGGTCTAAATAGAAGTTATTTGTATTCAGAATATTTTTTGATTGGTTGGTTGGGTTGTTGGTTGGGGTTTTTTTGCTTTTTTTTCTGTGTCTGAGCCAGCTAAAAATGCAGAATAACCCTCTGCATATATGAAAAGATAAGGTGCTTACATACCCGGAAAAGAGCTGAGACGGTCTGGAAGGAAGAACCCTTCTTCTTGCCTCCCTTCTTGCCGCCACCANTGGTCATAGAGCTTGTTCTTGAAAGAGGTGTCAGTGGCCTTGGGGAACATGCACTCCTCTTCCAGGATGGAGAAGATGCCCATGGGCTGGGAGAAGCAGCAAAAAATAGCAGTGACAGATCTGCTGTCAGAAGGGGACTGCAGTAAGGTACAGGAAACTGAAAAACTGGTTGAATTTTTGGACCAAAAATGGATTAAATCGTTGTTAACTTTTGCATTTGCACTTCTAGACAAAATACAAATTTGTGTCTGAAATTAATGCATTTAATGACTGATACTGTCACATTAATCACACAAAATTTTCTAAATAATTTTGAAACTGAGGAGTTGAAAGGTGATCTGTTTTTTCCATTATTGCTTTCACGAAGTAATTTGTACAGTTGAAGATGTCTTACTAAAATTGACCTTAGTGCAACACATCAACAGATCTTTCAGCTACTTCCTGAAATCTTATTTTTTGAAGATATATCTCTGTCTTTCCATTCCTATACAAGAGGGGGTCATGCAAAACAGTGTCTTCCCATAGTGTTCTTGTTGATCACAGTTCATCCAGTACTTTTTTTCTATATGCACCTATTATTTTTGTTAGAAATTATGTTTCAGAAATCACAGTGTTCATATTGAAATACTAATGTTGAAATTGTGTCTGGATTTCTGAAAAGAGATCTTTCATCTTGGTGACTAGAAAACTCACCTGCAGAGAATTCTTTTCATGTGATTATGTGTGATTACATCAATGCTTGTATTGCCATACAAGAAAAATTGCAGTTAGTTTTTTAAAAATGCATACCAGTGTAGTTAATGGATAACCTAAAAGCACTTCATTTGTAGCCTAATCACAAAGGTTCTTAGAATTTACTTTCATAATACATACAATACTGAGATGGTAATTTTTGAATAGCCAGGAACATAAACAGATAATAATAGATGAAACATAAGTGCAAGAAAAAGTAAGCCTGAAGAAAAATCCTGAAATTCTGTCATGAAACTGATAACAAAATCTTAAATGTCATCAACATACCTTCTCAATGAGCTCAATGCAGGCAGCCAGGTCCATCCCAAAGTCAATGAATGTCCATTCAATTCCCTCCTTCTTGTACTCCTCCTGCTCCAGCACGAACATGTGGTGGTTGAAGAACTGTTGCAGTTTCTCATTGGTGAAGTTGATGCACAGCTGCTCCAGGCTGTTGAACTGCTCAGTGGAAAGAGAAGATTTAGTCATTTGCAAGATGAAGAACTGCCTGTATAGCTTTCTCCTTCACACTCAGAATCCCATCTCAGAATCCCACACAGGGATGCCCAATTAAGACAAATATGTTTTTAATGTTAAAACATCCAATTAACTAGAGGTTTTTAATTTGATCATGGGGGAATTTTTTTGCCTTTTTTTTGACCATTGCTACTTTAATAATGTTGAAATATATGATTTATTTTAAAATCAAATTTCCTATTTTTTGTTAGTCTTATCAAGGCTCATTACATAACTCCTTTCTCTTAATTTATGTAAATTTTTCTATTGCCCTTATAAATACATTAAACATTCTCAGTGTTTGCCATCCCTGGATTGGACTCAGATACCCTCTGTAAATATCTATAGAACTTCTCAGTCTGAATTAGATCAGCCAATGTACTGTTCCTGTTGGAATCACCCTTTGGCTCTTAAAAAGAAATATATATATATATAGGTCTCCTTTTGTGTAGACTTAAGTTTACCTTTCTCTTCCTATACTATGTAATATTGTACCTTGGGTATTTATGTGCTATTTGTCTGTGGATTTTTTTTTAATATTAAGTTCAAATTATTGAAAAAACACAACATTTGTGCTAATTGTTTAAAAGGCAGATGCTTCTTCCTTGTGTATCATATAAAGATATTATATAAAGATCCATTGAAGCTCATGGATTGGCCTGAGGAAAAAGCACTGACATATACAAGGAAGGAAAATATTTCCAGAAAATAACAAATAAATATTTTTCAAAAAATGCATTACTAATTTGAAATTACAAGTGCGTGTAATGTTAAAGAAAAAAAAACAAACCACCAAAAATCTCCAATTTCTCTTGACACCTAATTGCCCTTATAAGATTTGACGATGACTTCTGTGGTACTTACATCAAAGATCTCAAAGCCAGCAATGTCCAGGACACCAATGAAGTACTGCCTGGGCTGCTTCGTATCCAGCTGTTCATTGATGCGAACAACCATCCACAGGAACATCTTCTCATAGACAGCCTTGGCCAGGGCACCCACTGCATTGTATACCTAAACCAAAGAAGAATGGAGCAGAAGGAAAATAGTATGCAGAGGAAGAGCGTAAATCAAGACAGAGCTTCCCAGTCAAGTTGTTACCTGCTGCACAGTTTGGCCCTTGGTCACATATTCATTCCCCACCTTGACTCGTGGGTAGCAGAGGGCCTTGAGCAGGTCTGCTGAGTTCAGACCCATCAGGTAGGCAGCCTTGTCAGCAACTGAACACAAAGAAAGAGGGAGAAAGTGACAGAGGAGAAGTGATAATTGAAAGTGGATATCCTCTAAAATGCAGCTGTTGGTCTCAGCACTGAAATTTTTTGACATCTTGAAGGGAAATTTAGAAGCATGAATAGACTGGAAGTTGAGATTTATGTATTTGTGAGAGTAAATGGAAGATGAAGTAAATGAAAGAAAATGCATGATTGTCAACTGCCAGCTATGTAACTGTTTCTGTTATTAGGAGTTCTATATGGTTTTAATACCTTCGGTGCCATCAGGCTCTGCCTGCTCCTCACGCTGCTTCTGCTTGAACTTCAGGTTCCCATAGTGCATGACAGCCCCTGTCAGCTTGTAGATGGCTGTTTTCTCATCTGAAGTGAAGCCCAGGATGTCAATGGCACTCTGGCAACAGAATCAGTCAAATAAACCTCTGGACCATTACCAGGAAGTTTCACTGCACCAATATGCTCTGTCACACTTACATCTGTAGCCAACAGCTCCTCCTGGTCGTTAATGCTGGGAACTGTGATCTCACCTTGACTCACGAATTGGTAGTCATATGGGTTGGTGGTGATGAGAAGCATGTCTGTAAAGAAGAATAGGATGTATCTGGGTATGAGAATGAAGATAAATGTTAAACACATTCAGATTTTATCAAACAATTCGTAATACTTCCTACCGATTAGCTCTGGCTTCTTGTTGGACGTGATCTGATAAAAGATGTGGTAGCTCCTTTCCGCCTTGAGCTGGAAAGTGACTCTGGACTTCTCCAGCAGATCTGGCAAGGATGGTAGGATAGAGTCAGGCCTGAGAAAGAACACTGAGGTGGAAAGGGAGGAAGGAATGGGATCAGGTTAGGTGGTCTCTTACATGTTTCAATATCTGCAGAAGCCAGTTTGCCTGTGGCCCCAAAGTGGATTCTGATGAATTTGCCCTGTTAAGCAGAAGCAGCAGCAGGTCAGCCTGGATGTGTTCTGCTGGCGTCTCCTTTGCATGAAGAACTGCTCAGGCACCATGTGTCTTGCCGTGAGGGGGAGAGATTTTACGCAAAGCAACAACTCACAAAGCGTGAGGAGTTGTCGTTCCTCACGGTCTTGGCATTTCCAAAGGCCTCCAGCAGGGGGTTGGCACTGATGATTTGATCCTCAAGTGTCCCCTAAAACAGAAGTCTTCTTGTCATGACCTCGCTCATCAAGAAATTGGACAGTTGCAGGTTTCTACCCCTGGGACCTCACCTGCATTTTGCCTGAGGTCTGCTCCTCCTTCTTCTTGTCCCCGCTGGCTGCAATTGTTGCAAAGTACTGGATGACACGCTTGGTGTTCACAGTCTTCCCGGCCCCGGATTCTCCGCTGCCAAAGCCAAGAGAGAAGCAGAGGGTGCGTGGTCAGGCAGGAGGTCCCCTGGCACCGGGCAGCCCCGCAGGGACCCGCGCAGGGGGTGTACGTACGTGATCAGGATGGACTGGTTCTCCCGATCTGTGAACGAGGCAGAAACAAATAGACTTTATAAAAAAAAATGCAAGAAGACTGAAAATGAATTCAGTAAATGTACATTATGACATTACAGATATAATTATATACCTTGTTACAGCCAGTCCATTTGCCTTATCATTCTTCCTGACACACTAACTCTCTGTGGTAACTATACTTCCCTTTTAGAACTATTAACATGAAAAAATCCTGTTTAAGTTAGCAGTAATTAATGCTATGGCTGAAATAAAACCCTAATGATGTGCTAAGAAAATATCACCGTATTTATCAAGATAACTCCGTGAACACTTTTTAAATGTCTTTTTGAAGAAATCACCCTGAGAACATTCACTTATATAGCATGAATTTAAAAGAAAGAAACAAACAAAATGTCAAAATACATCACTGAAGGTGTCTTTCATTTTAAAACAGTAAAAACAATGCTATGAAGATAGTAAAACCACAGTAGATGTGTGTGTCAGAACCAAGAAAGCTTTGAAAAAGTCTCTTCACAATGCTGAGACAGAGTATCCCTTCAGAGAATTTAATGGGCCAATGCCTCTGAGACAGACGGAGCCACTCACCAGTCAGCATGAACTGATAGGCGTTGTCAGAGATGGAGAAGATGTGTGGAGGGGCCTCCTGGCGCTTCTTGCCTCGGTAGGCCAACACCACCTCCGGGTTGTACACCGGCAGCCACTTGTAGGGGTTGACGGTGACGCAGAAGAGACCCGAGTAGGTCTGCAAGGAAGGGACACAGCACGCTGGCTTCCCCTGAGCCTGGCCCAGCAGTTGCTGCCGCTGCCCAAAGGAAGCTGCTGCTGCCACTTACGTAGATCATCCAGGCTGCGTAACGCTCTTTGAGGTTGTACAGCACAGCGGGTTCGTGGAGGTGGGTCATCATGGCCATGTCCTCGATTTTGTCGTACTTGGGAGGGTTCATGGAGAAGATTTGATCTTCCTTCACTGTCAGGGTCTGCCAAGAAAACAAAAGATCCACATGTATCAGCTAAGAACCCAATGAGGGAAGCAAATGTCCTTCAGCCTTGTTTTTGACTCACCTCTCCCGCTTCAGTCTTGACAGTGACTTTGCCCGATTCCCTGCTTGTGACTGTCCCTTTCACAAAGGACTCCTTTGCATGTACCACAAAGACAGATGACTTGGCATCAAAAGGTTTGTTCTGGGCCTCAATTCTCTCCTTTTCCGACTTTCGGAGGTAAGGAGCCGCCTCCCCAAAGACGGCCATCTCGGCATCTGATGACATGGCTGCGCTCTATGGTGATGCTTGCCAGAGCAGAGAACACTGTTGAAGAGCAGATATGTTACCCAAATGAGTCAATATTTTTTGTTGTCACACAGTTTATTGATAGACCCTAACAGTGTTATAGAATATGTGATTTGGGAAGAATCTTGAGTAGTTCTTTGTTTCACCTTCCTGTGCAACCAGGGCAAAGGTTGGATGCAGGTTTTCACAGCTTCTTCCAGTGAAGTATTTATTATGTTCAAGAATGGATGTTTCTCTGTCCCTTTGCATCCCAGTTTAATGTCTGATGACCCTGATGGTGAGTTTTTCCCCTATTTATTACCTAATCAAAATTTGTGGGGGTGAAACCTCTGGTTTTATCCCTCAGCCTTTCACTCTGCCCATCTGAGAAGAGTCTGACTCTTTCTATGATATATTCACCTCCTTTTTGTTGAAGATAACAATAAGATAACCACTTTTTAATTTCATCCCCACTGTAGACAAACCTCACGATTGCAGCCTCTCCTCATACATAATCTTCTCCTACTTATCTTGAAAGATCTCCACTGGATTCATTCCCGAATGCCACTGTCTTGTCACCAGAAAGCACCAAACTGAACACAGTGCTCCAGATATGGGAGCTGAATGCAGGGAAAGAATCACTTGTCTTTACCTGCTGGCTGTGCTGTTATGAGTGTCTGACAACGTGCTGTTGACCTTCCTTCTCCCAAAGGCACACTGTGACACTTGCACCAGAATGCATGACCCTTTTCTGCAAAGTTGTTTTCCAGCCAAGATGAAATACAACATATCCTGTTGCATGGGGCTGTTCTTTCTTACATGCAGATTTTAAATTGCCTTTATTAAAATTTGTGAGTTTCTTGTCAGCTTCAGGGTGAAGGCTTTTGAAGCTCTTCTCCAGGGTAACTTTGCTCTGTAGCATAATTGTAAGTCTGTTTATTGTCCTCAGTTCCTGAGGATGCATTCCATGCATCATTTGGGTTGCTAATGGTCCAGAAAGTGTTCTGAAGACTATCTAGGGCATAATGTCTTTTGCTGATGCTATGAATCATTCACCAGAGTTGTTTGCTTTTCATCCCAAATGATTTATGTAGTATGTAAGCAACTGGCATGAAGGATGCATAATTCATCAGGTTAAAATACTGCACGACCAACTATTCCTTCTTATGTTAATTGTTTGTGGAAATAACTATAGGCAAAGCTAGAAACCTTAGTTTAAAAATTTATAAATCAAAGCCAGATATCTAAATGCAGTACTGAATTTCCAAAGAAATAGAAATAGAAATAATAGAAAGTATCTGAATTCCTAGGAAGTTTGACAAACAGGCAGCTTGATAAAATGTCATGTCATAACTTTTAGTTAGCTAAATAATAAAAATTTGCAGCTATTCCTAGTAGCATGCAGATCCTCCATTTTCCTCAGTTCTCTTTCATAGGAATAGAAGCAGTACCTCCCCCTTTTTGTTGTTTGGGTAGTTGGATTGCTATTTTTTGCATTTTTACCAAGTTTACTAGTAGGAGGCCTACGTGCAGATTATAACCTTGGAGTATCATCTGGAAAGTATTTTCATATACATTTATTGGCCAGTTTCATATGCAGTAATACTTATAATTTATTACAAGTCTGTAAGATTTTGCAATAGTCTGTTCTGTTGGCTAGCTCTGTCTGTCTGGACTTCATGCCAGAACAGATCATTTACCTCACTGTTCCATAATTAAACATAAGGAATCCCCAAGAAGCATTTCCTGGCGTTACATAGTGGTTAGTGTCTTCAAGCACAGCCACTTAGGAAATCTTGCTAGCTGTGAGCAGCCTGCCCAACCATCAGCATGCTTTATTTGTCATAGCAGAGCAGTGGCCAGGAACATATGGGCATACAGCAATTGCCTACAAAATTTTACAGTAATTTTTACACCATGAAGAAATCTGTTCTACAGAAATCTTCCACCTTTTTCTGTCCCTTAAATGCGAGTAAATGAGGCTCTTACCTCTTATGCTATGAGAAGATGCTTTGCAGGCTGGAAGGTGATCGGTGCTGTAAAGCAGAAACGGCAGATCTCTCATTATTGCTGCACAGAATTCCACAGACAGGTCGCAAAGTGAAAATACCAACATGCTTTGTCGTACAGATATCGAATCCTTGCAGGTGCATGTATGTACATCAGGACAGCAGGGCTGAAGTGGGACTGCAGGGACACTTTCCCTTTCTGCCAACCACAGACATGCACTTACCATGAAGTTTCCTCTGCAGACAGAACAGCCCAGATTCAAGGTCTCTTTTATAGGGTCTGGTCAGTGCATGCTGCAGATGCCTCCTCTGTCTTTGGGCAAAGCATTTTTGGCAAAGCATTGTCTGGCAAACTGAATGTACTGAAAACTGGAAAGTGATGTTACTAGATATAATTAGAAAATTTTGGTCTCTTCCTAGCTATGTGAATAAATCGCCTATAAATAATACGAGAAGATTCCTAAGGAGGGAAATACAGCTAATGATGACCAGAGGAATGAGGGTAACCACTAACAACTGTAAGGCCATGGATGCTCCATGAATCTGAGCTAAGGGAGGAAGGGACAACCATTCACTGGGCTAGCACAGTGACATTTGGATGCATACTTCAACTTTTTCTGAGGACATAATATGTCTGATGACAGTCGTCCTTTCACAGAGCTCTCTACTTACAGATCTTGGATATGATATGTGGATTTCACTGTTGCCTGCATTGCTTACCTTACTTAGATGGTCATATATCACTCTGTTTCACTTCTTTCAGTTGTAACATAATATAGTGCAATATCTCAGGGAGAACAGCCACCTTGAACCATTCTAAGTGCTCCTTCAGTTGTATTCTGTCTCTGGATATAAATATAAAACATACATTTGCATATCTTCCAATATTCTGGAAGTCCTGAGTTTAGAGATTTATGGAAGCATCCATGAGTGGGTTCAAGAGCCAAAAAAAAAGTCACTCTCCCTCTTTTCTATAAGCTCCCTTTAAGTACTAGAAGTCTGCAATGAGGTCTCCCCCGAGCTTTCTCTTCTCCATGCTCAAGGAGAAGGAAAATGTGGGGCAAATGCTGAATTGGGTTGGAGCCCTGGTGGCACATGACATGGAAAGGTCTATACTTAATAGTGGTTGTAAGACCTTCAGGAAACGTAGGGCACTGAGAGCAGGAAGAAAGTCTGGAACAAGGCAGACATAGCTTTGATGGTAGAGGAACAGGTCAAGGAGTACGTCAGCAAACACAAAAGTACATAGGCCTTGAAGGGATACACTCACAAGTTCTGAGGGGGTTGGCTGGTGTCACTATGAGGTCACCCTTGATAATCTTTAATCTGTCATGGTGATTAGCAGAAGTGCCTGAAGGCTGCAGGAAAGCAAATGGCACTCCTGCCTTCAAGGCAGGCAAGAAAGAGGGTTCAGGGAACCAGACTCCAGTCAGCCTCACCTCGATCATTGGGAAGGTGTTGGAGCAACTGATCCCAGAACCTGGAGGACAAGAAAATCATCATGAGTATTCATCATTGCTTCACCAAGGGAAAGTCATGCTTGATCAGCCTCATCACCTTCCATGAGGAAGTGACTGGCTTGGTAGATGGGAGCGGACATTGCTAACCTTGACTTCAGGAAGGCCTTGGACAAAAAGCCCTGTGTGAGCCCTGCACAGCAACTCTATATTATCAACTCTGAGTTCAGCACAAACCCAAAACGTAGCCCCCATATCAGCCACTCTGAGGAAAATTAACTCAAACTTAACCAAAACCAGAACACTCTCCATTGGATAAACTTAGGTATTGCTAAAATAACTGTTACAGTATACTGAGTGGGAAAAGGAGATTTTGTTGTTCCTGTTCTTCCCCCTGCTCTTCATTTTTCTTGAGTCCTGGAAGGGAGGTGTTGAAGAAAAGTGAGATGTCCTACTGTATGCAGACCAAATTTGCCACTTCAGCACACCTCATCTTGAGGAAGTGTTCCTTTGTGTTCAGCTCAAGTTTCAGTCTTTACAAACCTCTGTTACTGCCAGCTTTAAGCAGCTCTGTGAGGCTGAAAGGTCAGGTCAGGTTCATTTGTGACACCTCCCACTGACACAAGTATTTAGGGTTTTTTTCCTAAACCTACTGAAAAAGAAAAAAAAGGCCCAACATTTATCACTTAAAACTGATGCATTAATTTGAGCAATGTTTCTTTTCATCTTACAGTTCTGTTAAGTGAGGAGATAAATTCTGTTAAATGTTTAAGAGGACTCTGCACTGTACTGAAATGTAACTACCACTGCTTCTTCCTGTTTCCACACTTGAAAAATTCAATTGAGTACAGTGGGATAGTGCTGGGGCAGCACTGACTTACCATGTCTATAAAATGCACCTAGGAAAAGGGTGCCTAATCAGTCCTTCCTTTTGGAAAATATGTAATGAATGACACAAATTTTGAACCAAAAAGAAAAAACAAGTGGTTCCTGCCTAATGTTATTTTTCTGCCATTCCTGTATCCATATATCTCCTCAGGGCTGGATTCCATCAATGCTGGAAGCAAAGCACAGCTCATCTGAGAGAGACAGGACAGAATGAAAGACGTCTATGGAAACAGTCTGTCCTGCACAGAAATGCAGCTTGGACAAAGCACTGGAGTGCTGACATACTCCATGGAGGAAAGGGAATTCAGGCACCCTGAAGAAAGGCTCTTTATGAGAAGAAGATCACAGAACAACAGAACCTGGTCCAACTCCTGTCCATGAGCAGGGCCATCTAGAGCCAGTTGCCACCTAGAGCTGCTCAAGCACCTGCCTCACTTTCTGCCACAACTTGTGATCCAACTGCTTCTCAGCTGTGTTCTGTTATTATTGGAAGGAGTCTGAAAGCACGAGGCCTCATTTTAGAGCAGATTGAATTGTGGAAATGTCTCAAGAATGCTTGTCTCTGATCCTGTGAAACTGCCCTTGGCACGTTTGAGTCCTCATGGTTGTCCGTATTAGGGGGATGTGTTGGGGATACACTTGGGGCGTGTTTCTTGGGGTGCAGCTGGAGTGGAGCTGCAGGTTGAGCTCTGGAGGAGCAGGAGCCCAAGGCGAGAGGCTGTGAACTGNACCATTCTAAGTGCTCCTTCAGTTGTATTCTGTCTCTGGATATAAATATAAAACATACATTTGCATATCTTCCAATATTCTGGAAGTCCTGAGTTTAGAGATTTATGGAAGCATCCATGAGTGGGTTCAAGAGCCAAAAAAAAAGTCACTCTCCCTCTTTTCTATAAGCTCCCTTTAAGTACTAGAAGTCTGCAATGAGGTCTCCCCCGAGCTTTCTCTTCTCCATGCTCAAGGAGAAGGAAAATGTGGGGCAAATGCTGAATTGGGTTGGAGCCCTGGTGGCACATGACATGGAAAGGTCTATACTTAATAGTGGTTGTAAGACCTTCAGGAAACGTAGGGCACTGAGAGCAGGAAGAAAGTCTGGAACAAGGCAGACATAGCTTTGATGGTAGAGGAACAGGTCAAGGAGTACGTCAGCAAACACAAAAGTACATAGGCCTTGAAGGGATACACTCACAAGTTCTGAGGGGGTTGGCTGGTGTCACTATGAGGTCACCCTTGATAATCTTTAATCTGTCATGGTGATTAGCAGAAGTGCCTGAAGGCTGCAGGAAAGCAAATGGCACTCCTGCCTTCAAGGCAGGCAAGAAAGAGGGTTCAGGGAACCAGACTCCAGTCAGCCTCACCTCGATCATTGGGAAGGTGTTGGAGCAACTGATCCCAGAACCTGGAGGACAAGAAAATCATCATGAGTATTCATCATTGCTTCACCAAGGGAAAGTCATGCTTGATCAGCCTCATCACCTTCCATGAGGAAGTGACTGGCTTGGTAGATGGGAGCGGACATTGCTAACCTTGACTTCAGGAAGGCCTTGGACAAAAAGCCCTGTGTGAGCCCTGCACAGCAACTCTATATTATCAACTCTGAGTTCAGCACAAACCCAAAACGTAGCCCCCATATCAGCCACTCTGAGGAAAATTAACTCAAACTTAACCAAAACCAGAACACTCTCCATTGGATAAACTTAGGTATTGCTAAAATAACTGTTACAGTATACTGAGTGGGAAAAGGAGATTTTGTTGTTCCTGTTCTTCCCCCTGCTCTTCATTTTTCTTGAGTCCTGGAAGGGAGGTGTTGAAGAAAAGTGAGATGTCCTACTGTATGCAGACCAAATTTGCCACTTCAGCACACCTCATCTTGAGGAAGTGTTCCTTTGTGTTCAGCTCAAGTTTCAGTCTTTACAAACCTCTGTTACTGCCAGCTTTAAGCAGCTCTGTGAGGCTGAAAGGTCAGGTCAGGTTCATTTGTGACACCTCCCACTGACACAAGTATTTAGGGTTTTTTTCCTAAACCTACTGAAAAAGAAAAAAAAGGCCCAACATTTATCACTTAAAACTGATGCATTAATTTGAGCAATGTTTCTTTTCATCTTACAGTTCTGTTAAGTGAGGAGATAAATTCTGTTAAATGTTTAAGAGGACTCTGCACTGTACTGAAATGTAACTACCACTGCTTCTTCCTGTTTCCACACTTGAAAAATTCAATTGAGTACAGTGGGATAGTGCTGGGGCAGCACTGACTTACCATGTCTATAAAATGCACCTAGGAAAAGGGTGCCTAATCAGTCCTTCCTTTTGGAAAATATGTAATGAATGACACAAATTTTGAACCAAAAAGAAAAAACAAGTGGTTCCTGCCTAATGTTATTTTTCTGCCATTCCTGTATCCATATATCTCCTCAGGGCTGGATTCCATCAATGCTGGAAGCAAAGCACAGCTCATCTGAGAGAGACAGGACAGAATGAAAGACGTCTATGGAAACAGTCTGTCCTGCACAGAAATGCAGCTTGGACAAAGCACTGGAGTGCTGACATACTCCATGGAGGAAAGGGAATTCAGGCACCCTGAAGAAAGGCTCTTTATGAGAAGAAGATCACAGAACAACAGAACCTGGTCCAACTCCTGTCCATGAGCAGGGCCATCTAGAGCCAGTTGCCACCTAGAGCTGCTCAAGCACCTGCCTCACTTTCTGCCACAACTTGTGATCCAACTGCTTCTCAGCTGTGTTCTGTTATTATTGGAAGGAGTCTGAAAGCACGAGGCCTCATTTTAGAGCAGATTGAATTGTGGAAATGTCTCAAGAATGCTTGTCTCTGATCCTGTGAAACTGCCCTTGGCACGTTTGAGTCCTCATGGTTGTCCGTATTAGGGGGATGTGTTGGGGATACACTTGGGGCGTGTTTCTTGGGGTGCAGCTGGAGTGGAGCTGCAGGTTGAGCTCTGGAGGAGCAGGAGCCCAAGGCGAGAGGCTGTGAACTGCAGACCCTTTGCACAACCAAGGGCTGGGGGACCTGTGGCCCATCCAGGTGAGGGACACTCAGAGACACAGCAGGAGGTGATGACTCCAGATTTTTCTGCCCTTAAACTGTGAGGGGATAAAAGGCCTTCTTCGTTTGGGGTCCCTCCTTGGAGGCACTAGCTCAATCTAGTTATTGCACCATGATTGCTTTATTTTAAGGATCTGGACATCTGAGACTCAACGTTGGGAAACTCGGGGTGGTGCTGGTGAGAAAACCTGGTGTGACTGTGAGAGTGTGGGGGTGCAGCTGTGAGGGGGCCTTGGTCCCCGCTCAGGTGGTGGGACAGTGACTGTTGGAGTGGCTCCTGGATGGTTGGACAGGGGAGTTTCTTTAATAAATGCTTTAATAAATGAACATAAGAATATCTGTCTCAAGATCTTCCTAGCTCAGGATCTTGTCTCTGACACTTGCCAAGAGGGGGTTCCCAGTTAGAATACATAAACATAACATGCATGGAGTGATCGTGATGAGAATGCTCCCACAGTCTCTCTGATGTGTTGCTTAGAGATTTTCTGAGTCAGTGACAGTGTCTTCATATTTTACATCTAAACCTAATTTTTATGCTATGAATTTGTCCATTTCCTAGCATCAAGTAGTTGTACAGCAGAGGGACGTGCACATCACTTTGGTGCAAAACCTAATGTATTCCATAGTTTTGTGACCTGGTTAAACAAAGAAGAAAAAATGAAAAGCACAGTTCTACACTTCCAGCATGGTAAAGAACAGAGAGATTTGACTGAGATGTAGACATAGGGTTATATCCAGTGTCATACTGGGCTGGACACTTTGATCACAAACCCACCATTCTGGTGGTTTCTCTCCCTTTTATTTTGATCTATTTGCTTTCCATCAAGCTTCCTCCCTGTCAGCACTGAGCAAATAACACGTGTGGCTAATACAGAAGAGAAATAGGGAGGTTGATGCCTTCCCAGCCAGGTCAGCCAGAGGAACTTGCTAAATATGTTTGTCATCACTTGTTGTCTCAGACACTGCCAGAATATTTTGAGCAGCAAAGGTCCCTGCAGCCCTGCTAGCTGAAGGGCATCAGCTGGCAGACTGGCTGTCTGGTGGGAAGCACTCCTTTCTTTATCTCCCAGTGCTCAGTGCCTGACTGTTTTCCACCTTAACAGCAGTTTTCCTGCTGAGTTTGTTCCAGATGCTGGCTGTTCTGATCCAGCTAGGTCAGGAATGCCACAGCTCCTTTGCCTGGACAGTCTTGTCTGAAGAAGGTGACAGGTTAGTCTGTCTTGGCTTTGACAAACTGCCTTTCATCCACTTTTCCTTGTAGCGTGGACTCTGTTGCAGGTCTTGTTGAGGGTCACAGCCCTCTGGACAGTCATTCCTTCCCCAGACTTTGTCATTCCCAGTCCTTACTCCAGTCCACACATGGTGTGTGCATGGTGTATGAAGGCAGGTCTGGAAATCCCTCCTGGAGGGGAACTGAGCAGGTATGGTCCCAGTAGAACAGAAGTTCTCCCCAGCTTGTCATCTGGTCCCACCGAATGCTGAACTCTGGGCTGGTCTCTGTAATGGCCACATGAGCACTGCATGGCAGGCACTCCAGAAAGAGCTTTCAGTGGGCAGAACACTAGAATCTCAGGATTCACAGAGGCATTCAGGGCTGGCATGACTGGTGGGAGAATCTTCTCTAGCCTCACTGAGAATTCCTTGCCATTCTGGATCATTTAGTCAGTCTGTTATTAATTTCAACCAGAATAGGGTTCAGATAGAATAGGGGATATAGGTAAACCTCAGCTTTTTTGCCTACAGGCAGGCAGAGAAATTTGCCTACAGGCAGGCAGCAGAAAGGACCTGCCTTTGTTATCATGAAAGTTTACTTAAATTTTTGATAGAAGGCTTTCACTACATGTGCCTGAGCCTTGGACTTCCTAAATATAATTCCCAGTCCCGAGGAAACTCCACAAAGCAGAATGTGATTCATCTTAAAAGTTGTCAGGTATTGGTGAACAGTAATGTTCTGGTTTGTCGTGCCAGAGGGAGGACCATGCATGTGTGTATAAGTTAGAGGCTGATGTCTTGTGTGGTGGAGGGATTACGGTGCTTCGTGTGGATGTGTCCTGAAGGAAAGACGAAGAAATTTCCCCCCCCAGGCTCCCCACAGTCCCCACTTTGTGAGGAGGAGCTGCAGGAGCCTCATGGTTCTTGATGGACTTTTCTTCCAGGAATTCACTGCGGAGCTGGTTTCTCCTTTTTTTCCTGAGCTTTCCAAAAAGCCCACAGATAACACAGACAAACCTACCACTACCTCCATTTCAGTTTTATACTACCTTGAATTATCTGATACACCAGATAATTTATTCAAAAACCTTCCCCATGGGACCTGCAGCTTGCTAGTGCTGTTGTCAGCCATGCTGTCATATGAACAGGGCATGCTGGAGGCATCAGTGCACCCTGTGGACCCTGATTAACTGTCTGACAGGGAATATTCACACTCTGCTGCAGCAGCATTTCTGCTGCCTCTGTGTAAAACGAGAGCTCCCAGGAACGTTAGCACATGCTGAAAAGAAATTCTGATGCTCTGATCTGCGAGAGCAAAACTTCTCATCCCTGCCCTTCTGCTAAGACGTAGCTGAGTACTGGACCATTGCAATGGTAAGGACATACTTTGTATATAAAAAACCAGTAAGAATCAGATCAGACTAAAGTAAAGTGTATTTCTTGCAGGCTGTTTGTGTGCCATACTGTGGCTGACATGATGAGTTGCCCAGCAAAGAAACATGGTTTGGAGAGCTATTAGGCATCCCTAATCCATGCTGGTGCAGGGAACAAAAAAAAAAAAATAGTGAGAAGCATGAACTGACCTCGAAGAAAGTTGCTAATTTTCATAAGTAACGACAGCCTTGAATGCATCCTCTGGAAAAAGCAGTTCAGGATGTTCACTGCACAGGCTGAGAGATGAGAGCTAAAATCCATGGAAGTAGAGCATAAGCTCCAGGATAACGCTGCTGGTGAAATCTGAGGGGCAGTTATTTGGGTGGGGTTTTTCCAGGGCAGAGGGTGAGGCAAGGCTGGTTTTTTTTGTTTGTTAATTTGTATGAATTGGTGGCTTTTCTCTCTTCAAGTCCTGTCCCTCTATTCTTAGTGATTGCTATGCTTGTGATCTTGCTTCTGTTCATGGAAATCAAAGTGGTTGCTTTTCCTGGTGTGGACTGTTGTGAGTTACATTTCTGTAAAGGTGATGCCTTCCTTTTTCAGTGTGGACTCCAAGTGGCTTCCTGAAAAGCTGCAGTGACAGATTATCTGCAGTTAAGGGGAAGGTGTCATTTCACTGAGCAGAGGAAGGTAAAAACTGTGACCTGGAATGTCAGGATAAACAGTTCTTGAATGTGCATCAGAGCTCTCCTAATCATTCTCCTTCTACCAGTACAGCAAACATGAGAGGATGACATCTGAGCAGTGTTCTAAATAATATAAGAGTGATATAGAGGATACTTTTTTCACCACCTACTGGAGCTTCAGTTACATAGAAGAAGAGTAGGGTGGAAAAACTGAGAAGTCAATGGGAAGAAGATTAGTGTCTGGAAATGCCAGAGATGTTGGAAAGTGAAGTAGAAATGACAGAAATCAGTATTCAAAGTTCAGTATTAAAAAGAAAAAAAGAACAGCTTGTACTGAGAGACAAAAAAAAAGGATGATGAGGTATGACTCCCAAATAATAGAAACTCAAACACCTTGGTATGGAAGTATGTCAGCTTCCTTTTCAAGCCAGAACCTTTTGAGGCTATGAAGGGAAATTAGACAGACATTGCATCACTTTTGCTGCAACCTTCTTTATAGAAAATCTCAAAAAAATCATAGAATTGCAGAACAACCCAGGTTGGAAGGGACCTCAATAGATCATCTGGCCCAGACTTTCATGGGAAAGGGAGTCTAAGTGAGATTGTCTAGCAGAGATTATCTTCCAGAGAGTAGGTACAGATGCCACAGTCCCTCCCAAGTGAGTTTCCTGCATCCTTTTGATTTTACCACACCTCTGGCCAATGCAGCCACTCTACTGCCACTGGGAACAGCAACTACTCACACCATGACCCAGGTACTTGGAGAGGGCTGATGTAAATTGCAAACACTCTCTCAGATGATCAAAAGCAGCAGAGTTAAGTCCAGGGTCAGATACCAACATGCTAATTTGTTTGCTCTCTTCCTTTCTCTTTTTCTTCCTTCCTTCCACCTCTAGCTTCTGTCTCCTTCTCCCCTCCTCTTCATGAATTTCTTGCTCCCCATCTCAGTATTTCATCTCAATTTTTCTTTCTTTCTAACCTTTATCAGTCTCTTCCTCCCTTCCTCTCTTTTCTCTGTTGTTTTCTGCATTTCACTCTCTTTCTCCGCTTCTTTCTCTCAGTATCTACCCAACCCACATGTCCTCTGCTGTCCCTCGCCTTCTCCCTCTCCTGCTCCACCTGCCTCTGCCTCCTTTGCTTCTCTCTTCCTTTCTCTCTTTCACTCTCTGGCCCCCTTCTACTCTGCCATTGGGGAAGAAAGCCCTTTCTGGTCAAGGCAATGTAGCTGTGGGCTGAGGCCACAGACAACGAGTACTTGGAGAACTGGAAAGCTGAATTGTTGGCAAGAAACCTCTGTGAGGAACCTGTGTCTTCAGGTCAGAAATACTTTCTCCATGTCTTAGTGCCTCTGAAAGTGCTGATGCTTTTGTGCCTGGGAGACACAGTCTTCCATGCCCAAGCTGTTGAAGGTCACAGAACTCCATAGTCCACACGGGGCAGCAGCTCTGGTGGAGCTCATCAGCTGCATCTATTTTAAACCTTCTCTTAGAGGTGTTCCTTTAGGCCAGTTATGGGCCCATGTTTTTCCCAAGACATTTGCATCAGCACATTTCAGATCACAAGCAGTCTGACTCCAGAAATAGTGTGCTGATGCAAAATGACTTCTGTCCTCCAGCTAGGGCAGCAAATCAAAAGTGAGGAGAAATTGGTTTTCCTTACTCATCCCTTTAATATTCCGCTCTGATTCCAAAAAGTCTCCAGCCCTGCTTTCCAGGATGGCTGGTGCCAAGGCCAGGTCAGCAGTGTGCAATGGGTGGGATTTCTCTCCCTTTCCCACCTGTGCAGTTTGAACTCTGGCCCAAGGTGCTGTCTCTTAAGGAACCTGCAATGTTACCTTTCATCAGTTGATCATGGCTTTAGGAACAAGTGCTCAGGCCGTAATTTCTTACAGGTGAGAGAGGAGCCCCAACAGTTTCACGTGCTTCAAGTGCATCATAATTCTTCCACAGTCAGACCAGCTGTTCATTTTGGAGGGTGATTGTAATACTGTCCAAAGGGAAGAGGGATTTTTGGCCTTGAAATATGGTCCCCAAAGTTGCTGTGATATTTAGTAGTCTGTCAGCAGGTTTAAAGAGGTACAGATGGAGCCAGAAATACTTCTCCATGTTTTTACTGAGCCACCGTTGCAATACACTAACTTATGAATTAATTTTTTGGGATTGTTTGTTGGTTTGTTTGTTTAAAGAAATATGTGCCTTAGAACAAACAAAATTCTCTTGCTTCCTTTCAAGGTGTGTCAGGTAAGAATTTGTCTAGAAAGAAAGAATCCCACCTATCTCTTGGGAGCATATTGTGGGAAGGGAAAAGGAGAGGAGCCATTTCCCTTCTTTGTTGCCCTGATATCACTGGCACTGATGAAATTTTCACAGCTTCACACATAGAGATGATGTCTCTGAGGAGCATCACTTACAATGACACAAGAGTCAACACGGGGCGTCATCTTTTCCTTAAATATATTTAACTGCTGCCTAGCAAACTACTTCCATATTTAGTTATAACATGGGAGGATTCCATGGGTGTAAACCTCAGAGTGTTTGGGAAGAGGAGGACCTCCCAATCCTGAATGCTGTTGCTGCAAACACACTGCCTGCTGTGGTCAGTGCAAAAGGCTTCCTTCCTGCTCTCTTCTCACTATCTCCTTTCCAACAACTCCAGCTCCCTTCCCCAGCAGTTTCACTGATCCTTAAAGCACTCCCTGTAAATAAAGAGGTGTAGACCTAGCCAGGAACCTTGAGGGACCCACAAATATTCCTGCAGTGTGATAGAGCCAAGTCTCCTTTACAATGGTAAAATGAAAAATGGTGTCTGCATGTGGAATCTGCCCTTGGCAGCTATGCCATGTGCCTGGGTCCAGTGCTGCCGCGAAGGGGGTTCCCTATGTTAAGAACTACTTCTTGCCTTGCAGGAAAGAGCCTGCCATTTGTTTAAGACTACATTTCACTTCTCCAGTGCTGCAAGAGTCAGAGAGGTAGGACAGAGTCTATTTTTATTACCTACGGATTTTTATCTCTGTAAAGTGTTAGATTTTATGGTTTCTTTCAAGTTTTAATGTTCTCAGTATTATTCCCACTTGAAGACTTATCTTGCATGATGAAAACCAGCTCCTTTTGTTTCTTGTATTTGTACACAACTCTTAATTATTCCTTAGCACAAAAGCTCATATATTCCAGTACTGGAAAGCACTATGCAGTGCTGCAGCTGTTCCCAGCTTGTTCTGATGGCTCTACATGTTACACTGCTTGGGGTTTTTCCTCTTGTTCAACTTCTAAGCTGTTCATTAAGTTCAATTTCATTTACAACCAGAACGTATTGTATTAATATTGGCTATTCTGTCTCACAGGGGAAGTAGGTCACTGCAATATCCTCTTATCCAAATAATATATTATTTGTTTTTCTTTAGAACTGATTGTTAACACCTTATTCATGAAGTTATTAACAAGGTTGTATGATCTTTAAATTTGCTCAGTAACAAGCAACACTCCAGAGTTTCTGGCCTTCACTTGCTTTGTTCAAAAGCTGCACATCAATCCTTGCATAAGTTACTCCATAAGGACACAGACATCCAGATTCTTTTGGGACTACAGATGCTTTTCTTTGGGGCAACTTGCCTCTAAATACCACTTCCCAAGTGATAATGGGATCATCAAAGAGAACCTCTGAGTACTGTACCGATATAGAAAGAGGACTCACAAAGGCAAAAGCATTTTTGCAATGCCAGGACAGAAAAGGTACTTGTCATGCATTTGTCCTGATCCTCTCCCAGTCTGGAAATTAAATTAGATTTATTTCCTCCTTGGTAATGGAGTAAGACACAGTGGAGAAATACTGGAGTTGGGATAAGTAGAGCTCTACTGCTACCCGAGGGTTAAAGTGAAGCTAAATACTTCATTTGAAAATGCCCCAAACATGCATAACTGCAGAATTGAATTGTAATGACCAAAATCACTGATTCTGCTGTGTATGCGAAGAAATCTATGTTCTTTATTCTCTACATATTAACACGGTTATAAACACTTTTGCAGAAGGAAGTGGCAGAGGGTTCACATTTTGTGCAGCCCTCAGGTCACTTTGCTGCCTCATGACATCCTCACTCTTCCTCTCCTATCTTCTTGCCATGGAACTCGCGGCTCTTCGCTCGGAGCTTGTTGACCTGTGACTCTGCAATGTCAGCCCGCTCCTCGGCCTCCTCCAGCTCGTGCTGGATCTTGCGGAACTTGGACAGGTTGACATTGGACAGCTCCTCCTGTGTGGGGACAGGGAGTCAGGGGTCAGGAGCCCAGGGCAGGGGTTTTGCTCCTGCTGCACCTCAGCCTTATGGGGCTGCAAATCTCCATCCCACTCCCACCACTCACACCTCAGCCTCACACAGAGCTCCTCATTCTCTCCTTTTCAGGACCCCTCTGGGACAAGCTTCACCAGGACTATGTCACACGTGAGGAGAAATTTCATCCCTTGGATTTGTCATTTCCGTACTTACTCTCCCACTACTTCCTGCACAATTATCAGTGTGACTTACCAGGCTGGGAAGACCCTGAAGCCTTCTGCTGTTGATTATCAGCAGAGATTCAGGAATTTGTCACTCAGTGGGTGTGGCCCCACGTTTGTTTACTCTGACCTCCTGTGTGAAACAGGCTGCAGAACTTCCCTTAATGAATGTCCCTGACCGAATGGTGCTCAGAGCTCACCAAGGCCTCG
>VXAD01000408.1:105638-117747 GCA_013399195.1 Dicrurus megarhynchus | reverse complement strand
CCAGTGCCACCCCAGCAGCACCAGCATCACCCCAAACCCTGTCCCCAAGGGCCACATCCAGACTCCTCCTGAACACTCCCAGAGACAGTGACTCCACCACTCCCTGGGCAGCTCATCCCAAGGCCTCACCGCTCTGGCAGGGAAAAATTGTTTCCAATCTCCAACCTGAGCCTCCCCTGGTGCAATTTGAGGCCATTTCCTCTCCTCCTTTCCCTTGGGACACGGCAGCAGAGCCCGACCCCCCCTCACTGCCCCTCCTGTCAGGGAGTTGTGGGGAGCAATGAGGTCCCCCCTGAGCCTCCTTTTCTCCAGGCTGAGCCCCTTTCCCAGCTCCCTCAGCCGCTCCTGGGGCTCCAGCCCCTTCCCAGCTCCGTTCCCTGCCCTGGACACGCTCCAGCCCCTCCAGGGCTCTCCTGCAGGAGCCAGAACTGGGCACAGCCCTCGAGGGGCCTCTCAGTGCCCAGCACAGAGGGACAATCCCTGCCCTGCTCCTGCTGGACACACAATTCCTGATCCAAGCTGGGATGTTCTTGCCCACCTGGGCACCCCTGGGCTCATACCCAGAAATCCAGGGACAGAACATTCCTCAGGCAGCTCCCTGGGCACTGCCAATGACAGAAACACTCAATGAGAATTCCAAAGAGCTGCAATTGCTTCAGGAATGCACTGAAGGAGAGATGAGAGAAGTGAAGAAGAATAGGTGGAAATTAATTTAATTACAGGAGACACCTGATGCAGCTTGAAAGCAAATGAAGTGCAAATACCTCCAGAGTGCAATTTCCTGGCAGAGGGACAGGATTGGTTTGGTTCCTGACAATGAGGTTCAAATTAAAAACTAAAATTGAACTTCTTTGTACCAAAACCAAAAGAAAAGCACTGGAGAAAACCTACAAAGAACTGGCCTAGGGACAAAAGAGGATCCAGGCATTTCCATCTCAGCCCTGTCTGCGCTCCCAGGCAGGGCCAGCGCTTTGTGAGATGTCACAAATGGCATCTGTTTATCTGAAGTCAGAGAAAGTCTTCATCTCTCCCTAGGATTGCCTAAACCACTCCAGCCTGGAGAAGCCAGCAGCCTTCCCGAAACTCCAGAAGGCTCCAACCAACCCCCACGAGGTGTTTTCAAATAAGGGACACAAAAAAGAGCAGAAAACTCGTTAAAGTTAATTGGCCACCTGGAAAATCTTCTCTCTGCCAAGAGTTGCTTTTTCCTTATTTTCCAAGGAACGTTTGTTAGGAATCTTTCAGGAGAACTCTGCAGAAAGCTCTGATTTCTGGAGCTGGATGGAATCAAGCGAGGCGTTGAGTTGGAGTGAAATCAGCAGGGCAAGCAAAGTGAACCCAGGTTCTCCCACAGATCCAAGGAAAACTCAATGACATGGAAATAAAACCTCAAATCCCTGACAGGAGGGTCCAGTTCTGGCTCCTGCAGGAGAGCCCTGGAGGGGCTGGAGCGTGTCCAGGGCAGGGAACGGAGCTGGGAAGGGGCTGGAGCCCCAGGAGCGGCTGAGGGAGCTGGGAAAGGGGCTCAGCCTGGAGAAAAGGAGGCTCAGGGGGGACCTTGTGGCTCTGCACAACTCCCTGACAGGAGGGGGCAGCCGGGGGGGTCGGGCTCTGCTCCCAGGGAACAGGGACAGGAGGAGAGGGAACGGCCTCAGGCTGGGCCAGGGGAGGCTCAGGGCGGACACCAGCAGGAATTTCCCCATGGAAAGGGAGGTCAGGCCTTGGAAAGAGCTGCCCAGGGAGGTTTGGAGTGCCCATCCCTGGAGGTGTCCAAGGAAGGGCTGGAGGTGGCACTCAGAGCTCTGGGCTGGGGACAAGGTGGGCATCGGGCACAGCTTGGCCTCCATGGGCTGGGAGGGATTTTCCAGCCTCAGGGATCCTGGGATTCTGGGAAAACAAAGCATTGCACGTGTTTGCAGGAATGAGGCACCTTGGTGAACCCCCGGACTCGATTTCATCCTCCCAAAAATCCCTCAGCAAATACTTTTGGTCAACCCCTGTGCCACGGGACTCCAGCTGGTCCGTGTGGTTTGGCCACACTTCCCACTGAAAGAACCCCCAACATTTCTGTGGATTCTCACATGAGGAACACCACTATTGTCCTTTCCTAAATGCCAGCGTTTAGGGACTGTGCAATTCCCACCAGAATAACCCTGGGAGGGGGCTCGTGCTCCTCACAGTGCAATTAAGGAGGGCTTTGAGACCACAGCTGTTTTTAGAGCTCCCCGAGGTCTGCAGGAATGTCCCGGGCAGCGGGGATTGGGATGCTGGGATTTACAACCCTCTCCCAGTCACTTGGATTACTCAGAGTCAGTGGAGGCTGAGGAGCAGACAATCCTACACGGGGAGAAATGTTGGATTTCTCAGCAGTGATTCACCCTCCCAGCACAGGGAAATCAGCACCTAAAAGGATCCAGGAGAGCTGGAGAGGGACGTGGGACAAGGCCTGGAGGGACAGGACACAGGGAATGGTTTACGATGGAGGAGGGCAGGGTTAGATGGGAATTTGGGCAGGAATTGTTCCCTGGGAGGGTGGGCAGGCCCTGGCCCAGGGTGCCCAGAGCAGCTGGGGCTGCCCCTGGATCCCTGGCAGTGCCCAAGGCCAGGTTGGACACTGGGGCTTGGAGCAGCCTGGGACAGTGGAAGGTGTCCCTGCCATGGCAGGGGTGGGGCTGGATGGGCTCTGAGGTCCCTTCCAACCCAAACCACTCTGGAATTCCATGGTTCTATAATTCCAGGTGCTGGCTCCCAGCACACAGAGCTCAGGGCAGAGCTCTGTAATTCCAGCACCAGGAATTTTCTCACATCACAAACCAGGGTTACACAGTCCAGAGAAGTGAGAACCTTCACCCAGCCCTCAGAGGGGACAAACAGGGAACAACCACAGCCAGGGAGGCGTCACCTGGAGCAGGTCTGGGAACACCACAGCTCTGAGAGCAAACAAATCAATGTTGTGACCAGAGACTATGAAACTGATGCAGAAAATGCTCTTAATAAATCTGTGTTAACCCATTCTAGTCAGAGTTTTGTTGTATTTCCAGTGGTGCCGGTGACGGGATGAGAAGCAGCGGCCATGAACTAAAACACAACAAATTCCACCCCAGCAGGAGGAAGAACCTCTTTCCATGGAACAGCCCTGGAACAGCTGCCCAGGGAGGGCCTGGACTCTCCCTCTCTGGACAGATCCCAAACCCACCTGGATGTGTTCCTGTGTCACTGCTCCAGGTGACCCTGCCTGGGCAGGGGTGGGACTGGGTGATCTCCAAGAGGTCCTTCCAAGCCTGATAATTCTGGGATTCTGTGATCTCAAGCCTTGGAGCACCACACTGGGTGCCAAAAAGGACCTCGTGGTTTAACCTGGCAGCCAAAGCCCACCCAGACACGTGGGCACTCCCTCAGTGCCAGGGGATGGGGAGAGAACCAGGAAAAAGGGAAAACTTGTGGGCTGAGATGAAGACGGGTTAATAGGACAGAAAAATGAGGGAAAGCCACGGAATCATGGAATGGTTTGGGCTGGAAGGGACCTTAAACTCATCTTGTTCCAACCCCAGGGTGCTCCAAGCCCTGTCCAAGCTGGCCTTGGGCACTTCCAGGGATGAGGAGCTGAGTGTGACCCAACACACCCAACTCCCACCTCCAGCTCTGCCCGTGTCCTGCGTAACAAACAAAGCCTTGGGCTCCGGAGTTTCTTGGAAAACTCCTTTTCCAGCACAAGATTCTGCAGCTTTGCCTTCCTGATGATTGTCCTGCTTCCCCTGGCAGCAATCCCAAACTCTCCCAATGCAGCTGGGGGGAATCTGAGCAGCACCAGGTGCACCAGGTCACTTTTGGTTTCGTTTCTCTTCCCCTTTGGGCTGGGTGCAGCTCCTCTGGAATTGTTTTTTTCTCAATAGAGGGCAGGGAATTATTTATAGGGGATTCCAGGGATTATCAAAGCAAACTCTCTGCTCTTCCCAGTGGCTGGGACAACTGGGAATATCCTACCTCAGAGAGAGCAACTTGGAGGATCCTTCATGCCCGTGCCAGGAGCACTCCTAAGGTCTCCTCATCCTTAATATTTAAGGACTGAGAGTATTTAATTCCTGACATTCCCTGAGTAGAAAAGTGGGAATGCTGCCTGGGCATCGTTAGGATAACGAGCATCCTGCTCCTGGCTCCCTCCTGTCTCTGCCAGGTCCCAGTGTCCACAGATGGAACAGACTCTGACGTTCTCATCCTGCTTGTCACCCAAAACCCGGGGACAGCCAGGCTGCCAGGACACCGAGTGTGCCACCAGCCTCCTCTGCTGCTCCCAAGGGCAACTGGGGAGGGAAAATCCAATGGAAAATCCAATCCTCCCAGGTAGTGACCTTCACATCAGCCCTCAGCACAAAAGTGAGCTGAGCTCAGCTCGTCCCCTCAGGCAGCAGCTCTGGAGAGCCCTGCAGGTGTTGGACATTCCCCAAGGAATGGTGGACATGTCTTCACCAGCAGAATTCCCAACTCTGAAACCCTGCTGAGGTGGCTGAGGGATTCCCCTTGGGAGAAGCATTGTACTGTCAGGATACACGGAATTATGGGATGGTTTAGGTTGGGAGGGAATTTAAATCATCCCATCCCATCCCTGACTCCTTCCACCATCCCAGGTGGCTCCAAGCCCCAGTGTCCAACCTGGCCTTGGACACTTCCAGGGAGCAGCCACAGCTTCCCTGAGCACCCACAACTCCTCTGTTCCTACAGAACCCAGCCAGGGGCCTCTTACAGATGCAGTGGGATCTCACCACCCCACAAAACTCCCCTCAGGATTTTCCTCAGCCAGATTCCCTCCGTGCCAGCAGCACCCTCCACACACGCCTGACTTGGCAGCCCAAGCACAACCCGACCCCAGCAGGGATTCCAGCCCTCCCAGGCTCCCAGCATCCATCCCCTCGCAGTAAAACATCCTTTAGGAAAGCAGCCTGGGATACTTCAGGAGTGGGGTCTGTCAGTGCCCAGCTCCCCCTCTTCCATGAGTGGTGCCTCTCTATCCAGCATCTCCTTCACTGGAATTTGTGTTTTTCCAAGGGCTCTTCAGTGGGATGTTGCAGGAAAATCCTGCCAGCACCCAAGCTGGAGAGAAGTGAATCATAAAATCTCAAAGGCCAATTAAAACCCCTCATATTTTAAAAAATCCTGATGATTTTTAAGCCTGGGCTTCCAGGCCATGAGTTAAAAAAATCTGAGGGGAGTTTGTCTTAAAATTGCAGCTTTCCAGAACCTGACGGGAGCCTGAAAGGTGGAGAGGGACCTTTTATAACAGCATGGACAGGACAAGGGGAAGGGATTCAAACTGACAGGGAGGAGATTTGGATGGGATCTTGGGCAGGAATTCCTCCCTGGGAGGGTGGGCAGGCCCTGGCACAGGGTGCCCAGAGCAGCTGGGGCTGCCCCTGGATCCCTGGCAGTGCCCAAGGCCAGGTTGGACACTGGGGCTTGGAGCAGCCTGGGACTGTGGAAGGGGTGGGATGGGATGATCCCTAAAATCCCTCCCCATCCAAACCATTCTGTGATTCCATGATCAACACTTCTGCTGGAGATCCTGGCAGTGCTGGACATATCCTGGGAGACTTTTTGGGCAGAAATAACGTGGCCACATCCTAAGAGAAATTCCTGACTCCAGCAGCCCTGATTTATATCCCAAAGTCTTCCTTCCTTGGCAACAACTCAGCCAAAAGAGCTGATCCCACCAAGGGACAGGGATGAGTTTCAGGGATCAAAGCCTGGATCCAGCTGCAGGAGCCCACGAACCAGGCTGACTTTTGCCATTCCAATCCCTCCCTGGATCACTTCCCAAGCAACACAGCCCTGGGTGCTGGAGCCCGGCTCCTCCTGCAGCTCCGGGCAGGAGAGCATTTCCAGAGTGACACTGGGACAGCAGATCCTGAAACTCTTTATGCTCACAATGCCAGCAAAGGGGATTTCAGTGCACTCTGGATTCAGGGAGCAAATCCCTGCGTGCTCAAACTTCCTGGCATCAGGGCAGTGGCCACACTGGGCACTCTCCAAGTGGAATTCTTTGATGGTGCAGCGCCCTCAGTCTGCTGGAGAAACCTCCAGAGCGCAACATTCCCCCATGGAAGAGAAAAGATCAGGAAAAGGAAGGGATTGAGGACATCCCCAAGACATTTTTTGGCTAAACAAACCTTTCCAAGCCAGAGCTGCCAGTTGTTATTTTAATCCTTCCCAAGGCTGTGTATCCCCAAAATCCACAAACAAGGAACCCAGAGGATTTAGGAGCAGAAAATTCCTCATTTTCTACCCTCAGAAACATCACCTGAGGAAGGGCTGAGGAGCTTCACTATTGGATTCTTTGGGAACAAAATTCCAAAGTCCTGCCATTACAGCTGCTCAGGCCTTTGGGAATGCCCACAGAACGGGACATTTAAGGCCATGGTTTGGCTGCACAGCTCCTCTGGCTCTCCAGTGTCCTGAAATTTTACTCTTGGAGATCCAGAGCCTCTCAGAGCCCATGGGACAAATGGGCTTTGGACAATCAAAAAGGCTGGAACACATCCCAAGGCTTCCCTTCCTCCACAGGGATTTATGATTCCTCAGGGCACAAATATCCCTTTTTTTTCCCTGGCACAACTGTTTGCTCAGCCCCAGGACTGCTCCAATTTGATCCCCTCTCCTCCATTCCGGTGTTGGCTGTTATTAGCTTCCCAAAATATCCAACTCCCAGCCTGGGAGCTGACTGGGCTCAAGAAATCCCAACCCCCACTCCACCTCCTATTAAAACAACAAAAAATTTTAAAAAGTTCATATGGGAAACTATCAATTATGAGGAAAACAGTGCCTGCAGCTGTGGAGAGGTTTATAAATAAATCCGGGTGCTGAGACACCATGCTCCAGCCCGGCTCCTGCCATCCCCCAAACTTGGGATAAAGAAAAAATGGATCCCTCAGAAAAGAGGGACATGAACGGTCCTAATTTGAACCAAATCATGGCACATGTTCCACAGTAAGCTGATGGGCTCATCTCCAAAGAGCATCCAGGATTTTCCTGCTGAATGCTGGAGAGCCCTGGAGGGGCTGGAGCGTGTCCAGGGCAGGGAACGGAGCTGGGAAGGGGCTGGAGCCCCAGGAGCGGCTGAGGGAGCTGGGAAAGGGGCTCAGCCTGGAGAAAAGGAGGCTCAGGGGGGACCTTGTGGCTCCCCACAACTCCCTGACAGGAGGGGGCAGCCGGGGGGGTCGGGCTCTGCTCCCAGGGAACAGGGACAGGAGGAGAGGGAACGGCCTCAGGCTGGGCCAGGGGAGGCTCAGGGTGGACACCAGCAGGAATTTCCCCATGGAAAGGGAGGTCAGGCCTTGGAAAGAGCTGCCCAGGGAGGTTTGGAGTGCCCATCCCTGGAGGTGTCCAAGGAAGGGCTGGAGGTGGCACTCAGTGCTCTGGGCTGGGGACAAGGTGGGCATCGGGCACAGCTTGGCCTCCATGGGCTGGGAGGGATTTTCCAGCCTCAGGGATCCTGGGATCAACCTTGAAATTGGGACAAATGAAATGCAAAATTTAAAACTACGCCAAGGAAACTGAAAAAAGACAAATAACCAACATTTATAGATTTACATCCTCTGCTGGGCTTCATGTAATGGAGTTGAGATCGTAGATGTTCTCCTTCCTACTCAATCCAAATCCAGGCCCGAATTCCAGGCTGGAGGTAAAATCCCTTTAAACCCCAGGCTTTCTGTCCATGTTCTGTTTAAGAAAACCTTTGGAGAAACCTTTGAGTAAGACACATTCTTGCAGCTGGCACTTTCTACACCAAAAAAGTGAATTTTCAGCAGCAAGGAAGGGCAGCTCAGGGAGCCAAAGCCAGGGCACAGATTCCCAAATCCATGGCTCCTCCTGGCTGAGCTCACCCCTGAGTGGAAGGAAGGTCTGTCCCACAAGGAAAAATCATGGATAAGGGAAGCTCTGCCTGGAGCAGGCAGCACCACAACAAAAGCACCTCTAATACAGATTCAGCTTCAGGGAGTGTGCAGTGCATTCCCCCTAGAATTCCAATGATTTTTCCAGGAAAAAAGAGACTTAAAGGAGAAAAGAAAATCAAATTTAAATTTAAAATAAAACCCACCATGAAAATACTCCCAAACAAACAAAACCCACAAATCCAGAGATTCATAACTCTTAAAGAAAGATGTAGAGAAAGAAGCTGTTACTCTTTTTTTTTTCATTAAAAAAAAAAAAAAAAAAAAAAAATATTCAAAAAAAATGGTNAAAAAAAAAAAAAAAGAAGATATTCAGAAAAACTGGTTTCTTTTCCTCCCCAAAATTCCACATCCAAGGAAAAAAGAGCACAAAACCCCCTCAGGAATGATCGAGCTACTGGATTTACATCAGAGAGCAGGAGGTCTTTATATATAAATGATAATGTCACTGATCTTCCTCCTGCTTTGAGCAAAAGAAAGACAAAAAAGCCACAGGAACACTTTGGTCCTGATGTTTTTCCCAGTTTGGAATGTCCACTTGATGGCAAAACAAAGCATCTTTGATTCTCCTGCTCCTACAGAAGCTTGGGGAGTCTCTAATTCCCACCTGGAAATTTCTGGCCTCACCTACAGAGGATTTTTTACCTGTGCTTTGAACATTATTTACCTTGAGGACCATGAGGTGGCTCGTGGCAGTGAAAGTTGGGTTTTTTCATACTTAAAAAAATATAAAAAGTCAGTTTTTATTTTTAACCACACTTTTATTGCCTTTTTCCCCCCAAAACAAAGCCCCACCAAATCCCATCCTAGATTTCTATATTGACACTGCAGACTTCTTAATCTCTTACGTAAATCTCCATATTCTGGAGTAATCTCTGGAAAAAAAATGCTATTTATAGCATCCTGCTGCTGGAGAAATCTTCATTATCAATGTAATGCTCCGAGAGAAAAGCAAATCAATTTGCAGAGTTGTCAAACAGCAAGATAAGCACCCAGATTAAAACAATCCAAACCATTTCAAACAAAAAGAAACCTCCATTGTTACAATAATGAAGATTCTGGGATAGACCACACACATCCCACGGCCAGATTTTTGGATGGACAGGAGTCACCACAATTCTTTTCCGCAGCAGCGATAAAAAACGGGTTAAAAAAGCTTTCAAAAGTGGGATTTTCAGTTTTTCCTGGCAGTGAGTTTCTCTTCAGGGCTGACTGGGATGATGCCACTGCATTCCTCTGCCTTGGCCACGGGGTGTTTGATGAAAGCCCTTCTGATGACATCAATGTCCCGTCCCAAATAATCCATCATGGGGGACACGATGGAAGGTGGGGCCTCCAGGTCTATCAAAAAATACCTGCAAGGAGAAACACACAAAATAAAGCAAAATTCCTGGGCTAGAACAGCTGCAATCCAAGGAACTCTTCTGGGGGGTTTCTGAAATGAGAATTCCTGGGTTTTTTCTGCTCCTGTGGGATTTTTTAAATGAGAGTTGCTAAGTTTTTTTCTTGCATTTTGGTGCCTGGATTGTTTGAAATAAAAAGCTCCATACTGGCTTGATTTCAATTATGAAAAGGTCAATTCTATTGGAATCATGGAATATCCAGAGCTGGAAAGGTACCACAGGGATCATCCAGAGCAGCTCCAAGCCCTGCACAGACACCCCAACAATCCCACCCTGTCCCTGGCAATGTCCCAACACTCCTGGAGCTCTGTCCAGCACTGCAGACCCAAGAAGATTCAAGACTTTGCTTGTTCCTCATCCATTCATTCCCACATCTTGGCTTGAACCATTTTTAAGACAAGGTAGGGTGGCAGGAGCAGCTCCTTCCTCAAATTCCTGATGTGTTTTTGGGGATCAGATGCCAGTGGGAAACATCTCCAAGCCCATTCACACACAGAGAGATTCCTTCCTGCAAAGCTCTGCCTCGGAGCTGGATGGAAATGGAAAAAATGGGAAAAAAAAAAGCAAAGAGATGGATTTATCCCAAATCACACCTTGGATGTGAACATGGCTTAAATCTCCAATCTGTTGGGGCTTGATGAGCACCCAGCAGTGCTGACCTTGGTGGGACTGAATCAGGAAATATCCTGAGCTGGAAGGGAGCCACAGGGATCACCCAGCCCTGCCCAGACCCCCCAACAATCCCAGCCTGGGCATCCCTGGCAGCGCTGCCCAAACGCTCCTGGAGCTCTGGCAGCCTCGGGGCCGTGCCCATTCCCTGGGGAGCCTGGGCAGTGCCCGGCACCCTCTGGGGGAAGAACCTTTCCCTGCTCTCCAGCCTGAGCCTGCCCTGGCCCAGCTCCAGCCGCTCCCTGGCTGCTGTCCCTGGCACCAGGTCTCAGATCCCCAGGGAAGCCCTCGGTGTCCCCACAGCTCTCCTGACATCCCTAAGGAAACAGCCACCACCACCCTGCAGGAAGCAGAACGTGGCTCCCCACTGATATCTCAATAACCAAAGTTATTTCTGCAATAAATCCCTTTGCTGAAGACCTGCACCTTCTTCAGGAGCTCAGCTGAGAGAGCAAAGGGTGGGATTTTGGGCAGGAATTGTTCCCTGGGAGGGTGGGCAGGCCCTGGCACAGGGTGCCCAGAGCAGCTGGGGCTGCCCCTGGATCCCTGGCAGTGCCCAAGGCCAGGCTGGACACTGGGGCTTGGAGCAGCCTGGGACAGTGGGAGGTGTCCCTGCCATGGCAGGGGTGGGATGGGATGGGCTTTGAGGTCCCTTCCAACCCAAACTGTTCCAGAATCCCACAATTCCCTAAGCCCACCTCCCCATGGAGCACCACACTACCCAAAAGGGATATCCCCTAAATACCCAAGCAGGATCCAAATCCCGGTTTCATTTCAAAACTGCCCCCAACAGAGAGAACTTTGCTCTGCAGGAACTTTGGATTCTTCCTAAGCCAACTACAGCAGGAGCATCCAATGTTCCCAAAGGTGATCCTGGAGGGAAATCCCCAAGACCAGAAGGGAACTGGGAATAGGAACAGGAAATACAGGAGCTGGGGCCCTGAACAAGCCCCGCTTGCATCCTTCAGGCTGCACTGGGTTCATTTTTTTGCGTCACATCCCAAATATTGCACCCCAAGAGCCCCGTGGGGCCAGGAATGACTCAGGCAGCGCTGCTGGATTGCGGAATCCAGCCCTGGAAAACATGGGAACAACACTTTTCCTCAGCCACCACCCTGATGTCACACCAGCATCCACGTATCAGCCACGACTCATCCTCAAATCCCTTCCAGAAAGCCCAGAATTCTTTATGGGAGGGGCAGGATGGTAAAACCTCCTCCCTGCAGCCCATCCTGAGTCAGAGCCCTCCAGGAGAGGTGCCCAGCTGGAATGGGCTGTGCCTGGGTGTCCCAGAACGCAAGGCATTCTGTGCTGTGCCGCAGGAATCGCTCGTCCCACGGATCTGGAGGAGCTCTGGTGGGCTCGTTCCTCCTCGCAAATCCCCACGGGAACAACATTTGGCTTTTGGGAAGCTCAGCTGCCCACTGCTCCGTGGGCTCCAGGCTGCAGAGATGCCAGCTGCTTCGGAGCTCAGGGAGAGGAACCATTTCTCAGCCTGGCCAATTCGCTGGAAGTGCAGCCCAGCAGGATCTGAAGGATGCACTCCCCTAAAACCCGGGAACGTGGGATGCTCTGCTAAAGCCATTAAACCCACTGGTGAATTTAGCAGGTGACACTTGAACTCTTCTCCTTGGGAAGCAGCCTTCCCAATCCTCTCACCCACCGGGAAGGAGCATGGGGGGAGCACTTCCAGCTGGTGATTCCTGCCCCCTTCCCTTCCCACTGATCCCATGGCCAGCCCTGCTCTTCCCTCCAGAATTTAATTCCATTTCTGCCTCTCATCTGCTGCTTTTCATTGTGCTCCCCGAAGGGCGAGAGGGTTGGTTTTTGTTTCGTTTTTTTTTCCTTCCCTCCCAGGGCTGCTTTGCAACTTTGTGCTTTCTCTGCCATTAGCAAAGGGTGGAAATTTCCACTGACGCACTGTTGATAAGCCAAGGAGAAGGGGGGGAAGGGAGGATGAGCTGTTCCAGCAGATCTTTCTGACTCCTCGCAGGAAAGGTATTTTATTTTATCAGAGCACACGGAACTGCAGGCACTGGGAACAATGTGGGGTTTCAAAAACAACCACCTCTCTCCAACGTGAGCAACAAAAAA
>VXAD01000408.1:66791-105608 GCA_013399195.1 Dicrurus megarhynchus | reverse complement strand
AAAAAAAAAAAGGAAAAGAGAGAGAAGGGAAAAAGAACCGGCATAAAAAAAAAAACTGGATTTCTTCAGGAAAGAAAGAAGGGTTGGGAAAACAATGAGCAACACAATGGACAATGAAATCCCTGAGGAGATCTGAACCCCTTCCCCTCAAATCTCCACGTTTAAATCAGCTGCTAGGAGGCCACGGGGGTTTTTAAACCCTCAAACCTTCATTGCAGGCAGTGATCTGTGACCCCACAACGCTGCTGTTTGTGGAGTAAACAACCCCAAATCCCAGCGGGACAAAGGCAGGGAAAAATACAGGAATGCAGCAGGGAAACCACCTCGTTCTTGCGAAGAGAAATGCAAAAAGCATTTGTGCTCTCTAGGAGTCACCAGGGGAGAAATGCAGGAAAATTCCACTGATTCATGATGAGCCCACGGTTATTTTTGTCCTCCTGCTTGACTGCAAACACAAAGATGATTTAAATGCAGGAGAGCAGACTGGAACACATTAAAACAATGCATTAACTCAAAAAAAAAAAAATTAAAATGGAAGATGGTCTCAAATAAAAGAGGACGTGCCTTCGCATATGAGGGAAGTAAGAAAAAAAAGGGAAAAAAAAGGAGCCAGGTTTCATTTCTCAATTTTACCGTATTCAAGACAGAAATTGTTCGAACCCTGAGTCCTAAGGATGCTCAAGTGTGTTGATTTCAGATGGCCAGGGTAGGACTTCGAGGAACCTGGATGAAAATTCCATTTGAAATCCTCCTGGAAAACAACTCTGAGCCGAGGGGAACAGTGAAGATATGGTGGGCTTGGAAGAGGCTGTGTGGTCCCACAGTTTTGGCCCAAAAATGTGTCTCTGTGTGGAAGTGGAAGATCCAAGGGAAAGAAAACGTTCTGAGGAGCAGGCAGAGGTGAAAGGAGCAGAAATCACCTGGAGGAAACCACAGCAGGTGCTGGAGCAGCTCCACGTTGTCCTCATGAAGGTAATTCCATAAAAAGAACTTTTGTTTTGCTACCTGAATGTTCATTTTATCTTTAGGACCACGGAAATGGGGGAATTTGCTTTGCTTTTCAACCCAACCTTCCTCAGCAGGGTGGAGTTCATGCTCAGGATTGTCAGAAGGACCAGGACAAGTCCTGCCTTTAGCTTTTAAAAATACGGCAATGGAAGTTCTTAGAGAATCTGGGAAGGACCAGATGAAACCCAAAAGCTGGATTTTAGTGACCAAACTGTGCCACAGCAATGATGGGAATGATCCACAGAGGGCTTGGGGGGAGATACACCCACAGCACCAGGAGTGGCATTTCCCAAATTCTATCCACAGACACCTGCTGTTCAGCTAATTAAATCACGGCAAGATTTTGTCATGGAATCACTGAGGCTGGAAAATACCTTCAAGGCCATTGAGTCCAGTGCCTGGTGCCCACCTTGTCCCCAGCCCAGAGCACTGAGTGCCACCTCCAGCCCTTCCTTGGACACCTCCAGGGATGGGCACTCCAAACCTCCCTGGGCAGCTCTTTCCAAGGCCTGACCTCCCTTTCCATGGGGAAATTCCTGCTGGTGCCCACCCTGAGCCTCCCCTGGCCCAGCCTGAGGCCGTTCCCTCTCCTCCTGTCCCTGTTCCCTGGGAGCAGAGCCCGACCCCCCGGCTGCCCCCTCCTGTCAGGGAGTTGTGCAGAGCCACAAGGTCCCCCCTGAGCCTCCTTTTCTCCAGGCTGAGCCCCTTTCCCAGCTCCCTCAGCCGCTCCTGGGGCTCCAGCCCCTTCCCAGCTCTGTTCCCTACCCTGGACACGCTCCAGCCCCTCCAGGGCTCTCCTGCAGGAGCCAGAACTGGGCACAGCCCTCGAGGGGCCTCTCAGTGCCCAGCACAGAGGGACAATCCCTGCCCTGCTCCTGCTGGACACACAATTCCTGATCCAGCCCGGGTGCCAGGGGCCTCTTGCCCACCTGGGCACCCCTGGGCTCGTGTCCAGCCCCTGGCACCAGCACCCCCAGGGCCTTTCCCACTGGGCCCCTTCCCAGCCACTCTGCCCCCAGTCTGTAGCACTGCATGGTGCTAAAACCCAGTGAAATTAAAAAGTTAAATTAAATTTAAAAGAATTAAGAAAAAAAAGGTTAAAATTAAAATCAATCCCCTCCCCAAATGGTGGCTGGTTCCTACCCTACCAAGCCCAGTGGCCACCACACTCAGTCAAGGAGCCTGTACCAGGATTGGGTGGATTCTGGTGCCTCCACATCACCAGCTGTGCTCAGGGCCTCTAAAAAGCACCAAAATTCCAAAGTGCTCTTTCACAGGTAAGGTGAAAAGGAAAAAACATCCAAACATTTCAGGGCTTTGATCCTTGAGGCACATCCACACTTTCAAGGGGAAAAGAATTTGAAGGAAAACTAATGGCTCAACTCATCAATGAAGAAAGCCCCATCTAGTGGAAGAAGACAATCAATTGAGCAGAAAACCCTTCAAATGTGCATAAACCCACAACTATTCCAGCTGCTTTTGTTCCCATCCCAGTGCACTGCGGAGCCAGGACACCTTTTTGCCCAAAGAGCTCAAGATGTTCTAAAATCCAAGCAGCAACAAGAACCTGGGATGGGCATTAAGTTTAAATTTATTTTGGGGGGGATTAAGAAAGGAAAAATTGCAGCTCCTTTCATCTGTTTTTGTTTTCCCCTCTTTGGTGTTCAAGAGCCATGAAAAGCATCAAGAGGCTCGACATGAGCGAGGCCAAACACGTCTGGAGAGTAAAGTCCTTTAACTCTGCATAATTTGTGTTCAATAAAGGGTGGGGAGAGGGTTGTTCAAACCTGTAAACGCTCCAGAGAGCAATTCTGACAGGTAACCATTATTTCAGTCTTATAAATCAGGCAATTGAATTGTTCCCAGGCAGTGGGGATGATCTGAGGGCACTTCAACCTCTCCTGGCCACATGGAAAACTTCATCCTGCCACGAGCAGAAGGTTTGAAAAGGAATTGTGCAAGTTCCTAAGCTCAGCTGCTTTGTGGGAAGAGGCAAAGCCTGGACATGTAACAAAATTGACATGGAAATGTTTCCACAAGAGTGAAGTGTCTTAAACAGAGTGTCCAGAGAGGCTGTGGATTCCTCATCCCTGGAAATGTCCAGGTTGGATGGGGACTGGAGAAACCTGGGATGGTGGAAGGTGTCCCTGAAGGGTTGGAATTAAATGATCTTCAAGATCCCTGCCAACCCAACCCATTCCATGGTTCCATGCTCAGTTATGGAATTATTCCTCTCAATAACCATCCATTCCTGCTGTTTTAGGGCCGGGAAACAAGAGCCTTTCCCGGGCAGCTGCTCTGGCAAAGCCACCTGGAATTTCTGCCTCCTGACCCCCTTGGATGCTGTTGTGTATCCCTTGTTCCTCAGGAACCCTGGAATTTACCTCCTACAGAAAACCCCCCGGGCACGTGTGAAGATAAACTTCCAAATGGAATTCCTGGATGATAATTCCTGATGAACTCCCCAAATGGAATTCCTTGCTGATAATTCCTGATGACCTCCCCAAAATGGAATTCCTGGCTGATAATTCCTCATAATGCCCCCAAAATGGTATTCCTGGATGATAATTCCTCATAAACTCCCCAAAATGCAATTCCTGGATGATAATTCCTGATGAACTCTCCAAAATGGAATTCCTCGCTGATAATTCCTAAAGAGTTCCCAAAATGGAATTCCTGGATGATAATTCCTCATAAACTCCCCAAATGCAATTCCTGGATGATAATTCCTGATGAACTCCCCAAAATGGAATTCCAGGATGATAATTCCTCATAAACTCCCCAAAATGCAATTCCTGGATGATAATTCCTGATGAACTCCCCAAAATGGAATTCCTGGATGATAATTCCTGATGAACTCCCCAAAATGCAATTCCTGGATGATAATTCCTCATAAACTCCCCAAAATGCAATTCCTGGATGATAATTCCTGATGAACTCCCCAAAATGGAATTCCTGGATGATAATTCCTGATGAACTCCCCAAAATGGAATTCCTGGATGATAATTCCTGATGAACTCCCCAAAATGCAATTCCTGGATGATAATTCCTCATATAAACTCCCCAAAATGCAATTCCTGGATGATAATTCCTGATGAACTCCCCAAATGGAATCCCTGGATGCTAATTCCTGATGAATTCCCAAAATGCAGTTCAGCAAGAACAAAAGCAAGCCCTGAGTTTGCTATTTCAGAGAACACGGGGGCTGAGGAGACAACTGGGAGTGAAGAGCAAAACAAGAAGATGAAGAGGCAAAGCAAGCAAATAACAAAAGAAAATTGCCATCTTTTCAAAATCAAATTTGAAAGGGGGGAAAAAAAACCACAACAAGGCAATGAAAAGCTGGCAAATAGAACATGGAAATTGTTATGAATAATCAGAATTTCGCTGGAGAACTCATAAATCATGGAATGGTTGGGGTTGGAAGGGAACTTGAAGCTCATTTCATCCCACCCCTGCCATGGCAGGGACACCTTTCACTGTCCCAGGCTGCTCCAAGCCCCAGTGTCCAACCTGGCCTTGGGCACTGCCATAGAAATAAATATGCAAATCAATAAAATAAAGTGAATGAAATGATAAAAATGTGGGGAGGAAGGTGTAAACCATTCCTGTATTACAGGGAGATTTAACAGAGAGAATCCCACCCATCCCAAAACCAAGGAAAGGCCCTGGTGCTCCATCAATTCCCAAACCCTGAGCAGGCTGAGCTCCATCACCTTTGCTCCAGAGACCAAAAATAAGAATGGAAACAACATTGAAGAGGGGAGGATAAAAACCACTAAAAACTCTCAAATTCCAACCCTCAGCATTCCAAGTTCCACCTGGGTGATTCCCTCTCCTCCAAGCCCCCGTCCCAGCTCCTGCAGCTTCACAGATTCCTGATCTGCAAATCCTTGGAGCCATTACCTTCCCAAAGGAATGTGTGAATCCTATTTTATTTTTTTTTTTCTCCAGCTCTATTTTGGAGCTGCCTTTGGGTCATCTCCTGTGCAGTAAAAATCTCCCCCAAAGCACCCCCTCAGCACTGCCCCGAGCCAGGGAGAGGCACAAGGGTGGGACTGGGGCAGGGCCAAAGCAAACAGGGAACCACAAAGTGCAACCCCCAGTGTGCTACTATCACTTTACAACCAGTTGGAATCTGCTCCAGCTCAGCCCTGACCAAATCTGCTCTGCTGTCCTCAGCCAGCCCCAGCCTGGAGAGGGATTGGAGAGGATTCAGTGGTTCTGGAGCATCCCAAACAGCAAACAAAGCCAGAGTTGAACATTCCTTCGATTCAAAGGCTGGCACACACCTTATTTAAATCAGTTGGGTTTTGTTTGTGCCAGACAGAAACACCCCTGGGACCAAAACAACACAAAGCACCTTAAAAGCAATTTAAATGCAGCTCATTAATAACAAGTAGTGACGAGTAAAACAAATATTTGGCACAAATCTGTCACCCAGCAGGAGAGAAAGGTTGGGAATCTTTATTTAAATACATTCCTCCCCTGGTTTTTCCATACCTGGAGCCTGGTCCTTGTCACATTTTATTCACCCACAAGGTGAATTGTTACAATTTTGCTGCTCAGATTGAAAACCAAAAGATTCACGTTCTACTATGAATAAAATCAATGTGAATGAGTGGCTAATTCAGTTTAAAAATCAGCAAATCAGGAATTGAAAAGTTTGATTCTATAGCTGCATCCACACAATTCCCAGAACTCTGTTTTCATAATGACCTAAAGGCAAAACCTGTCAATATGAGGTCTCTAAAAAACTAAAACAAAAGGAGGAGGATGTCCAAAGAGATGCTTTTACGAGAAAAACCTAAATTTTAACACCCCACCCCGTTACCAGAATTTCCTGAGAAGGAATAATCCCATTGTTTGTAGGATCTGAGGTCTTCAGGAGAGTAAAGCTGCTCCTGGCAGTGACAGCCGAGAGCTCCAATCCCCCATGGCAGGCTTGGAAAAATCTGTTTTACACATCAATTGCCAGAAAATTCCCTTTCTCTGGGAAGTCTCTTGGATATTGTTACATTTGTAAGGTGCCTGTAATGCACTTTATCCTCTGTATCCACTGTATCCCAGAAGATGCTGGAGCACTGCAGAACTCGGGGAAAAAAGCCCTTTTTTAAGGACAAGCCATCCCTCCTGCTGATTTATGAATTTGTGTTTTGCAGTTTAGCTCTTTCCTAATCTCTAAAATCACCACCAAAATCTGCACAAGCTTTGCCCTGAAAATCATGGAATGGTTTGGGTTGGGAGGGAAGTTAAAGATCATTCCATGGGCAGGGAACTTTCCATCAGCCCACGTTAGTCCCAGCCCCATCCCATTAATTTTTATATAATTGTATGAGGTTAATTTTCATATAATTCACCAGCCAGGAAGCCCAAGGAAATAATGGATTGAGTGTCCATCCCAAATCTCCAACTATCTACCTGCTATAGGAAAATAAATTAGTTAAAGCTCCAAGAGTCGGAAAAATTTTTTAAAAAGTTAAAAAAATATTTAAACCCCAAACAAGCCAAAAATTAAAAGGTTTGGAAGATTCAAGACTCTCTCCCCCAACACACATTTGAATTCTCACAGAAGCCTCTTAAGTTAATTCAGAACAAGCCCAGAGTAAGGAAAAGTGAAATATTCTGGATTATCCAATGTCCCACTCCCCACCAACCTGCTCAGAAAGGGACACAGGAGAATTAGAAATTGGCTGGGAGGGAGAAAAGATTCCAGGATTTCATGGTAAGTCCAGGAGCTTAGGGAGGTATCTGGAAAAGTTGTTTATTTTCTTTTTAACTTTGTCCTATTGAAAAAAAATCCCAGATTACTTTTTACAGCTGCTATCAAGTAGGACTGGCTGATTTGGTAAGAGCTGACTTTTCACTGCCTATTGATGGATGATGTCTGATACTCTGAATGTTTTATTCTCCACTATAAAATACTGGATGGCCCACCAGGAATCCACCCCGCCTGCCCATGGAGCTGCAGATTCCCCAGGAAAATCTCCAGGAATATAATCCTGTGGAATTCCCAGGTACTGACACTGCCAGCTGCTTCCCCCTGTAGGATCCCGTGGCTCTGGAATCTGAGATCCCAAATAAATGCACACCAACCATTTCCTGTAGTACCTCTCTGAATCCCTCCTCCCTTTGAACAAACCAGGAAATCTGGGGGAGGTTCCTGTCACATCCAAGGACAGGGATCCACGTGCAGGGCAGGGAGAGGGACTGAGGAATATTTGGGGACACCTGCCCTGGGAGGGGGAGGAGGAGCGGAGGAAGAGGCTTTGATCTGATGGTTTCCTGCTTGAAGGGTGCAATTATTGGTTACTGAAACCTTGTTCTACTCAGCACACAAAATACACCTGCTCTGAGGGCCCTGCACACAGGAGGGGTTTGCTCACAGATTCCTGGGAGGATTTGGGGGATTGGTGGTGGAGAGCTGGAGCTGCCCCATCCCNCCTGGCAGTGCCCAAGGCCAGGTTGGACACTGGGGCTTGGAGCAGCCTGGGACAGTGGGAGGTGTCCCTGCCATGGCAGGGGTGGGATGGGGTGAGTTTAAGGTCCCTCCCAACCCAACCCAACCCAACCCAACCCATGCCATGACTCCACTCGAGGCACTGCCACTGTGCCCGTGCCTGTTTTGCTCTCCTGCTCTGTGGTTTTTTTTTTCAAAACACGCCTTGACCCTGCTGGTTTTGCAATGTAGGCTGAAATCCTGTTGCATGCCCCTGGGAGCTGAGAAATTCTTGTCTCAAGACAGAATTAGTGATTACCTCATCCTGCTGTCGGAGCAGAAGCATTTTATAAACATTAAAGCCTTTTCCAAGGGCAGAACAAGGAGCTGGTGTTACTCTCCTTGTACCAGTGGGGAGCTAAGGCAGAGGGATGAAATTCCACTGATTTTGGGTGCAGAAGTGGAGAGTTTGCATGACAGATTTTGGCTTGGGCAGCAGCACTTCTGCAGGCCAGATTGTGGGTTCTTCAACAGGCAAACAGGAAACAGGATCTCCAGAACTATGGAGCAGAGATGAAGAGAAGCCACTTCTCCAGGGCATCTGTGCCTGGGCCTCCCCACCTCCATAAGCAGGAATTCCTCCCCAGTATCCCATCTAACCCTGCCCTCTGGCAGTGGGAACCCATTGCCCCTGTCTGTTGCTGCCTATTCTTAGAGAAAGTCCCCCTCTCTTCCTTTTTATAGGGTTCCTTAAGGTTTTGAAAGGGCTCTGAGGTCTCCCTGAAGCTTCTCTTCCCAGGCTGATGGAACAGGGGCATCGTGGAGTTTCCCCCCATCCTTTCTCCCAGTCTCCTTCCCCTGGCAGCTCTCACCATTCCCACCTTGCAGAACACCACGAGGACCTCAGAAGAGGGAGTGAAACCAGGAGTCACCCCCAGGAAGACGATCCAAGAGAGACTTTGCAGCTCTGGAGTCCCCTCAGCTTCCCCAGAGCCCCCTGAGGAGGAGCAGGGTTGGCCAAGCTCGTGTTCCACTCGGAGGCATCATTGCAGGATCGGGAGGAGCTTGTTAATTGTTATTTGGATGAGGCAGCCCCAGCAGTGGGGGTTGCTTAGCAACATCTCCCAGGCCTTGGGAGAGGCAGCAGCCATTTCAGAGGTGGCCTCGAGGAGCAAAACCACCCTGGGCAGGGGATGGAACCCACAGCACCTCCCTCTGCACTGGGGGGGGCAGCCCAGTGCTAATTCTCATTTATCGTGTTTCCATAAAACATGGGATTATCTGAAACATCCTTAAGTGAGGGGCTGGGAGAGCTGGGGGTGCTCACCTGGAGAAGGGAAGGATCCAGGGAGAGCTCAGAGCCCCTTCCAGGGCCTGAAGGGGCTCCAGGAGAGCTGGAGAGGGACTGGGGACAAGGCATGGAGGGACAGGACAAGGGGGAATGGGTTCACACTGAAACAGGGGAAATTTAGGTGAGATACGGGGAAGGAATTGTTCCTGGGAGGGTGGGCAGGCCCTGGCACAGGGTGCCCAGAGCAGCTGGGGCTGCCCCTGGATCCCTGGCAGTGTCCAAGGCCAGGTTGGAACAAGATGAGCCTTAAAATCCTTCCCAACCCAAACCATTCCATGATTCTGGACCTTATCAAACCCAAAAACTGTATCAGAAACACAACCAAGTCTTTCAGGGCACCTACAGCTGATAATTAACATTGGAGCAAAAGAACCCATCCTGCCAAACAGCAACCAGCAAATTAAAGTTCAGCTCTTATCAGTAAAACAGCCTAAAAATAGTTATTTAAAAAAATAATAATATTATTTATGTTGGGGAAAGTCCTGCAGGACTAGGGCTACAAAAACGCGACTGAAAACCAACACAAACCGGACACCACTGAGAATGAAACACACCAAAGACTCCAAAGCAGGACACACACACCCCAACGACCCCACACCACCTTGCTGAGACCTCCCAGGTCCCACCTGCACCCCCAAAAAGCACAGGGAAGACCAAATGGTTGTTCCTGATGCCCATTTTCCGGGAGCAGCACTGAAAGGGTTTAAGGAAAAGGCATCAGCACGTACCCGCCTCTCTTGTGGCGCTCCTTGTGCTTGGAGATTTTGTAAGGCAGAGACCTTTCCCCCAGGTTCTCCAGGTTCCTCACGATGGCTCCTCTCTCCATCAGAGCCTTGACGGTGCGTTTGAGCACGGCAGCTGTCTCAGGCTTGAAAGGAAAGAAAGAAACGTGAGAAATTCAGAGAAATCTGGTTATTTTATGGGGTAGAAGGGACACCTGTACTCGCACAGCTCAGCGCTTCCAGAGGTGGTGCTGCGACCCAGGAAGACAAAGTGGAAGCATTAAGGGAGAGAATTTTTAGGAGCAGGCAATTGCTCAGCAAAATTTCCTGCCATTTCCAAGTCGGGCCCCAGCAAAAAGGAAATGGTTCCTAGATTGAACTCACCTGGAATCACTTGGTCTGAGCCTTGCACAAGTAAATATTCCTAGCAAAGGAAAATTATGGATTGGCAACAGTTTTGGGGTCCTTGGACCGTTGTTGTTCATTAATATTTAAAGTGAGCAGTGTGGGGAAAACAGAAATCCTTGATATTGATGCCATGATGAAGATATCTGCCAAGACAGAACCATCCAGGCGAAGGTTCCTTGGGGAGGGGGGCTCACTCGAGCCTCTCATTGGGGAATTTATGATAGATATGCTAATTAGTAAAACCTATAATGATATACCAGATCTTTTGGGGGAAGCATTGCAATGTGCATTGAGGTGCACCTAAGGATCCCTAAAATAAATACCAAGGTAAAATCCCTTTTTCCCTTCTAACCGTGTTTGACTCTTGATTTTAAGACCAGGAAAAGGCATCAATATGGAGACAACAATTAGCACACATTCATTTATCTTGTTATTTCACGTGTGGAACACTTAGAGAACCATGGAATATGCTGAGCTGGAAGGGAGCCACAGGGATCACCCAGTGCCAGCCCTGGCCCTGCCCAGACCCCCCAACAATCCCAGCCTGGGCATCCCTGGCAGCGCTGCCCAAACGCTCCTGGAGCTCTGGCAGCCTCGGGGCCGTGCCCATTCCCTGGGGAGCCTGGGCAGTGCCCGGCACCCTCTGGGGGAAGAACCTTTCCCAATATCCAACCTAAACCCCTCCTGGCCCAGCTCCAGCCGCTCCCTGGCTGCTGTCCCTGGCACCAGGTCTCAGATCCCCAGAGAACCCCTCGGTGTCCCCACAGCTCTCCTGACATCCCTAAGGAAACAGCCACCACCGCCCTGCAGGAAGCAGAACGTGGCTCCCCACTGATATCTCAATAACCAAAGTTATTTCTGCAATAAATCCCTTTGCTGAAGACCTGCACCTTCTTCAGGAGCTCAGCTGGAAGCTCAGCACAGATACCCCAACAATCCCATTCTGTCCCTGGCAGCGGTGTCCAAAGGCTCCTGGAGCTCTGGCAGCCTCCGGGCCGTGCCCATTCCACAACCTCATTTCAGGGAGTTGTGGAGAGCAGTGAGGTCCCCCCTGACAAACCCTTCTTAACCTCCAAGCAGGTTTAAATTAAATTAAATTAAACGAAACTAAATATTGTTGGGTAAACTCCCTGCCCTCCATGCCTCTCCCCCCAAATGACACAGAAGCTTTTTGTCTCTTTTCCACTCAGCACATTCCCCGAGTGGCTGCAAGGCCAATGTGAGGTGCAGTTTCTAAACACAACGAAGCCAAAGATTCGAGCCCCGTGTATTTAAAAACAAAACCAGAGAGAAAGAACAAGAAAAGAAAGCCACAGATTTCTACATTCAGGATTGTAAAATTTGCAACCTTCCCCACTTGTGGCCATAGTCTGAAAACATCAACTAATTGTTGGGTTGGAAAGCTTGTCACTGTAACCCCTCTCATTCTCCCTCTCCCAAAAATGCCATGGTTTATCCTGGCTTGCCTAAAGCCATCACCCAAACTAAAAATAGGCTGAACTCTGCTAACCAAGAGATCCACAGACACAGGTTCCTTGGTTTGCCTCAGAGCCAGCCCACTTGGGGACAGAAGAAATGGGCCTGCCTGGCTCCCAACTCGGGAGCCACAGCATTTTTTCCTCAACAGCCAGCACTAATTCCAGTCCCACAGCCCAGCACTAACTCCAGTCCCACAGCCCAGCACTAATTCCAGTCCCACAGCCCAGCACTAACTCCAGTCCCACAGCCCAGCTCTAATTCCAGTCCCACAGACGCGGGGAGGGAAAAGGAGACAATGGGAGCTGCTGCTCCAGAGGGGAGAAGGAAGAGCTCGCAAGAGCACCAAGGGCCTGGTTTGTAATTCCAGCTCTGGATACCCCTCCTGCCCCCACTGGCAAACCAGAGCCATTCCCAGCTGCTTTCACCCTCAGGGAACTTTGGCAGCGGCCTTGGGCCACATCAGTCGGGCACAAGTTGTTCCCTTGTTCCAGAAAGGTCCCGAATCCTGGGATGGGTCAGGCTGGAAGGGCCCGCAGGGGTCACCTGCCCCCACCTCTGGGCCATCCCAGGGCCCAGGGCACAGGGTTGTGGATATTCTGGGATATCCCCAGGGAGGAGACCCCAGCCCCTCTCTGGGCTCTGTCCCAGCTCGGGCCCTGCCCAGGGCAGCAGTTCTGCCTCCTGTGCAGGGCAATTGCTGGGCTCAGGCCCTGCCCGTGGCTCTGGTGCCATTGCTGGGCCCCGGAGCAGAGCCCGGGCCCTGCCCTGAGCCCTCCCTGCAGCCAGGGACAGCCGGGACTGAGGGCCCTGGAAGAAGGAACCAAAGGACTTTTGTCTACAGATGCAAATTCCCCACTCCTCTATCCCCTACTCTAAATGGAGAGCTGCCCAGAGGAAACCTGTTAACTCCACAATTCCCACCAAGGCAAACGCAGCCCCAGGTGTCACAGCAGCCACAGGTGAGGGCCACACCCTGAGCACTTTGTCCCCACCTCGGGTTGGCCCCACCTTGAACCCTGTGTCCAGTTCTGGGCCCCCATGGCAAGAGAGACCCTGAGGGGCTGGAGCGTGTCCAGGGCAGGGAACGGAGCTGGGAAGGGGCTGGAGCCCCAGGAGCGGCTGAGGGAGCTGGGAAAGGGGCTCAGCCTGGAGAAAAGGAGGCTCAGGGGGGACCTTGTGGCTCTGCACAACTCCCTGACAGGAGGGGGCAGCCGGGGGGGTCGGGCTCTGCTCCCAGGGAACAGGGACAGGAGGAGAGGGAACGGCCTCAGGCTGGGCCAGGGGAGGTTTAATTGGATATTTGGAAAAACGTCTTCCTGGAAGGGAGGTCAGGCCTTGGAAGGGGCTGCCCAGGGAGGTTTGGAGTGCCCATCCCTGGAGGTGTCCCAGAAATGTGGGGTTGTGGCCCCTGAGGACGTGGATTAAAGGTGAGCACACCCTGCTGCTGGTCCATGGTTGGACTGGATCATCCTAAAGGTCTTCTCCAACTTCAACAGTTCTGTGATTTTGGCCTCTCCCTCTCTCCTCACCGGTCTGTCAGCTCAGCACAATCCCACCCAAGAGCAGGAAACTCTTCCATGCACAACTTGGGGTGCTCCATCCATTCCCATCAGGATTAAAGCCACAAATGTCCCATAAGAACCATCAAAGCAGCACCAACCACCTCGTCCCGAGGGAATGTTGTGTATCAGAGGGAATAAAAATGCTCCCACGGGTTTTAACAGTCCCACAGGACTCACCTGGCAACCAGGAAATGCATAAAGACACAGGAACTGGGAAAAAAGGGGAATACTCTGGTGGCAAAGTGCCTTCAGGCATGAGCATCAGCCATGAACCTCAAAGAGCAGCTTGGAGACCAAATGTGGAAATAAAGCCTTTGGAATGCTGATGCCTCCTAAAAAACAAGGAGCCACCCACCTGGAACCAGAGCCATGGGAAAGGACTCGGCTCCACCACTCCTTTTTTCCATCTCATTTCCCCAAGAAAAGTCCGAGGGATAGAAAATCCAGCACTGGCTACAAAAAAAAGCTTTGTCAACCACCAAAAGCTCCTCCGAGAAGAGTCTTTGGAGAGAGAAAAGGAAGCAAACACCGAATCCTCAATAGTTTTAGGGCTAGAACAGTTCTCAAGTTCTTCTGGCCACTTGCTCAGTCCAACAGGAAACATTTAAAGTCAGTGGGCACATCCCAAATTATAAACAGGAATAACTCCATCCCAATTACTTGATTATCCCTTCAATGTAGCAACAGCAGGATAAAATTAGGTCTTTTTTTGGTTGCTCAGCAGTTACAAAAGGTTGGTCTGGGATTATTTACTGAGGTGGAAATCAAAGAAGGCAAAATCCATGTTTAGAAGGAAGCTGCAATTCCAAGCAGCAAAACTAAGGGGGAAAACCAATTCCTTGCTGTCATTTACTGCTTAATAAAACATTAGAAATTATTAGTGAAAATGATTAAAACCTCTGCAATTACTTTAAAACAACGCAGAGCAGCAGCCCCAGGTCGGGTACAGCCACTCAGGGCAGTCAGGAAAGATTAAAATCCAGATAAATGCAGCATTCCAAGGAAACAGAAGATGTGGGAGCTGTGCTGAACCCCTGGGAAAAATGGGCTGTGCTGGACCAGGCTGCCTGGAAATTGAGCAGTGGAAATGGGACGACTCTCAACACCTGCCTGGAAGTTCAGGTTTGGGGAGGGATCCCAGACTGGTTTGGGCTGGAGGGACCTTAAAGTTCATCCCATCCCACCCCTGCCATGGCAGGGACACCTCCCACTGTCCCAGGCTGCTCCAAGCCCCAGTGTCCAGCCTGGCCTTGGGCACTGCCAGGGATCCAGGGGCAGCCCCAGCTGCTCTGGGCACCCTGTGCCAGGGCCTGCCCACCCTCCCAGGGAACAATTCCTGCCCAAGATCCCATCCAGCCCTGCCCTCTGGCACTGGGAAGCCATTCCCTGTGTCCTGGCCCTCCAGCCCTTGTCCCCAGTCCCTCTCCAGCTCTCCTGGAGCCCCTTTAGGCCCTGCAAGGGGCTCTGAGCTCTCCCTGGATCCCTCTCTCCTCCAGGTGAGCACCCCCAGCTCTCCCAGCCTGGCTCCAGGGTCCTCTGGACTCATTCCAACATTTCCACACCCTTCTTGTGTTGGAGCCCCAGACCTGGATCAATTTAGGGACAGCTGGATGCAGGGACAGAGGTTTCTGTAACCACAACAGAACAATTTTTCCAGGACAGAACGAGGAACAAATGGGAAACCCCCAGGTGCTCCTGACCATGAGAACCTTTCCACGTTCCCACCCAACACCGAGTGAGCACAAAGGCAGGAGAGACTATTCCAGAAATGGATTTGGCAAATAGAAGTTACAGCAGGCACATCACCAAAAATAACTTGGGGGGAAGCGATCAGCATTACCTCTGAATTAAAATCAACACCCCATCCTCAAAACAGATCTTTAATTAGCATTTAAGTGGGGTGTAAGCCAAAGATCCAGATGTGCATACCAAGTCCAGGGACCTGGATGCAGAGGAAGGAGCAACTTTTAAACTCAAAGTGATGCCTGAACTCTTCTGTTCCAAAATCCACCTTTCTTCTTCAAAGAGTCTAAATTCTATGATGGATCTTTTTTATTTTTAACTCAGTATTTAAGATCAAAGGAAATTATAGAAGAAATTAAACTAAAATCCAAGAAATACAAGTACTCTATAAATACCAAGTCACAGCTAAATTAAAATATCAGTCCCAACACTGAATTTAATTCATTTGAGAGAGCTGAGAGTCTTGAGAGTTTCTAAAAAGAAGCCTAAAAGGTGTCTTTTAAATCTGAAATAAACAGCAGCCAAATCCTCCATGATTTAGGGTCATTTCAATGGTTTATTACTAGAAACAGCTGACGTAACAATTGGCCACAACTTCACAGAAGGGTTTGGGTTGGCAGGGATTTTAAGGCTCATCCAGTCCCACCCCCTGCCATGGGCAGGGACACCTTCCACTATCCCAGGGTGCTCCAAGCCCTGTCCAAGCAACACTTCCAGGGATGGGGAGTCTTCAACATTCCAGGCGGAATCAATTCAGAATCAATTAAACCTCAGAATTAATTAAACACCTTCCTTAAAACTTCAGAAACTCTCACTCTTCTTCCAGCCAGAATAAATTCTAATAAGGGCTTCAGTGTAACACTGCAAAATTCTACTGAGCAGAAACTTGCTGAGAAAGAGCTCCCCAGGAGCTCCAAGTTGTGCTCCTGCCACGACTTTTTGATGTGAATACATTTCATCAAGTTTACTCGGTATGTTCTTTAAGGTTGAATAATTAGGAGTGGAAAGGAAAAATAATTACACCCAAACAAAGAAGACATGGAGGGGACATCCTCCCTTCCTCCTCCTCCTCCTTCCCCAGCTTTATAGACAGAGCAGGACACCACAGGGGCTGGGATGTCCCCTGGTCCGTTGGGGTCCCTGTCCCAGCTCTGGAAAGAGCTGGAATAGCAAATCAGCCAATTTCCCAAAATGAGACAATTCCAGAATCCCTGAGGCTGGAAAATCCCTCCCAGCCCATGGAGGCCAAGCTGTGCCCAATGCCCACCTTGTCCCCAGCCCAGAGCACTGAGTGCCACCTCCAGCCCTTCCTTGGACACCTCCAGGGATGGGGACTCCAAACCTCCCTGGGCAGCTCTTTCCAAGGCCTGACCTCCCTTTCCAGGAGGAAATTCCTGCTGGTGTCCCCCCTGAGCCTCCCCTGGCCCAGCCTGAGGCCGTTCCCTCTCCTCCTGTCCCTGTTCCCTGGGAGCAGAGCCCGACCCCCCCGGCTGCCCCCTCCTGTCAGGGAGTTGTGCAGAGCCACAAGGTCCCCCCTGAGCCTCCTTTTCTCCAGGCTGAGCCCCTTTCCCAGCTCCCTCAGCCGCTCCTGGGGCTCCAGCCCCTTCCCAGCTCCGTTCCCTGCCCTGGACACGCTCCAGCCCCTCCAGGGCTCTCCTGCAGGAGCCAGAACTGGGCACAGCCCTCGAGGGGCCTCTCAGTGCCCAGCACAGAGGGACAATCCCTGCCCTGCTCCTGCTGGACACACAATTCCTGATCCAGCCCAGGTGCCAGTAGCCTCCTGCCCCACCCAGACTGGTCTAAGCCACTGCCACCTTCTAGGAGAGGAATTTTCATGGATCAGATCTGGCTCTGGACACACAGCTCTCACACCCATCCTGCACATCCTCACTGCTGCCCAAGGACAACGAGTCAGGACAAAGACAGGGCTGAACATGGTGAGTAAAAAACTTTCCACAGCACATTTTGAGGACCACAACCACAACTTTGAAATCCTCCCACTTTTGCAGAACACAACCATCCTTGGTTCTGGAGCAGAAGAAGGTTTAAGGTGGAACTCACAATGTTTTCACCAAGTGAGGAGGGAACCTTGGCAATTCCTTGCTCAAATTCTGCCAGATAAATCCTGGGACACACAAAGCTACCTCACAAACAGGCTTCAGGTAAATATTAAAAATCACTGCTGACAAAGGCTTCTAAACATCATAAAGCTGAATTATCCTCTATCACTCCACCACCACTTCAAAAATAAAGCCCAAAAAGCAAATCCCTGAGTACAACCTGATTCAAGTGAAGAGAGAAGGCGCAGAGGTGAAACCTCCTGCCTTGTTGCCTTTCGCAGCACCAGAACATCCACAGGGAAACTGGGACAGCCACATCCCAGGAGGGGAATTCCCTGCAGGAAAAAGGCCTCCTTGCCACCATCTCCGTGGGATTTTCCACACAAATCAGAGTTGCTGCAGCATTGAGTGAACCTGCCCAGAACCCACCTGGGCCAGGCCCCTGCACCCAGAGAAAGCTGCAATCCCAAAGAGCAGGAAATTGGGGAGTGAGACTTGGCCAACACAAACAGAACCAGCTGGTGACAAAGAGGCTGCCTGGACCTCTTTGAGAATCACTGACCTGGAAAGCTGCTCGCTGAATAAACACCTAATCAACTAATTAGGGAACAGTTAATTAATAGTTAACTCATGAAAACGCTCCCTCCTGGAAATCACAAATCCAAACTGAGTTTACAGGCAGGAAAATGCTTATTTCTCATCCCAAATCCAAAGCTTCCTCTCCAAAAATGTTTCTTATCCACCTCTTGAAACAAACAACAGCAAAACTTCCTTTTTTTTTTTTTTTAACAACACAGCAGCAAAAGAGGAGAATAAAGGAATAATTTTGGTTAATTAATTTTCTCTGCAGCTGAAACTTTGGGGTTAGCAGCCTTGCCACCGTTTTTGCCAACATCTCATCTCCAAAAGAACAAGAATCCCCAATTTAACACCAGGCCTGCCCCTCTCCTAGCTGAACCACCAACACTGGACAACGAAATTGTCATTCCCACCGTGATTCCCAAGTTCATCACGTCCTTATGGGGGACAGGGATGAGGAGAAGGAAGGGGGAGATCCAGGCTTGGGCTCTGCTCGCAGAACTGTGCTGATGTGTTAACCCCAAAATCAGTAAGAAGGTGCTTGTCGTACTCAAGAACTGCTGAAGCAGCAGCTGAACAGGATATTTAAAGAGAAAAACCAAAAAAACCCCGTAATTTTGCACAATTTCCAAGCAGATTCCTCAGCTAAAGGGGGCTTCACTCCTGTTTTGTGCCCTGAGCTCAGCCCAGTCCCCCCCAGTCCCACCTCCCAACACCAGTGGCCAAACTCTCAGCATTTGGGCTCCTGACGTTCTCCTTGCACTTTTAAAGAACCCAAAAGGCTTTGCCATCGGAATAACCAGGAAAAATGGGAATTATCTTCACCTACTGGGACGCAGGGCTTACAGAAAGTAAAATACTCCAAATCAGCTCCACAAATCTCTGTTCTGGTGGGTTGGTCGGTTTGGTTTGCTTTTTTTTTCTTTTTTTTTCTTCTCTATTTTTATTGAAACTTTGTACAGAAGTTTGAAACATTTCCATACAATACTTTGAGACAGGACAAAAATGCCATGGTAAAGGAATGTAAACTGCAAGAAACACAGTCTGAAGTATCCAAATACTCTCTAATAAGAGTTTTAGTTTGAAGACTAATGCAGGAGGCAAAATAATATGCATACAGTATACAAAGAACAGTATACACAGGGCCAGCAATGCTAACTATGAAAATTTTGCATCAGATTTACTTCAAAGATTGATAGCAATATGATAATTCTATACACTAGACCAAAATTAATTTATCATACATCGTTTCTATGACAAAAAGCTTGTCATTAAGGACAGTAGCAACTTACAATATAATTAAGCTGTATTAATCTCATTAACACTTCTAAATCTATATTCCTACTACAGTAAAGGGTTTGTGGTTCTTTTTCAGTATATTGTCTTATAAGATCTTAAAAGACCTTTAAATAACACTTTACCAAAAGAGACCTGGATCCATTATAGTGATCTTATCTACATGCCCATTTGGCTTATTTCCAAAAAAACAACCAAGGGACAAGGAAAAAGGCAGGTTTCAAATGCTATATGATATCATTTGGTTTTGGTCTGAAATGTATTTTTGAGAGTTAAAAAAAAACCAACAGAAAAAAGGCAGTTCATTAACTGGTATTTTATATAAAATCTGCAGAAAAATACAACAGCAACAAAACCCAAAAATACTTCACAAATATCTAAAAAAACATTTTCTCAGAGATACAAGGTAAAGCAGCATCACTTTGACACTGTGCTTTAAAAAAGAAGATGATGAATGAAGAGACTGCTCGAGTGAGATTAGAAAATTTTGCTTTCTTCTTGAAGAAGACTACTAACATTTTGCACAGCAACTATTTTTATAACCACCTCATTTTAAAAACGTGTATTCCTAGACACAGAATTGTCATTTCACCACCAGTTTTGCTCAAAGTGTCTGACTTTACACAGTGGAACTGAGAATGCCAAGTGTCACCAGATGTCACTATACCATGAGTTCAAGATTGGAACAGAAGTGAAGCAAATGCCTTGAAACCAACACCAGGAAAGAAATCAAAGAGAAAGTGTTTTGTAAACAAAACAAAACCACTTTGCAAAAAAAAAAACCAAACAAAACAAAACCAAAAACCCAAAAAACCAAGAGTTCAGAGATCTCACAGTGAAATCAGAAATTCTAATTATATATGTTTTACATTCTAGGACTACTCTTTACCTTAGGCCAATTAAAGCACATTAAACCATTTAATTATATACAAACATTTTCTTTAAAAAAACAAACAAAAAAAAATTAAAACATTGCACAGAAGTCTGCTTTTAACATCACATAACAAGGTTAGTTTTATTTTCAAAACAATTACATTTAAGGGCACAGAACATACAGAATACCAAATTAACAGATGAGTAATTTTGCTTCTCTGTACATGCTAAATCCAAAGATTTCCTCGAGAAAGCTGGAGCTTGGCAACTCCAGCTTCTTCCATGTCTCCTGTTCTCTGAAAGGGAGCAATTCCCAACACCTCCTCTATCTCAGGATTTAAAAAAATAGATATATAAAAAAAATAAAGCTGTTTTAAAGTTGTAAGCATCTTCTAAGTGCTGGCAGAGCTCCCTGGGTGGCTCTGCCCCCTCCACTGCAACCTCGTGGAAATAAATCCTTTTCTCTCCTCGGTTACAGGGCTCATGACTCTCATCAGAAGTCTCATCCTGGCCCTTCTGGGATCAGGGAACACACACAAGTGGAGAAGTAAAAAATACACAATATAAGGAATATACTGAAGGCCATTTTTATTTCTTACAATCTCGCACTGTTTCCTTTCCCTAAAAGCTAAACAGGAAAAATTATTTAAAAAAAACAAAACAAAAACAACAAAAAAACCCCTCTAAACTTTGGCAGAGAATAGCATCAAATTACCATTAAAAAACTTAAATAAAAACAGTCTCCCAAAATGTATTAAACTCTCAAGAAGCCTCTTCTTTTTTATTTATTTTTTTTAAGTTTTTTTTCTTTCTTTCTTTTTTTTTTTTTCTTTTTTTTTTTAATAAAAGGCTTCTACCATTTCCAGGAGCAAAATTCAAATACCTTACCAGAAAAATAAGTTAAGGGAAATAACAAGAAGAAAAAAAGCTGTCATTCCAAACTCAGTTTTCCAAGACTTGTCATCCTAAGCTCAAGGCAATAATAAATAAACCCATTGCTGCGAGACAGAAGCACAACCAGCCCCACCCAGGAGGAGGAGGCCAGGCAACAAAATTCATGGAGCTGATTGTCCATCGTGGGAAACACTTTGTGGTTCTGCTGGACCAAAAAAGGGGAGTTTAACCCCAAATTCATCAACTTCCCCCCTCAGCAAAGGCTTGTTTACGCTATAAAAAATCCCTTCTCCTACACAAGGTCCTTCTCACCAGCAGGCAGCTTGCTTGGAACCTCAGAAATATCTCTGTTTAATAATAAAGGCCTTTTATTAAGTGGTTTTATGCAGCAAAGAACATCAGCAACTTCCAGGACCTCTACGACACAACGAGGCTGAAGAGGAGCAGACAAAACACCTCGGAAACACCCCAAGAGAAAAAGCACTGGAGAAAGAATTTGCTTCAAAGCTTCACAATCCCAGGTCCAAAGATGGGGTGAGGAGGCAGATTAGTAATTAATGATCCTGCCTGCCAACGATCAGTGTGATTAACGTGGCAGCTCGTTAGTGTAGCAAAAGGGAGAATAAATGAACTGGGAGATGGAGCATCTCGGGCTCCGCAGTGCATTCGTGAAGGACTTGACTCCCTTCCACAGCCAAGGATGGTTTCCCCATGGATCTGACTGAGCAGGACACTGGAATTCTGCCTGTTAACTCTTGAGTGTCCTCTTGGAGGAGCAAATGACTCGGGGAGGGGCAGAGGGATGAAAGGAGCAGGGAGAAGCCGTTGGAAGCACCTCCTCAAGCCGTGCCTTCAGCTGCCCGCCCACGTAAGGCACCCTGGGGAACAGCACAGGGGGGCGATGGAGCCAAGCCAAAGGGTCCCTGAGCTGACCTGGCTTCCCAGGTGGTGGCAAAGCGCTGGACATTGAGGGAAAGGAGGAGCAGCCTGGAAGATCCCAGTGCCGGCCGCTGCTCCCAAGTCGTGCCCAGTTCCGAAGGGACACGAGTCTCCTTCCCTGGGCCAAATCAGGCATTTGAGCCACATCCCAGCCTTCTCAAGAGGATATTGTTGGACTGAGAATTATCTTTACCCTCTACAAGTTGTTATTTTTCATCCCGCTACGATCAAATGTTGCCCTAAATTATTTTATCCCGTATGGAAACAATTCCCTACGTTGGACATCAAACCATCCCTTCACAGCTCAGCCCACTAGTGAAGCAACTTGAGATGCCATTATTTCACACACCAGGATTTCACCCTTAAATAGGATTTTAAATATTTTCCCAAACCAAGCTGTGGCCACACAAATCGTAAGAAAATGTGTCTTGTCCCATTGGTAGCAACATCAACACCAGGTATGGTGACTCCTCTCTACAAATATTGCAACAACACTCCAAGTTTTCCACTTTGGAGTAGTTCTACTTCCCAGCAGCAACAACTAAACCAAGTGGAGAAAGTGGGGCAGCTCAGCCTCTGGTGAAAGTTTTGGAATGAACGAGATTCAACTGATACAAAAACACCTCCAAAACAAACAAAACCACCCCAAAAATACAAGTGAATCCTTTTATCTGAAAACACATATTGTAAATTAGCTACTAAAAGCCGTGTGGATGTCACCACTGGAAAAGGAAACTTTCTCCAGCAGTCAAAGGCAGGACTGACCCAAATTTCATCTCTATAACATGGTTTTTCCCCCACAGGAATTGGTTCTTGTCTGTGTGCCAAGGAAACGTTGCTGGACCCCTGAACTGGTTTTGGTGAACTCTCACAATGGTCCCTCAGCCTGATTTTGGCCCAGCCAGTTTGTGCTCCCCTGAGACAAGCTCAGGAGCAAAGACAACTGGAGGAATTATTTCCATGGAAAGCCTGGATATGACCGCTCTGTCCTGGAGAGGGAAGGAGTTTAATGCTGGAAGTGCAGCCACGCTGGGCTCTGCTCCCAAAACCAGGACCCAGCTTGGCCTGGGGAAGGGTGAGAGCCCCAACCTGCTGCACACACATCCTCCACACCTGGGAACTGCTCGTCCCTGCCTGGACATCCATCCTTCAGGAGAAAAGATCCTCTGGATCTGGAAACCTACCAATAGCTGTGACTGCCTGGGAGGAATTAACATTTTTGGAAAAATCCCGAGGACAGGACAGACCTCAATTGGCGACACAGATTGTGGCTGCACACGCTCCCTGTCTCCTGACACCGAATCCCTCAGGATCGTTCTGAGGAGGGAGGGAATTTCTTCCCAGAAAGGTCACTCATGGCAAGGGGCTGCCCAGGGAGGGGGTGGAGTGCCCACCCCTGGAGCTGGCCAAGGAACGTGGCACTCTGGGCTGGGTGACAAGGTGGAACTCAATGACCTGGGAGGGCTCTTCCAAGCTCAGGGATTCTGGGATTCCTCAAAAAAGCAAAAACATTTGACAGGGCGAAAGGGGAAGTGGGAGAAGACATGAGACAAAAGGACTGTGGAAAACAAGGAGCACTTTCACCTCTCTCCCCCATTTCCCCTTCCTTGCCTGCCTAGTTGTTCTGCCCCTGCAGCATCGGGGCTGCAGGGATTCCTCCCAGGCACAGCACAGGAAAACCCTTCTGCAGGGTGAAAAACAGTTTTTCAAGACATGCAAAGCCTCATGTTTCTCTTTTTCCCCATGTGGTAGAACCTACAAACAGATTTTTCCTTAAAAAGAAGTTAATCCTAACAATGTCCTACAGGTTTGGAGGCTGGAGAGGTTGAATGAATCTTTTTGGCCATTTACTAGAACTCAAGACGCTCCACCCAAACCTGAGGAAAAATCTGTTTCCATGGAGGTGGCAAAGCCCTGGAGCAGCTGCCCAGGGACATCCCAAACCCAACCCTAAAAACTCTGGGATTCTTCAACTTCAATATACTACAAACCCCACAGAAAGAGTATTTCTTTTTCCTCCTTCTCCACTGACAGTTTATCATCTCCAGGCTTATTTTTGATTTAGTTTTGGGTTTTTTTTTTTTTTTTTTTTTTTTTTAAACAGAAACTTTTCAATACTGGAATTTACAGTGGATAAATATCAAAAAAATTTCCTTACAAAGAATTAAAAAAAAAAAAGGCAGAAAGCTGCTAAGAGCTATTATGTTTTAAGTGCTATAAAATGAGACAAACCAGCTTCCTGTTGTTGCCAGAAGAGAAATGAGAAACTGAAAAAAAAAAAACCAAAAAGGAAAAAAAGCATTGAGTGTAATTAAAAAGTGCTAAGTTGGCCAAGGTAATATAGTTATTTTATAAATGTGCATCACGGCTCTGCATTTAAAAATCTTTTGACACAGCTTTAATCACTCTGATTTTACACACTGGTAACTGATTACCTGTTATCTGCACTTAGTGCTGACTGAGCTGTAACTGCCTGACTTCAAACACAGCCACCTGCCTGCCTTTGGTATATTTATACACAGAAAAACAAAAGGTTAGTACTGCACATGGAAAAAAAAAAAACACCAAAAAAAACAACACAAAAGGGAAAAAAAGAAAAAGCCACCACAGGACAGGTTCTGCTTTCAGCAGAGGGAGGACAACACATCTCAAATGGCCTCGAAATAGGCTAAAGCTGAGTTGATCTTACAATTATAGCGTAAACAATGCCTGGGTTGTGGTTATGTTGTTTGAAAAGAAAAGAAAAACCAAAAATCTCCAGAGACCTGTATCAACTTCTGTATGTTTAAGCCATACCCTTAAAAGTTCACTATTCACTCACAAAGAGAAGTAGACAAACATGAAGATTCCAAGAGAACAGACACAGACCAGTCCAGTATTTAGTAATAGTTTAACTTTTGGAGTCTCTTCCAGCATTTGTAAACAAACAGTCTCTTCCTCGACCTCCCGAACCACTCTCTTGTTTATGTTTTTACTTTTAAAGCCACAGAACCAATCTATGAATTTCAAACGTCTCTCCCTGTCATCAGTCTCCTCCTCCTCATGCTTTTTCTCCCCCATCAGGGCCGCCTGTCCGTTGGAATAACAATCCACGGGCGTCTCCACCTCGGAGTGGCTCACCGAGATCACCGGGTTGCTGTCATCCCTGCACGTGACCAGGAGGTTGATGTCCTCCGGCTTCACGTTTTTAATGTTCTCCTCCGACTTCCCGTTGGGAATGATGTGGTTGGCGTTCTCGTTGCACTTGAGGACGCTTTTCTCCCGCGCCTGGTACAGCTCCCCCTTGCCATCGCTCTCCGGCACGTTCCGCTTCATCAGGGCCCAGAACGTGGTGGTCCGGACCTGCTCCTTGGTGGGCGGCGGCGTGAGCAGGCTCACCACGACCGTCACGGCCCCGGTGATCCAGAACAGGGCCGTGGCCACGTACATGTAATGGATGTTCTTGATGAAGCCGGGCCTGGTGTCCGGCTGGTCGCACTCGGGAGCGCGGTAGAAGAAGGCCAGGATCAGCCGGACGGCCCCCAGGACGAACCCGGCCATGCCGCCGTAGAAAGCGCCCTGCTCATTGCAACGCTTCCAGAAGATGGCCATGAGGAACAGGGCGGCCACCGGCGGGGTCAGGTAGTCTGCGACCTCCTGGATGTACAGGTACATCTGCCCGCCCTGCATCTCCACGATGATGGGCACCCAGGCGATGCTGATCACCACCATGAAGGCCACGAAGACCCTGCCCACGACCATGAGCTCCCGGGAGGTCGCGCTCTTCCGGATGAGTTTGTAGACGTCGAGCGTGAAGATGGTGCTGGCGCTGTTGAAGATGGAGTCCAGGTCGCTCATCAGGGCGGCGATCATCACGGCCATCATGAGCCCGCGCAGCCCCACGGGCACCAGATTCATCACCAGGCGCGGGTAGGCGATGTTGGAGCAGCCGGCCCTGCTCCCGCACACCTGGAAGCAGTGCTCCGGGTTGATGCAGGCGATGTCATCCACGAACAGGATGCGGGAGATCATCCCCGGCACCACGATGATGAACATGGGCAGCAGCTTCAAGAAGCCAGCCATGAGGGTGGAGCCTTTGGCATGAGCGATGTTTTTGGCGGCCAGAACTCTCTGCACTATGACTTGGTCAGCGCACCAGTACCACACTGAGGCCGGGGTCTGTCCCAGCAGAAATCCAGGCCAGGGAATGTCTTCGTCCGTCGGCTCACGCAGCATTTTAAGAGAGTCAGGCTTTGGGTTGACGTTGCAAGAGTTGGTGTTGGAGATGTTGTAGGTTAGGAGGATGGAGGTGATATTTGGTGTCGCCAACATGTACCTCCTTTTCACTTCTTCAAACCCACCGACCTCCATGAGGCTTATGATCATGAGTGTGAGGGCCCCGATGATCATAAGCAGGGCTTGGAGGGTGTCCGTGTAGATGACGGCCACCAGCCCTCCAGTCACAGTCAGCAGCGCCGTCATTCCGATCAGCAGGATCACCGACAGGTAGAGGTTCCACCCTAGGGACTCTTGGATAAAAAGCGCCCCTGAATACAAGTCAACCGAGAGTTTGGTGAAGATATAAAGAAGTAGAGACAACGCTGCAAAATAGATTTGAATCCTATGCCCTCCAAACCGCTTGGACAAGTATTCGGGCATGGTGTACACTCCCGACCGGATGTAGACTGGCACGAAGACCCATCCCAAAAGCTGCAAAAGCATTAAGGCGTTGAACTCCCACGCGCCTACGGCGAATCCGCTCGCCGCTCCAGATCCTGCGAGCCCAATGAAATGTTCACTTCCAATATTGCTCACAAACAACGAGGCCCCGATAGCTACCCAGGTCATAGAACGCCCTGCCAAAAAGTAGCCACTCACGGTGCTCCGATTGTTTTTCCACATGGCAAAGAAACCTATGCACATTACAAGCACGAAGTACAGGGCCACAATGGCAATGTCTGCTGGCTCCAAAGCAGCCCGCATTTTGTAACCAAAAAGCCTTCGCTGACGTCCACTTCTCGCCCCCCAGCCAACGTCTCTTAAGCACCACGTGAACCAGTTTTAACCAAAATCAACACAGCGGGTCAAATTCTTTGTCCCTTGGTTTGCTGTCCTGATGCTGGTGGCAGTGGTACATTTACTTTTCTCCGCTTCTCAAATTTGGGAACTTAGCACGCACTTTTAATCCACATTCCACAAGAGCATCAGCCTTAACTCAGTTGATGTAGGAGAAATTCTTAGTTGCAGCTAAGTTTAGTGAGGCCTACTGTACCAACCCTGCAAGGCAGCAAAGACAAAAGACAAAGATTGAATTAGAGAGGAATTTCATGAAGTAATGAGAAAAAATTTGAAGTGTAGTAAAACAAATCACTGAACACCACAGATTTTTCCCCCTTTATATTTCCTGCAATCCATAACAGACATCATTAAATATTTGTAGGGCTAAGTGGTAAAAGCCTTTTACGAGTCAACTTCAATGGTTACAGGTACCTTCAGAGACGCAGCAATTCGGGAGGATTGAGCGACCCAAATTCCCCAGAACACGGCAAGCAACAAAAACACATTTTCTTTTTCTTTCCTCCGGTGTCTCACAAGTCTCCTTCTCAAGCCACTAACCAGATCTTCCTCTTTCAAGCAATCTTAGGAAAATAAAATTAAAGTAACTCAAATAACAACCACTACGGAGCCCACACCTGGCTCAGCATTTCCTGCACTGCACCCCTCAAATCCTGGGAGATCCTGGCACCACAGGATTGCACTTGAGACACCAGCTGGCTGCTAGAAAAATCCAAGTGAGGTCACAGCGCTGTCAAAAACCAACATCCATTTCAAATCAGCTGGAGAATCAAGGTTATTCCGCAGGTTTTGAGGCGAGTTTGCTCCTGTCTGGGGTACAGATAATCACAGGGTTATTTTTCACTTGGAAAGCTCTCCATACACATCCATGCGATCCAAGGGGAGAAAACATCCCATTCCAGCAAGTGGCAGAAGCAAAACTCCGCCTGACATCCCGTTTTAGGGCCAGTGCCTCTGGATACCCACACCTGGGGTTTTGGGGGAGCACCAGAGACACAGAAGGGAACACTGGGTGGATTCCGGCAGCAGTCACAGCTGGGAGGATGCCAGGAAGCACCGTTCCCAGCATCCTTTCCCATCCCAGCATGGAGAAGTGGAAGGTATGGAGGCAAAGCTTTCCCTGCCGCTCTCTTCCCGAATTCCCAATCCCACCTGACAGTCTCCCAAAGCATGTCAGGAAACAAAACTCATTTTGGCAAGCAGGACTGAAGCGCTGGAAGTAGAGGGAAGGGGACAATAAAGACTTGGAGGCAGGGAGGTGGGAGAGGAAGGGGCACGGAGGAGCTGCATGGGGCTCCCTCACGGATTTGGGATGTGCTCCTGTCTCTGTTTGTGCCTTGGGAGGTACCACACAATCATGGTTTGGGATGGAGGGACCTCAAAGCCCATCCAGTGCCACCCCTGCCATGGCAGGGACACCTTCCACTGTCCCAGGCTGCTCCAAGCCCCAATGTCCAACCTGGCCTTGGGCACTGCCAGGGATCCCGGGGCAGCCCCAGCTGCTCTGGGCACCCTGTGCCAACCCAAAACCTTTTAATGGGTTTAGAGTGCTGGATATGGGATTCTTCCATTTCCTACACCCAATGGCCATGGGAAGGGAAGACCAAAGCAAAGAACAGGTTTAGTCTAAAGAGCAGCACACAAACCCTCAGCAATAATGAGATTATTACAGAAGGTGAGGAACAAGGTCTGACTCCACTCCCCTTTCCCACCCACTGGTTAAGGCACAAAAACCCCAACACTGGATCTTTTTGCTGACCATAAAGTCTCACAAGTCCCACAAGCATCAGCTCCAGGCATCCCCTTCCAGTTCATTCTCTAGCACGAGGCTGAAGCTCCCCATTAATTAATGATTAATACAAACAGCCTGATAACATATTCTAATATTTGGTTGGTTTCTTGGTTAGCATCCCTGCCATATATCGGGTTTGTTTAAAGGATCAATAAAAGCATTTCAAATTCCAAGAGAGTTAAGGTTGAAAATGCACATGTTGTGTTGAAGGTGGTGAGGTAAAAACGTGCAACTCCTCATAGATTTTTAAAATAGCTTCCAGAAAACCACAACTTCAACCTTAAGGAGAAATCCACCATCGTGTCATTTGTATGATCCAGCTGTTTTTCAGGAGAAAAATTTAAAAAAAAAAAAAAAAAAAAGAAGTAATAAGGGTTCCCCCCCAGCACCACAAACCCACTTGAGAATAGAGATATTCCTTCTGCTGGAATTACAGCCAATAATGAGAGACTAAGGAGCCATGGCACAAAACGGACTGATTACAGCACTGGGCTAAATTTATCTTTCCTCAGAAGCCTCAAACCACAGATGTATTTTCAATTCTTCCACAGAAGAATTCACATTTCTCCCCACCCGCAAATACAGGAGTAGTTAAATGGTCTAATAGCTTAATCCAACCCAAAATTATAAACACTTCACATCAGATGACGCAATCAGAGCCAAGTTTAATGGACTATTCTTAGTTTTAAGCACTTTGGAGCAACACTTTAATAGTGTTGTGTCTTTTGCTATATTCAGCTAAATTTTCAACTATATTATGTTTATACCAAAACTATAAATATTTGAAGGGAAAGGGAAGAAGAGATTTTACTGAGATATGATAAAAAGAAAAACTACTACACAGAAAACCAGAAGAGCAGCAAGACAAAGAAATGGTAATAATTAATATTTTTAATGTTCTGTTGTCCTTCTCATTATGAAAAATGTTTGATTTGAACTTGAGTTCACCCCCCACCATCTTTCCTGTAGGTTCACTGGTGACCTGTCAGAAGTATCCTACAGAGCAATATGGAAAAACCACAAAAATAGCTGTTAAAACTAATTCTATTTGATACCAGAAGTATCCAGCTCAGAGTGTTCCTATAAACAGGATGTTAACAGGGAAGCTGTGGCTGTCCCTGAATCCCTGGGAGTGTCCAAGGGCAGGCTGGACAGGGCTTGGAGCAACCTAGGATGGTGGGAGGTGTCCCTGCCCTGGGGGTGGGACTGGATGGGCTTTAAGGTCCCTGGGAATCCAAACCTTCTGTAATTCCAGGATCCAGACTCTCTGACAAGTGTGTCAGGATCAGATGCAGCTGCCCTCAAATAAATTGTGACATTCCTCAATTAAGTCACTTCAGCTCCAAGAGGCTCATTCCAACCAAAATAAACAACATGTGAATTTCCTGGAGCGTTTTCCATAGGAAGATGCATGGTCTGGCTGTACCTGAAAGAATCAAACTGCAGAGAGCTGAACCCTGCCCTTTGTCACCAACACCCGAGGTTTTTTTGCAGGGCTCAGTTAGCCTGAGCTGGAAGGTGGAAAGTTTTCAGCAACCACCACAAATTTGCTGCACTGTCACTAAATTACAGCACTGAAGTAGCTTCTTGTACCAGTTTCTTAGACCTAATTCCAAAATAACCCTGGAACTTTTCTTCATTAGGAAAATGAGACTCGTCCCTCTGAACTTTCAGCAAGTTCTGACCTCAAGTCTTACAAAGGACTTTGGAGATGCCCCATGTGAGTTTAATCCTGAGTTATTAGAACAGTGAACATTGTGGCACTAAGAGAGGGAAAAGAAAAAAAATAAAAAAAGGCAGAATGACAGTGCTGCTGCCAAGGACTGGGAATTTTCTTCCCTGAGGCTGTTTTCTGGCTGGATCGTATCAAAGACACAAAACAATGTGCTTCCCTCTTGTCTGGAGATAGAGGCTGCAGCTCTGGTGAAACAATGCATATGTCTCTCCAACACCCAGCCTGTTCCTTAAGGGGGAAAAAAATCCCAAGCAAGTCCCTGAAGAGAAATTTCATAATGTGAAGCAGACCCAGGGTGGGATTTTGAGGAGAAATTTGTATGATTGTTCTAAAGGAAAACTTTCTCCACAGTGCTTTTCTAATAAAATGGGTGTTTAAAACATGCCAGAATCCAACTGCTCCGGCTCTGAAGCCACTGTTTGTTCTCAGCTCCGTCGGCTTTTCGGCAGATGGGAAGTTTCTGAGCTGACTTCCCTTCTCTCCTCACCAATCCCAATGTTTTAAGGGTTAATGTGGGGATGCAGATGCCCACCTATCCCACAGGAGTGTCTGCTGTTAGCAAATTAAGTACTCTGTTCACAGATGATTTCTTGGAAACAACATTTTCCCTCTCCACCTTCAAGCAGGAGTATTTGAACTCAGACCTGCAGCACTTTCCCTACTGAACAGCTCTGTTGTGTGGAAGAAATCTGTCCAGATTGCCAGGATCATGGAAAATATTAACTCTCCAGCACTGAAAAAGTAATAAATAACAGAAGTCTCGTGCCTTGAGCAGGGTCTGTACCATGTCCAACCCCCGAGTGTGTTTTCCAGACTCCTCGCCCTCCTGCCACGGACACACCAGTGAATTCCTACCTGTCCACTGCTCCACAGTAAACACAAGGCAGCCTCAGGAAAAAAAACCTCTCAAGAATAAAAAAAAAAAGAGGAGAAGCTCCGTTCCATTTACTGCAGCACTCCAGAACACAAAAAAGGAGCACTGAGGCTCTTCATGGAGTAAGTGATACATAAATTATGTAGCACATGCCCTTGAGGAAGCAGGGGCTATCCTTGGCTATCCTCAGCATCCAGGGCAGCAGTTCCAGGCTTTTCCCTGAAAACCAGGAGCTGGGGCAGAGGAATGTGCCAGGAACCCCCCTGGGACAGACAGGGAAGGCAGAAGTTGACCTGGAGCATCCAATAAATAACTTGAGCTGCTGGGGATGCCAGGGCAGACCTGAACTCAAGAGGCTGCAGCAGGACAGGGCCACATTTCCAAGGTACCTGAGCCAACCTGACTGAACCTGTTGGTCACACTCGGCATGGTCCTCACATCAACCTCCTGCTGGCCTGGAGAACACAGGAGCCAACTCCAAAAACCACCACTACCGAAAAAATCCAATCTGAGGTGCAAGGATCAAGTCACTCACTCAAAGGAGCTGTTATGAACACGTCATGAACTTTTGTTTTGGTCACAAATCACTCCAGCTCTGGTCTTCATTTTACTGCAGCATCACAAAAAAGCAGCTTGTTCCAGCATAAATTCTTCTGGATTCTTTTCTACACAACTGCTGAGGGAGACATGAGAGAAATAAGTGACCCCAGAGCAAGAGACACAGAGAACTCACTGCATTTCCCAGTCAGAAATGGGATGTACAGTGGACAATTACAGAGCAGAAACTGGAGTGATGTGAGGCCAACGGGAGCTCAGGGGCACTGGGACTGACACTGTTAGAACAGGAGATCATTTAATTGTCATTTTTGGGGTTTTTTAACCATTTTCCCCCCTCATCCCAAGCAAATACACCCATTCCAGTATCCCACCAAGTCACATATGGAGGAGGGGGGAGCAGGCAGAGGAAGGACACTCCAGCACGCCGTGGACACAAGAGAAGCTGCAGCCTTGCAAAGCAAGAAAAGATGGATTTTTTCTGAATCTGCATCACCCTCCCCAAGCCACTTCATGCCACTGCCTGTGACATTCACACTTGGCTGGTTCCCTTTGCCAAGAGCCAGTCCCCAGCACTCCAGCAGCAATAAGGGACTGATTTGCTTCCACTGTTCTTCCCAAAACTCCAAACACCTACGGGGGAAGCGGGGTGAGCTGGGGACAGAGGGAAGGAGATAGAAAGGTCCTTTTTATCTGTTAAAATACAAAGATACCAGAAAGAAATTCTGTCTTCTCCAGGCCTACCTAGACACGATGTAGCATCTTACCCAGGTCTTGAGATTAATCCATCAATTATCAATTTAAAGAAAATAAGGAGTTAATAATTTCCTTTTCCCCTTGTCAGCCCAAAGAATTGGCTTATGTTTCCATGGATGACAAATGTTATCTGGAGGAATTTCTCCATGGAAAGGAACTGGAAGGGGCTGCACAGGGAGGTTTGGAGTCCCCAAGGAAGGGCTGGAGGTGGCACTCAGTGCTCTGGGCTGGGGACAAGGTGGGCATTGGGCACAGCTTGGCCTCCATGGGCTGGGAGGGCTTTTCCAACCTCAGGGATTCTGGGATCCTGTGAAGGGAGCACAAACTGCCAAGGAACTGGGCCACTGCTCTCTGAGAAATCAGCAGAACCCTTCCTGCCTCGCCAGCAGCTCCAGCAGGGCCCTCCTGAGCTCAGTTTGTCACCACAAACCCCAGCCCTGAGCGAGGAAACCACAGAGAGGTGACGTGCACCCCTCCACAGGACACAGTTCTTTTCCACAGGAACTGAAAGCAAAAGAGGCAGAGACAACCCAGCAGCCACATGGTCAACTGCAAAATCAAGGGCACCACAGGGCAAACTGGGAAAACCAGACATTTTCAAGGAAGTGGGAAGGGCCTGGCAAAAAACTGGAAGGTTCTGGCATCACACAGCACCAGGCAGGATTTCCCTGCCAGGTCACACTGCACTGGAAGGTGCAGAAGGACACTGAGCTCCAAGGCTCAAATCCCTCTTTTTGGCAACCCAAAATCCAGCAGCACAAACATTTCACTGCCACGGCAGGAATGAAGGAGGTGAAGTACTTGGTGACCAGAACAGCAGCAAGAGAATGGGTCAAACAAGCTTAAAGAGCCAAGAATTTGATTTCTGGAGTGGATTTGGGACCACTTCAGTTCTCGTGACAAAGTTATCACCTTTTTAGAAGCACAGATCAGAAGTGCTGCAAAATTTCTGCCGCTACTGAAGATGCCCTTTTAGTTCAGCTGGAAGTTCAAAGACATGATCCAGCTGGTGGTGATCACCAGGCAGCAGGAACTGGATAATCCCAGCCTAAAAAATGTGCTGGTTCATCCCATTTGAGGAGGATTTGGGCTGGGAGAGTGCAGAAGTTACTTGGGAAATGAGAAAGAAGCAGTGGCAGTCCCCATGAAGCTGGGCAAGACACCAGGTGGAAATTCTTCTTCAAATTTCTAGGAGGAACAAACAAACAAAAAAAAAAACCCCAAACCAGACTCATTAAGCTTCTTTAGGACTTCCCCAAATTCCCATCACATTTATGGCTGCCCACAATCTTTGGAAGAATATAAAGCATCACAAGGATTATTGATAGGTGACACAGATGCTCAGGATCATACAGAATCCAAGAATTTGAGGCTCTCCAAGCTTCCCAGTCAGCTGGGTGCTGTTGCAAGACTTCTCATCCTTCTTGGAGATTTCAAGACACCAAAAGCAGAGTTCAATAAAATTCTGTTGGTTATAAAACAATTAATGCCAATTACACAGCTGGATGCACAATATCTGTATTAGCAGCTACCAAACATTGATTTCTTTTTCCGAAACACCAACTCCAATGAACACATTCCCTCCCTGTATCCATCCTCTGCATGGACCTGGCTTTTTATTATTCCTTAGATATTTGCGGGGCTGAACACGAGGATTGGCTTGCAAGTGCACAAACCAGGATTCAAAAATAGCAGAAGAACAATTCTTATGCAGTTCCTCAATCCTATTTCTTGGGTTCGTGACCCTCCCTTTACACCATCCACTTCCTTCCTGCCCTTCTCCTCACCAGGGCTGATGAATTTTCTTTAGAATCTCATTTTTAGCACCAATATTTGCACCAGTGCTCCCAGAGGACAGGTCCTTCACCCCTTGCCTTACTTTCCACATATTTACTTTCCATTTTTCCTGTTCCACTTCTCCATAATTAGCTATATTTTGCATCTCTGTTTTTATTTTTCCCTGCTTTCAAATTTTTACCAGCTCCTCAATGCACACTGGAGCTATTCCTGCTGCTCCACAGGGCAGGAATTTTTCTAGGGAATAACCTGGCACCCAGAGGTTCCTGCTGCCCTCAGGTAAGGGACACAGAGGGTGGGATACAAAGCTCTACCAAGCAACTGCTTCCACACAAACAGCTCTTCCATCATCCCAGGTTTGCAGCTGGGGAGGTGTGGGTGGCTGTGGCTCCAGGAATTATCAGCCTGCCATGGATGGAGCCTGACAAATCATAGAACCATGGAATGGTTTGGGTTGGAAAGGACCTTAAAGCCCAGCCAGTGCCACCCGTGCCATGGGCAGGGACACCTTCCACTGTCCCAGGCTGCTCCAACCTGGCCTTGGACACCTCCAGGGATGGGGCAGCTGCAGCTTCTCTGGGCAAAAAAAAAAACAGAAGGAAGATAAATTACTCAAGCAACAGCTTAACAACTCCCAAAGCAATTTTTGTGTGGCAATTTTGGTTCTGGGACAAGGGAACTGGAGAATTCAGCTCCTGAAAGAATACACTGAGAAAACCAGAGCTTCCATCATTCCAAAGTATGGAATGTATGAAGATCAGGAGACAGAAAACACAAACACACACGAGGTGAAGGAGCAGCTGCTCCTCTGTTACAATGGACAACTCTTACAGGAGTCAGTCACGTTTCAGGGGTTTCCAACAATGCAGAGCAACAATGCTGCTTTAGCACAACAGGTTCTCCTGCCTTCCTTCCCAAGAGTTAAGGGACAGAATCTGCTCCATGCTGATGTTTAGAAACACCTCCCTGTTTACAGACACAGGGAACACATCAGCAACAAAACCCAACCAGCCAGAGAAGTTTTAACTCAAAGGTTAACCCCCACTGCTGTCCCCTGAAGAGGGACTGGCCAAATCCCACTGAAATCCCACCAGGGGCCTGCAAGAAACTGAAATTAGGCTTAAATTATTTTGTAAAAGAGAATAATCCTCTATGTCCCCTCAGACCCAGGCACGTATCCCACACTTGGCAAAAATTCCAGTTCCTCCAAGACTGAAAATGTCACATATCAGGCAAGAGGGTATCGTTCCCAAATGCTGGCTGCGTCACACCCTTCAAAATCCAGTTCTTCTTATGGAATGCTCAAGGCAGAAAACAAAAAGGTGACTCCTCTAGAGGAGAGTCAGTGCTGGATCTTGTTGTTTTCTGATCCTGTCTTTTAGTTCCAAGGCTTTGGTCTCCTTTCCAGCACCACCCCTGACTCCAGGATCCCTCCCTGCCAGGCTGAAGAGCCTGTTCCAGCCTACTAAAAACTCCAGTGGGAACAGAGGAAAAAAAACTTCGGTGTAATTTTAACCTGCTCAGTTGGGAAGAGGGGTGGGGAAGATGCACAACTGCACTGGAAGAGCAGGTGGTTCACCAGAAAGGAAAGGAAATAAAATAAAATAAACCCAGGATCTTCCTGCTTCGTTCTCCCTCCTCCTTCCTGGCAACTGAGACATCAAAAGCCCAATTGCTGCAGCTGCCTACACAGCAATTAAGGGGAATAGTCAAGATGTCAAGCAACACTACTGCCCATTTACTTTGGCTTTCCCAAAATAGCCAACAATCTCCACACGGCAGGTAGGGAATTTTGGAAACACGGCAACCCACTCCAAAAGCAACAAACAGCTGCTGAAGACAAGTTGTGTTGTGAGAACATGGCTGGAGAAATGAGAGCCCACATTCACTGCAGGATTATTATTGTTATTATTTGGAGGTGTCCAAGGCCAGGTTGGACGGGGCTCGGAGCAACCTGGGGTAGTGGAAGGTGTCCCTGCCATGTGGAACAAGGTGATTTTTAAGATCCCTTCCAACCCAAACCATTCTGGGATTCCAGAAATGGGTGAATGGGTCTCCTAGTCCAGGTATATGCCGAAAAAAAGGTGATTAGGTTTTAGATTATGACACTGTGTATTTGAACTTTGTCAGAGGTGAAGTGAAGATGAGCACACTGCTAATAAAATATTGATAAATTTCCTCATTTTTACTGAAATACTCTGAGGTATTTACAAAGTGCCCAGTCAGTTCCAGTTACAAAGTGGTGCTGTTGAGTACCCGTGTCCCTGTGCTCTGCTCTGGGTGACAAGGTGGGGATCAGTCACAGGCTGGACTCAATCCTGGAGGTCTTTTCCAAGCTCAAGGACTGTGGGATTCCCGCACTGTGCCCAGTGCCCTCGGAGGCCTGGCATTGCCACCCCATGGTCACTCTGCACAATAGCCTCGGAGCAGCAGGAAGCCATTTCCAGCTCTTCCTTCCTTCCCTTTCCCCTTCACTTCCTTCCCTGGGCTCCCAGGGAGTTTCAGCAGGAAGGGGAAGCTTCCCTGCAGAGCTCTGCTCTCCCAGCCAGCGAGAACTCCTGTGGATTCACTGCTGAAAAGTTCTGCCCTGCCACAATCCCCCCACTCAGAGCCAAAGGTGACTCTCCTGGGAGAAAATCAGGAATCCTTAGAAACTCAGCTTTTGTTATGAGCAGGGAATTCAGGCCATGGACAGCCGTGGTTGCATTTTGCACCTTCACCTCCAGCACAGCTGCAGGGCTTGGCTGGGGCTGCTGAGGGCAGGTAACGCTTGGTTTGCAAACACCTGGACACTGCTGATAACAAATCTGATAACAAACCCAGCTCCCCTCAGCATTTGTTCTTTCCATGCTGCAGTATGGAAAGCAACACAATGGGCAAAATGAATCATTTCACCTGACTGTGCTCACACCTATTTTGCCCAAAACATCTCCTCCATAAACTCACACGCAGCAACACAAGCCCCTCACCCTCCAAACACACCACAGAGTAGTGAGGGGTTATTTATTTTGGGGGTGCTTTTAGGGTTTTTATTATTGTTTTCCTAAAAGTCACTAACTGGGGGCTCTGCTGATGAAAAACTGTCTATATACAGAGCATATAAAATAGCCTGTGTTTCAGTATATAAAAATACAGTGGTTTTAGTCCCAGTCCATTACCTCTCACGAAACAGGACGGAGAAAGGCTGCTCAGCTTTGACTTCAGAACAAAATCCTAACTTTTTGTGGAGACTTTTTGTGCCTGTGACTTTTTGCAGACAACCAGTGACAAAGGCTGGAAAGTGAAACCAGTGCAAAGTGAAAGTTTTCCCTCGTGCCCCTGCCATTCCCAAAGCTCTTGGGCGTTGCGTTTTTAAGGCACAAAAGGAGAGCTGAAGAGGCTCTGGAGTCTGCCAAGCCTGAGGAGAGCATCAGGCAGGATGGATGGGATGTGCTGGCCCCGGGACCCTCCCAGCAGACTCCAAACAGAAGCCACACACAGGAAAAGAACGGGAAAGGATCCCTGACTTGGACACGAGCAGGGCTAGGGAGTAACAGAGTTTAAAGTAACAAAAATGAACTGGAGGGACTTTTTCTGCCTGGATCTTTGAGAATGCCAAGGGAACTATGAAAAGAAAGTTGTGGGTGGGGAAAACCCCACAGAAGCACCAAGTTTGCCTCTGAAGAGAGGCAGCAAAGTCTTCCAGGCTGAGGTTTGCACCAAGCTGTCAGGGAGTTCTGAGAAGTTCAGGACAAGCCCTAAAGCACAGAAAAGCCAAGTGACGAGGGTTTGTTTTTTTTTTTTGAGGACATGGGAGCTGCCACAGGTGAGGAAGGACATCACAGACACCAAGAGAAGAGTCAGCACTTGCTCAGACAGCAGCAGGACACACAGCCACCACAGAGGGACTGACAGGGCAGGACAGGGAGCACCTGCCCAGGTGCTGTCACCAGTGTGGAAAAGCAATACCATTTATTCTTCTACAGGAAGGAGTGGTAGAGTCACTCCCGCTATTTCAGACTGGCTTATTAGCCCCATATTTTGCCTCATTTAATTCAGTATTACAGCCAGGATTATGCACAGCTCACAGGGGTCATTACAGCAACCCCCCAGGCAAGATCCAGCAGCCCCACGGAGCATAAAACCACCACAGAAAACATTTCCAAGTGTTCTCATGGCATAAGAAAGGCAGGAGCAGCCAAATACTGGGACACGAAAAAGCACCCAGATCTGGTGTGCTGAAAACAGCACAAAAATAGAAGCAGACAGACAGACTCTAAATTTTAGACTTACAACAAGGGTAGGTTAAAAACACCAGCACAAACTGAATGTTTGGACATAATCACAGAGCTAAAAAAAAAACCCGTAAAGGTACATCCATCTGGAAAGAACATGCTGGAGAGTCCAACTTCAAAGAGGCAAAGGTTGCAGATGTTAAATCCCGAGTGCACTGATGCTCATTAGAAGCATCTACCAGCTAAAAGCTTATCCCTGCATCTCCGTGCTCACATCCTAGAAACCAGAGAGCCTTTCCAGCAGAGAGCACTCCATGGCATCCTTTCAGAGAAGTCAGTTTATTCCTGCCTCAGTATTATGGCAGATTTGCTATGCTTGCTGTCCTGCCCTGCATTCCGAGTGCCTGCCCGGCTTAAAGCATCTCCCACATCACCAGCACGGCTACAAAAAGCATCTCTGCCTCATCCACCCATGGGGAAAGGTGTGGAAAGGAACAAAAAATTCGGAAAAAAACTATACGTTGACAAGCAAGTGGAAAAGCAGGGTTTTTTTGCCCCGGTGAGCTGGTGCAGCAATGTCACCCGGCTTTCTCCCCGCTGCCGTGTTTCTCCACTAGAGGACCCAGGTGAGATGTCTCTACTACAGCTTCTGCAGCTAAACCACGGGGAAAAATATATTAAAAAAA
>VXAD01000408.1:36887-66755 GCA_013399195.1 Dicrurus megarhynchus | reverse complement strand
AAAAAAAAAAAAAAGCAGCCAGCCCCGACATGTGGATGGTCCATGTAAAATGAATGGAAATGTACTAGTGCATGCGGCACACCAGACGTGCTCCCGTAATTCCCAAAAAACCACGGCCACGCTGCTGAGCTGCTGCTGCTCGGTGGGAAATGGTGCTGCTTGGAATGAAGGGTAAATCCCAGAGTATCCACGCCGGGCTGGATCAGAGGGCTCCAGCCCAGCGCAAGTGCTGCTACATTCCAACACCAGCACTGCATATTACGCTGGAAAGTAGCGAATAAACAAAGGCTATAGAAGGTACTAGAGAAGGGCCAGTATCAGCTGTTATTTACCAAATAAACCTCCCATCCACACGGAGATGTCCCTATTTTATTATTATTTTTACGCACACACATCCCCCATTCTCCCTCCTTCCCCCACGTATTGACTCAGCTCCTGCCGAATGGGAAGAGCATCATTTAACCGAGCTCTGTTATCACCGCGCTGCCAAAAAACAGCGGCAACGGCTGCTGCCACCCCCAGCGCCCCTTCCCGGGGGCGATACGGCCCAGCCTATCGGCCCCGCTCAACTGGTGTGGGCAAAACCCCATCCTTGGCACTTCCCTGGCACACGGGGGGGTTAGGTGGCACCCCGCAGCTGGGAGCTGGCTGGAGCGAATCCTTGCTTTTCCCCTTTTCCCGAGTCCCAAGGCTTCCCGGAGCCGAGGGGACCCGAGGAGGTGCCCGGTGGTGCCAGCGCAGGTGCGGGGAGGGGGATGGAGAGCGCTGGTGCTGCAGAGGGAGAGGGGGATGCGCTGGCAGGGGCATGGGAAGGACCGGGTTCACCTGCTCCAGGCAGGGAGGGAGGGGATGGGCAAGGAAAACCGCATCTCTGTCGCTCGGAAAGCGTGGGATCTGCTTACCTGCGGACCAGAGGGGAGGGGGAGAGGGGACTGCGGCTCGAGGGGAGCAACTCAGCCAAGTCTCCGAGGGCGCGGGCAGGGAAGGGGCGATGGGTGAGGGGCCGGAGCGCGGAGGAAGCAGCGCGGAGCCCGGGACACGCTGCGACACTGCGGGCGACAGGGCCGGCCGGGCCACGCGGTGCGGCGGGGACAGCGGGCACCGAGGGGGCACCGCGGCGGCACCACGGGGCAAAGGGGGGGGAGAATCTGCGAGTCCCACCTGCCTCCCTCCCCTCCTCCCGTCTCCTCTCCCTCACTCACCCTCTGCATGGCTTTCAGGATCAAAGCCAGTTCATAGCGGGGCATCTTAGAGCTGGCAGTGGCGGGAGGAGCGGGGCACGGGGTGGGGAGGAGGGGGCTGCGGCGAGGCCGGAGAGGAGGAGCAGGGGGGACAGGAGGAGGAGGAGGAGAAGGAGGAGGAGGTGGAGGAGGAAGGNCCGCGCGTGGCGGGGGCGGCTCGGGCCGCGCCGCGCGTGTGGGGCGGCCCGCCCGTGTCACCGAGCCGGCCCCGGTGCGAAGGGAGCCGGGAAATCGCCGTCCCGTCCCACCCCCCTGCCCTGGGCACGGACACCTCCCGCGGCGCCAGGTTGCTTCGAGCGCCGTCCAGCCTGGCCCCTTCCAGAACCTTCCTCATCCTCAGGACAGCTCAATGCACCCCCCAGGAGTTGGCCGTTCTCAGAGCTCCTCAGCGCACACCCAGGACCTTCCCCATCTTCAGAGGCCTTCAGTGCACCCCCAGAAGTTCTCCGTCCTCAGAGCACCCCAGGACTTTCCCCACCCTCAGGACACCCTGAGAACTTCTCCATCCTCAGAACTCCCCGATGCACAGCCAGGACATTCCCCATTCTCAGAGCACCTCAGGGCATCCCCAGAACTTCTCCATCCTCAGAACTCCCCAATGCAGCCCCAGGACCTTCCCCATCCTGAGAGCTCACCAATACACCCCCAGGACCTTCCCCACCCTCAGAGCACCCTCAGTCACAGCCACGGGGTGACCGGTTCTGGGGTGGCTGTGCCCAGCTCTGGAGGCCCGAGGAGCAGCAGGATGGAGGTAAAGCTGCGTGTCTGGCCTTGGTGTCCAAGTCCTCCCAGCGAGGGAGATTCTGGACACGCATTTCATTTCCCAGCCTGGCACGCACCCCTGGCGTGGTGCTCACGTGCAGCCACCAAGGTCAGTGACACAGATACCTCCGGCTGCAGCACATCCGACACTGGCGTCCAGCTGGGCTGTGCTGGAAGCTGAACCGCTGCTCCCGCTGAAGAAGGCGTTTGAGGGGCCTGGGGGTTTGTTTGAACACTCTGTCTCTCGTCCACAGCAGAGACTTGTCCCTCCCTTCCCTCACACCGGTGCTCAACAATGTGGTTTTGAGGAGAGACGAGTTTCTGCCCAAGCTGTTGAAGCCCTCGTTGCTCTGTCCTGTCCTCAGGACAGAGGGATGAGAGACCAGCCCCACCATGCCCAAGGCTCAAGGGGAAGCAGAGAAAGTGGCAGATCTCGAGGTTAATCAACTTGAATGAAATATCACTGGAATCCCAGCCCCAGCCCACCCGGAGAGGCCTCAGCACCTTCCCTGGGAGCCCCAGCCATGCCCTTTCCATAGCCAGGGTCCTTTGCCTTTGCTCTGCCTGCACGGGGAGGCTGCCACAGTCGGTGCCACGGATCCTGAGGGCAGGAATGGAAATGGAAAACAACTCCCAGCACTTTCCAGCAGCACTTGCAGCTCAACCAGCCCCGGTACTGCTGTGGGCCTTCCTCGTCTCAGGCAGGTGTGAGCTCCCCGTGGTTCCCAACACATCCTGTGCCCTCCAGGCACGAGGGCTGTGGGAGTCCTGGGAGCTGTTTTGGGTACTGCTACAAGACAAATTGCCTGTGCAGAAGTGTTTACAGGTATTCCCAAGCTCCCACCCCTCCGTGCTCAGGCAGTAATTGCCAGGCAGCTGACAGGGATAATTTACTGCCTGTTGGTGCTCACAATGCAAACTCTCCCTGGGTTTGCTTCCCTTTACTTTGCTTCCCTGTTTGGTTTCTAATACGGTGTTGTTTGGCCTGAGCTTCTTCCTTGTTCTGAACATGTGCCTGGCCAGTTCAGGAGGAAATCCAGGTGAGGTGGGAATGGCCAGGTATCCCTGCCATACCCACCTCAGCCATTCCCACCCTCCAGCTGCTCCTTGCACAGCCACAGGTGTCCTGTGATGTTCTCTTTGTCACATTTGGAGCCGTCACATTGTGGCCAGGGGCAGAAAGGAGTGGAGAGCTCTAATTCCCAGTTCTTCCAGTGCTCTGCCTCCTTCAAGCACTCCTCTTGAAGAAGAAAAGGAAACGTTCAATCCCTGTCCCTGTTGTCTTCCCAGTGCTGCTTTCAAATGCCAATGCTGGATTCCCAGTTGGATATAAATTTACACTCACTGTTCATTCTCACTTCTGACTCCATTCCACATGGAATCTCCCTAAATCCACATCTGCATGTGGCCAACTTCCCCCCTTTTTGGGAATCCCACACCCCCCAGCTGTATTTAAAGCTCTCTCAAGATCCCCCAAACATCAATCTGAGCCTGAGTCCACTCTTGTCCGTGATGGGATTTGCTCCTGGCAGAAACACTTGATCCTGAGACCTCATAAACCCATTCCCAGCTGGATGTTTGATATCCCTGGAATGGCATCTGGGTGCCTGAGGGTCTCTCCTGCATGTCAGCAACGTGGGTAGTGACTACACCTGTCTGAGTGTCACACATGTGTGGGCATCTCATGGNTCCTGGGGCTCCAGCCCCTTCCCAGCTCCGTTCCCTGCCCTGGACACGCTCCAGCACCTCCAGGGCTCTCCTGCCCTGTCCATCCCTTTGTGGAAGCTTGGGATGATCCCCAAATCTTTCACCACTGATCTAAGGTGTCCACCAGGTCCAAGCTACCTCAAATCTCACAAGCTTGGCTTTTCCTCCAAAAGCATCCAAAGAGTGTAGGATATTTAATATTTAAAAGCAGAGGGTTGGAGAAGAAGGTCTGAACAATAAGTGGTGGCCGTGCCCTGAATACTCAGTAAGGGAATAAAAACTCCCCTAGCAGAGATTTTATTTACTTTATTTAGGTAATTAAGTGTCATGTAACATGTCCTGACTTTTTCATGCTGGAATTTGGGCAAACCATCCTCTCTGCATCCTGGTGTCTCTCCCATCCGTCCCTATCCCAGAGAGCAGCACAGAGAGCATGGATGAGGAACTTCACCCTTAATAAATCACCCTTTGTAATGAAGCACAAGATAAAAATATGTCCTCATGCATTCCATATACGTATGCAAATACAGGTTTTCTTTGGAAAAGATGTTGGGAATGTTTGAGGGTTATAGCAAAGTGGGGCTCTGTTCCCATTGAACAGGGACAGGACAAGGGGAAACGGCCTCAAGCTGTGCCAGGGGAGGGTCAGGTTGGACACCAGGAGGAATTTCTCCCTGGAAAGGGAGGTCAGGCACTGGAAGGTGGTCACAGGTTGAACTCGATGATCTGGGAGGGATTTTCCAACCACAATAATTCTGGGATTCTATGAAAAAATGTCCTGCAATATCTCAGAGACTCCTGACAAAGAAGCTGGCCCAGCATGGCAGGGTTAAAGAGGAAAATGAAAGAAAAACCCCGGCACTTTTAAAAGCTCAAAATCACCATTCAGAGCCTCCCTAACCACAGCTATTTTGGGTTTTAGTAATCTCTTGGTTAGGCCGGACTAAACCTCATTTTGCACCAGGTCCTGTGTGCACCACAGAAGAGCCAATTCTCTCCTCTTATTAAAAACTTTAATTTCCACCTATGACACGTCGCTCAGTATCAAAATAAAATGAAAATTTATCACAGGTTTAGGACTGTGATGTTGGTTGTCTCAGGCTCCAGATCAGGAGGGATTTCTGGAGGTGTCGGTAGAAAATAGGGATTGCCTGTGGAAAGAGGAATTGCCCTGCCAGGTGAGGTTTTGTTTGCCTGGGTACGGGCAGGGGTGTAGGACAGGTCCAGGCCTGTTCTCCCTGCTATTTCCTTGCTGCTCCAGGAGGTTTGTCCCTGGACAACACATTTTAGATGGGTTTAGGATTTAGGACTAGGATCTAATGAGAGGATGTAAAAGAGGGGGGAAAAGGAAAAGAAGGAGAATAGATGGAAAAAGATTGGGATGAAGAAAGGATAGATTTGAAGATTAGGACAGGGGAAGATGGGAGGTGAATGAGCTGAAAGAGAGCAGGAAAAATCATGGATTTATGTGTCCAGAGAAGGCACCAGGATGAGCAGAGGGATGGAGCAGCTCTGCTGGGAGGAAAGGCTGGGAGAGCTGGGATTGTTCAGCCTGGAGAGGAGAAGCTTTGGGCTGAGCTCAGTGTGGCCTTGCAGGGCCTGAAGGAGCTGCAGGAACCATGGAGAGAGACAATTTCCAAGGCATGGAGGGCCAGGACCCAGGGAATGGCTTCCCAGTGCCAGAGGGCAGGGCTGGATGGGATCTTGGGCAGGAATTGTTCCCTGGGAGGGTGGGCAGGCCTTGGCACAGGGTGCCCAGAGCAGCTGGGGCTGCCCCTGGATCCCTGGCAGTGCCCAAGGCCAGGTTGGACATTGGGGCTGGGAGCAGCCTGGGACAGTGGGAGGTGTCCCTGCCATGGCAGGGGTGGGATGGGATGAGCTTCGAGGTCCATTCCCAAACTCAAACCATTCCATGGATCTGGAATCTTTCTTGTCAGCTCCTTTTAGGCCCTTCCTTTAGGTCACCCCAAAGCTTCTCCTCTCCAGGCTGAACAATCCCAGCTCTCCCAGCCTTTCCTCCCAGCAGAGCTGCTCCATCCCTCTGCTCATCCTGGTGCCTCCTCTGGCCTCTCTCCAGCAGCTCCATGTCCATCTGCCACAATGGGATGCTGCACATGATGGAAGGAGTTCGGATTCTTTTCGCTGTTTACTTGTTAAAAAGCTGTATAATTGCACACATCCAATCTGCTTTAAATGAGGACTAGGTTGCAAAATCAATACCACATAATGAGGAGCGTTATTTCTCCTTCCTCTCCTTCGCATCTGCATATGCAAAGTAGATAATTGCCTACTTTTCTTTTCCATGGGCTCTGTGCCACATTTCTTTTTTAGGGTGGAGCCACTCTGGAGCTGTGTCAGGATGACATAGTGGAGGAGGCTGCTGTCTCCAGAAGTTTTTCCACATTTGTTTCAGCAGACAGAAGATGAGCAGGAAATTTGCACGGGATGATGTGGGAAAGGATGAGCTTTTGGGTTTAAACCAGCTGGGATGTGCCTTAGGAAGGGATTGAATCCCTCCTTCCCTACTTGGGTGAGGCTGCACAAGTCAGTTAAACCACACTTCTTGCAGGTGGCCATCAATTTCAGCCTCCCAGTTTCTGAGTGCCTGAATTGACATTTTGTGGTCTCATTTGCAGAAGTGCTGAATGATCCCAGATGGAATAAATTCAATTGGTGCTACACATGTGAAGTGCTCTGAACGAGGAATGCAGCAACTTCTTGAAATGTTCACTTGAACTCTTGACTGTCTCAAACTGAGGAACCAGAATCTAAAGAACCTTCAGCCGCAGGTAATTCCAGCCCATCCCAAACCCCTCACACCAAAGAGGAAACAAAACGTGTTTATGGCTGATTGTTCTTTTCTAGGGAAAGGGGAGGAAGAGGCATCTTCCTGCTGTTTATCCTGATGTCCCAAAAGTGTCCTGCCCTCCAAAAACCTAAACCCAGCGTGGTCAGGAAAGTTGTTGTGACTCCCCTGCCCCTCTCACCCTTCTCCTGAGTGTTAATGGCTCTGCCAGGTGGGACCAGGAGTTCCCCAAAATTCCTGACAGGAGGGGGCAGCCGGGGGGGTCGGGCTCTGCTCCCAGGGAACAGGGACAGGAGGAGAGGGAACGGCCTCAGGCTGGGCCAGGGGAGGCTCAGGGTGGACAGCAGCAGGAATTTCCCCATGGAAAGGGAGGTCAGGCCTTGGAAAGAGCTGTCCAGGGAGGTTTAGAGTGCCCATCCCTGGAGGTGTCCAAGGAAGGCCTGGAGGTGGCACTCAGTGCTCTGGGCTGGGGACAAGGTGGGCATCGGGCACAGCTGGGCCTCCATGGGCTGGGAGGGCTTTTCCAACCTCAGGGATCCTGGGATTCTGGGAAATACGGCTGGGTGGTGGTGGGAATGACTGTGGAGGGATCCAGGGCTCTGCCAGGGCCCAGTTCTTGCAGAGAAGGCTCTGGCACACTGGGAATTCAGGTGTGGTTTGGGAGGTGCAGTCACCAGGGGGTCTCAGCTGGGTTATCCCAAACCACTGAGTGCCAGGGGAGCCTGGAGAAAAAAGAGGGAGACGTGGCTGAACTAAGCAAAGCTTTAAACTGGGAGAGAGGCAGAGGCAGGCCAGTGACAGAGGCCAAAAGTAATTGTAACAAATTGTAGCTTATAGGGAACACAAGATAAGATGAGAGAGATACAAAGTGAGATTAGATGGGATATGGAGCAGGAATTGTTCCCTGGGAGGGTGGGCAAGCCCTGGCACAGGGTGCCCAGAGCAGCTGGGGCTGCCCCTGGATCCCTGGCAGTGCCCAAGGCCAGTGTCCAGGTGAGATGTGGAACCTGGTGGGAGGTGTCCCTGTCCATGGCAGGAGGTGGGGCTGGATGAGCTTTAAGATCCCTCCAACCCGAACCATTCCATGATTCCATGATGAGGGAACAGCTCTAAATGCACGAGCAGGCAGAGGCAGACTCTGGGAGAAGCTGCAGAGCCACCACGGGCACACCTTTGGTTCCCGTGTCCCATCTTCAGGCCACAACTTGATTAAGTCCCAATCAGTGGCTCATTAACCCTCCAGGGTGAGCAAACTGGGGACAGGAATAAAAGCAGAAGCCTGTCAGAGTGAAAATGAATAAAATCAATATAATTAGCAAAGGAAAGAGAAAGTTCCAGGAAGGTGGGGCTGTCCTTTAGGAGTTAGAGCAAAATGGATCTGCTCTTCCACAGGGATGGTGGGATGGGAGGAGGTGACACAGGGAATGCCAAAATGATTGATGGCTTTTCCCTTCACTCCTCAGCAAGGAGAACAAACAGTGGGCCATTGAGTAACCACGAAGAACAGAGAGAGCAGGGCAGAGCATTTCAGTGAGTTGGGGTTTTTCCAGTCAGCCAGACCCGGCAGAAACCAACTGAGAGGATGTGGAGGACTGGCTGAATCCACGAGGAATCCACGAGGAATCCTCTCCAACACCTGGGGAAGGGAAGAGCAAGGACAGGTGCTGCCAATCACCTGAAAAACAAAGCAGCTTGGGGAATGGCAGAGGAGAAAACAGCCCAACTTGAATTCCTGGAAATTTCTGGAAACAAATAATGAAACAAAGTTTTCTTTTGTGCATGGGAAATCACGAAATGATAAGTAGAGGCCAAGAATGATTTGCCAGGAACAAATCCTGCCGAGCCAGGCTCATTTCCTCCCCTGACAAGTAGCAGCTCTTATGGACAATAGATACTGCATATCTTGACTGGAGCGAGGCTTTCAGCAGAGCCTCCTGCGAGGGAACTGAAATGAAACCATTGTAAGGTGGACTCAGCTGCTTGAAACATCAAAAACCCTCCAAGAGGGTTTGTTGTTGGTGTGGAAAAATGATGGGAAGCGTTTTTGCCGATGTCCTGCCCGGGGTTTGTGCCATTCCCTGTTTTCCTTGTGTTTTGGAGGATGGTTGGATTGAGTGGGAAAGTTCTACCAGGATTAACGTCTTGATCCTTGAAGAAATGGCATGAAAACAGCAGGATTCAGTGCAGGTGTAAACTCAGTTTTAGATAAGAATAAACCCCACAGTGGAAGGAGCCAACAAGGCAAAAAACCTGGACAAAAATCCGTGGGGATTTTGGAAGAAGCTCCCTGAGAATTAACAACGGCGTGGGAAAGCAAGGATTGTCCTGGAATGTCTAAACGGGCTGGATGGGATGCGTGGAATCATTTCTGCCCTCCCACTCAGCCCTGGGGAGGTTTGAAAGTGAAAAATGAACGATTCCCTTTGGTCCCTGAACTCGAGAAACCCCATTGTGGTCTCCAACTTCCTCACAAGGCCAATTAGGGAAAGTCCTGAGAGCACAAAAAGGTGCTAAAAGTCTTTTAAAAAGCTGACCCTGGAGGGAAATCTCAAAGAACTGGGTTTGGTTGTTTTGATCTAGAGAAAATAGGACAGAGAAGAAACACGATGAGAGTCTTCAAGTGTGTAACAGGCAGAAGGCAGCGGGAAACTCTCAGTGCTTAGAGGGGAGCAGGGAACTTAAACAACATCCAGAATTACAAATTCTGCTGGATATAAGGAAAAATTTCCTAGTTGGGGAATTAAGGAAGCCTTGGGATCAGTGGAGAGCTTTGAGGGGGTTAAATGCAGTTGGAAAAAGCATCACTGATTATCGGTGTCTTGGGAAGCCCCAAGGGAAGAAATTTTGAGGCAAATGTACCTGAAAAAGTTGCATAAATGGATTTGGAAGGCTCAGGTGACATCTGGAGCTGGAGACATTGCGAGGGTGCTGTCCATGGGTGAAGCACCTTTCAGCTCCCAGGAAGTTCTTTCCAGCAACCTCAAAGCAGGAAAAAAACCAAAAAATTATCTCTGACGTGCAAACACTGAAAGGTTTCTGAGCCCCAGATCGTTTCTTGAGGTCCCTTTGTGCCTTCAGTGATTGTAAACAGACACAGAATGGCTGCATTCCTGCTTCAGTGGCTTCCTGCCACGGGTGGAAAAAAGGATGTTCAGCTTCGTTGGTATCTTACGCCAAATAAATAAATAAAACAGAGAAATAAATTAATAAATCCAGGCAGCCTGCATCCTGTGCATTTCTGGCAAGAGCAGCCTGAAATCCCATCACCTGGGAGACAACCAGGGACTGGCACCGCTGCTTTGTCAGGGGAAGGACAGGTTTTGTCAGGGACCTGAAGGATGGGATTGCTTGGATTGCTCTGCAAACATTTGGGAGGTACCAGCCCTTGGCCTTGTGCCAGAGCCCAGGCAGGAAAATGAGAAGCAGCAGAGGTACAAAGAGCTGGGAAGGGGCTGGAGCACCAGGAGAGGCTGAGGGAGCTGGGAAAGGGGCTCAGCCTGGAGAAAAGGAGGCTCAGGAGGGACCTTCCCAGGGAACAGGGACAGGACACCCAAGGGGAACCAAGNTGGCACTCAGAGCTCTGGGCTGGGGACAAGGTGGGCATCGGGCACAGCTTGGCCTCCATGGGCTGGGAGGGATTTTCCAACCTCAGGGATCCTGGGATTCTCTAATTCAGGGAAATTGGCTGAGTTGCCACTTCAGCTCCTTCCAGAAGGTTCTGAGGTTGTGCTGAGCAATCCTCCCCGTGCTGGGGAAGTGATCATGGAATTCCATGCAATTAAAATGACGCCTCCCCCACAAAGCCTCTCCCTGCTTTTCCAGCTGTTTGTCCTCTTCTCTGGGCAGGAGTTGGCTGCTAATAAATTGTGTTGTGCAAATAGAATATCATGAACCAACTGATCCAATTTAATCATGTTTAAACTCACATTTTCTCCGAGGAATCCCTAACCCAGATTAATTTAGGGGAGTGATGAGGTTTGATCCCTTCACCCTCAGAAATCACACATGCCAAAGCCGTGTTGCTGTTCACAGTGCTGATATCCTGTAGAAATGCTCAGAATCTGGTAAATACATGAGAAAAGCAAAAAAAAAATCAAGGAAATGGACTTCTTCCTTGTTCCAGTGGAGCCCACCTGTCTCCTGCTTCCCTGGTCATGGTGGCTCTTCCCAAATTCCAGTTTATTAAAGTGAAGAATGTTCAGCCAGGCTCTGTCTCTCCCTTTCCTACAGAGACCATTTCTGCACTAGGTTTCCCTGGACGTTCATTCCTTTTCCATTCTAAACTCCTTTTTCCATACAAAAAGTGTGTCTGGGCAAAAATGCAGATTTCAGGCATTTCTTCAGCATTTTCAGGTCTTGGAAAATCCAACTGGAATTGCAACTTTGCTCCAACTCTCATGGAGCTGTTGCCCACCTGCAAGTCCCTCTGTGCTCCAGGCACAGCGAGCCTGGTGCTTCCAGGGGTGGATTCCCTGTGCAGGACTTCTGATGGAACAGGAAATGTCTGGATTTCCACTTGGAGACCGACTCCATCTAAAGATTCCACGATCCAGAACATGCACAGGTGGTTTTGTCCAAGAAATCCCCAGGAAAAAACAAAAAGCCTCCATAGGTCACTGTGGAGATGTTGGAAATACTCAATAAATAAGAAATCCTGGAAACACAGGGTTGGAAGAAACCTTCAGGATCATCCAGTCCACCCAGCACCATCCACCTGGAGTTGCAGACCCCACATAATTCATTCCACAAGATTCAGGAATTCTCTCTTGGAATGGCAAAGAGAGGATTCATCAAGCACCTCCTTTGTTTCCCTCTCTGTGCTGCCAGGCAGAGAAAAATCATCCTGGGGGCAACAAAAGGCCTTGCTCTTGCTCTTCGTTTCTTCATTACAGAGTGATAATTTAAAATTTAATATTTAAAATGCTAAACAAGATCCCGTGGTTTTTCCAAAATCAGTGGACAGAGCTCACTGGAGTCACACCCCAAAGGAATTTAGTCCTTGCAACAATATATTAGGGAAACTGCTCAGTGCAATGTGAATAATTTCAAATCTCTTGGATAATCCACTTATTCCTGCACGTGCAACCTGCAGCAGACGTCATAAAATATAATCAGAAGCCTCCAGTTCGGTTTGTGGTGATGATTAATGCAGGTGTTAATTCCTCCAATTAACATTTGTGCAAAGTTACTCTGCTTGACAAAGATCAGGAGCTTACAGGTGTTGGATGCCGCTGATATCATCGACCTGGGGGTTTAAATCACCTGGGAATTCGGGAGGCTCTAAGAACTTAATCACAGTTTTTCTCAGACTGTTCTGAAATTTCTGGTAATTGCTGTTCCTGCCTGGATGGGAATTCAGCAGTGAAATGTCTTTGAGAGGCCTTCAAACCCCCCCACCCACCCAGGCTTCCAAACGGAATGTGAAAGCTGGGAGATTTGGCTGAACCCCCCCAGATGTGGAAGGTTTGAGGGTCTGGGGGTTCAGGACTGAGGTCAGAGCTCACCAGGGGCTGCAGCTCCAATCTCTGGGAGCAGGGACAGTGCCTTGGTGGCACCTGAGCTTTTCCATGAGTTTCCAGGAAGTTTCCTCAGGGCAGTGCAGGAACCAGCTCTGGCTCATCTGGAAGAGGGAGAAAGCTTCAGCTCAGCCTCTGCAGTGTGGGGTTTTTATTCACAGGGAAGCAACGAAGGAAAGGCCTTGGAAGAAAACCCTGCAGGCAGGAAAATCTGAACACTTAAAAATCAACATCTCAGAATCACAGAACAGTTTGGGTTGGGAGGGACCTTAAAGATCATCCCACCCACCCCTGCCATGGCAGGGACACCTCCCACTGTCCCAGGCTGCTCCAAGCCCCAGTGTCCAACCTGGCCTTGGGCACTGCCAGGGATCCAGGGGCAGCCCCAGCTGCTCTGGGCACCCTGTGCCAGGGCCAGAGGCTCAGCTCTTTCTGACACACTTTGAAAAAAATCTCAGAAACCTCTCTCAGGATCTAAACCTCAAAAAAACCCCCCAAAATCATACAGCCAACAAGGGAGAGCTCAGGACCTAAAGGAGCTCCAGGAGAGCTGCAGAGGGACTGGGGACAAGGGCTGGAGGGACAGGACCCAGGGAATGGCTTCCCAGTGCCAGAGGGCAGGGCTGGATGGGATCTTGGGCAGGAATTGTTCCCTGGGAGGGTGGGCAGGCCCTGGCACAGGGTGCCCAGAGCAGCTGGGGCTGCCCCTGGATCCCTGGCAGTGCCCAAGGCCAGGTTGGACATTGGGGCTTGGAGCAGCCTGGGACAGTGGGAGGTGTCCCTGCCATGGCAGGGGTGGCACTGGGTGGGGTTTAAGGTCCCTCCCAACCCAAACCATTCCATGACTGTACAATTCCAACAGATGAAAACCATTTCCATCATCATTTCTTATTGACACCAGCCTGTGTCCAGAACCTCTCACTTCTCACCTTCCAAGAAAATCAGGATTCCCTTTCCACTTGCAGCCCTGCTGCCTCTGCTGTGCCATTTAACACCCAATTTCCCAGCCCAGCAGCAGCTGGGGGTGCTGAGCCTGAGTTCCCAAGTACAGCAAGTCAGGGCAGGCACGGCCTGGCAGCAAAGCCCAGCTCTGCCAGGCGTCTCTCGTGTGTCCCTGTGCCCAGCAAGGGACAGTGGAAGGGGACTGTCCCTCAGCAGGCACAGGGGGGGTTGTTGGGGTGTCTGTGCAGGGCAGGATGATCCTGTGGGTCCCTTCCAGGATATTGTTGCTCCTCTGATTCTCTTTGTGAGGTACCACAATGATCCTCAGCAGTGCATCCTGGTAAAAATCAGATTTTCCAACTTGTTTCAGCAGCTACAATGTCTGGGATATATCCAACTCTTTTTTTTTTAGTGGAAGCTTATCCACCTGACACTGGGAATTGCAATGGGTGCAGGGCAATTATAGTCTTGGTGCTACCAAGAGTGAGGTGAAGCAGAACAGAACTTTGGGTGTTGTATCAGCAAAAGGTAGGGATTTTCGTCCCAAATTTTCCCAACAGAACAATTCCCGCAGCAAATACATCTGGAAAACAACCTGTGGAAAATACAGAAACGGTTGCAGGGAAGAGGGAAGTCAAAGAGGCCCTTGCAGAGATGTTGTGAGTGCTGATACACCAAGAAAGGAGAATATGTTAGCAATTCCCACGCTGAAATGAGATACAAAAGCGAAACAATGACTCGTGGCGTTGCTTTACGGGATGTGGAGCCCTGTGCGTTGTGTAAGAAGATGTTCCAAGGCTGCCAGGCAGAACAACTCGTGCCCTTCTCAGCAGAACTCAGCGAGTAACAGCAACTCCTTCGCTGGGTTTGGAGCAGCGGAATCTGCACAGTTCCCTCCTCGTCTGAAACTGGAGGATCCCACACAATCAGCAGTTCCCAGGATCCCTTCTTTTGCTGATGCCTCCCTAGCGTGCCGCATTCCCAAGTTCTCATGGCAATCCCAGATAAAACAGAAGGTCCCCAACGCCTCCCTCCCGTTCGTGGGGCAGCAAAGCACGGAATCAAACCCCGAGCTTCCCGTCCAGCCCCGGCGAGGCAGCAGCTGACAATGCTGGCACCTTTCCTTTGGCACCACCAACCCCTCACCCCCAGTGTAAAATTAGCACAGGGAGCCCACAGCGTCCCCCCTTTGTTTCCCCACCGATGTAGGAGCGGCAGCAGCGGCCACACCAAACCCGTCCCGCGCCGCGCCCGGGCCAGGGGACGGGGACGGGCACCGGGCGATGTCCCCGCAGTGCCACCCGTGGCACAACCCGCGCTCAGGATTTGCTGTGCTGCACGAACCCCTCACCCCGAAGCCCTCCTGAGGCTCCCGTGCTCACACGTGGGGCGGTGACACATTCCCACGTCGCCGGGTCCCGGCACAAGGATCGGGAGGCGTCGGGAGATGCGAGTGCCAGCGATGCGCGGGGCTGGCTGCGAGCATTTCCATGGCAATGCCGTTGTTTGTCTGGAGCTTTGTGCGTGCCAGGCGCTCTGCGAAGAGGGAACGAGACAAAGCCCAGACGATTTGCGGATGGATGACCCGGGGCTGCAGCCCGTGGGGGGACCTGTGCCGTCATTCCCGAGGCAGTTGTGGGCACACGTGCGTGCTTCGGGAACAGGGAGAGCTCTTGGAGGGGGCCGCGAAGGTGGGGAAGGGCCTGGAAGAGCCAAACAAGGAGCAGCTGAGGGCACTTGGAATGCCCACCTGGAGCAGAGGGGGCTGAGGGAGACTCATCAGGGGCTGCAGCTCTGATCTCCGCTCCCTGGGACAGGGACAGCAGCCAGGGAGCGGCTGGAGCTGGGCCAGGGCAGGCTCAGGCTGGAGAGCAGGGAAAGGTTCTTCCCCCAGAGGGTGCCGGGCACTGCCCAGGCTCCCCAGGGAATGGGCACGGCCCCGAGGCTGCCAGAGCTCCAGGAGCGTTTGGGCAGCGCTGCCAGGGATGCCCAGGCTGGGATTGTTGGGGGGTCTGGGCAGGGCCAGGGCTGGCACTGGATGATCCCTGTGGCTCCCTTCCAGCAGAGCAGATTCCGTGATTCTGTGTTCATGGAGGACTTCTGGGCCTTATTTAATTTTCAGGACCACTCAATGCTGGCACTGCAAGCAGAGATGGGCGGAATGAGCAGGGGGTGAAGGGGGAGCAGCACAGAGCAGGAGCCACCACGGCTTTGGTGGCAGCACCAGCGTCACCCGTGGGACTGCAACACCAGCACCACTGGAATTTGGGGTTTTGGTGACTTCAGCTGGGGTGGAGCCGTGTTCCACCTGCTGCAAGGTGTGGGCAGGATGCTGCTGGGGATGAGCATACAATGCAACAGCAACAAAGAAAACAAAGCAGAGTTTCATTTCCTGTAAGAACCAGCAGCTCTGCCCTGTTTGGCGATGGCTTCTGACAGCCACACTGGAAACAGCAGGAAAGTTACCCTTAGAAATCCACAGGAAGCAACAAATGCCCTTTAGCAGAGGGGTAAGGCAAAATTTGCCTTTTTTAACTTCCATTCCTGCGCTCTTCACATGAAATCTGAACACTGACCAGCGTGAAAATGTCAAAGAAACTGGAATGCTTTAAGTTTGCTTTCTTTTCTGTCTTTCTTCAAAGAAAAAAAAAAAAAAAAGGCTTTTACCACTTTGTAGCCCTACCAAAATAAATAATTAACAATAATGAAATTGTTCCATATCACATAAACAACAGCCCCAGGCCTCACTTTTTGGTGGATGATTTATATCTTATGGTTTCCTTTGGCAGGGAGAGAAACAGCTCTGGCTCTATCTCGAGATAAAACTATAAACACAAATATCACACAGCAAAGGCCACTCCAAGTTTTGAAGTCCTGAGAAGCTCAATCCCAGTTTTTTCCATAATGTCACGCCACCCAGGGGAAACTGTTCCAGTTTCAGCAGATTCCTCTTGGTTTCTCAATTTCAGTGGGCAACACACAGTGGCTGAAGCCTGGGAGAATCCAAGTGGGACTTTTTATGTTGTGTCCCATCCAAAGATCCCTCCATGGATGATCCTGGAGCAACTCAGCTTTCCAGAAAATCCTGGTTTCTCCTCCTAGGTTTTTGTCCCCAGCCCAGCTCAGCTGGAGAATGATCCAAGAGTTTCCTGCTCTCCAGCTGCCCTTCCAGACCACAAATCCCTTTTGTGCAGGACCCAGGAATGGGGGAAAGGAGGACCAATACCTGTAATTATGTAACTTGTCACCACCTGCTCTGAGAGTGGTGTTTGGGAAGGAGGAGAAAGCAAAAACCCCTTTGTTCAGTGGAATTTTCCTCCATGGATATGTTGGATCTGCAGGGGCCAAGTTCTTGGAGGTGAGCTGGAAAAGAGGCAATAAAATCTCACAGCCCTGGAGGGCAAAGGGACCCTGGGCTGGCTNACCCAAACCATTCCGTGATTCTACGACCTGGGAGAGGGAAGAGAGCTGAAGCCCAGGGACGGACAAGCTGGTGGAAAGGCAGGGTTAGAGAGTGGAGCTTCCTCCTCTTCCCTGTTTGCTGAGCTCATTGAGGTCCTGGAAGGAGGAACCTTTCTCTGGTAGAGGCCTTAGGGGCCATTTCCATCCCAAACTTCTGAAGTGCTAAAATTTAATGGCATTTTCACAGAATCCCAGAATCCCAAAATGGTTTGGGTTGGAAGGGACCTTAAATCCCATCCAGTGCCACCCCTGCCATGGCAGGGACACCTCCCACTGTCCCAGGCTGCTCCAAGCCCCAGTGTCCAACCTGGCCTTGGGCACTGCCAGGGATCCAGGGGCAGCCACAGCTGCTCTGGGAAGCACCAGCTCCTCATTGCAGTGGGTACCACACTGGTCCCATCTTTGCCCACCCCAAAGCAGCTGCTGGGAGGAAAAAGGGCTGTGGAAAGGGAAAATGGACCTGGAAGAGGCTGCTGAGTTCCGTGAGTGCTTTTCAACAAACAAGCAAATGTGATAATGGGAGAAAATGAGAGGCTTTTCCTGGCTGAATATGGATGAGGGATTTCAAAGGGAGAAATCCTGCTCTCAGGATACACTTGCAGTATTTTCTCAAGGGTTTGTCCTTCAGAGATGGATTATACAACTTTTCTTATTACAGGAATGGGAAGATTAAAGGTCCCAAACGCTCTGTACTTTGGAGTTGTCGTAATAAATGTGCCAGGAATCTGGGGAGATTTCCAAAATGCATTTTAATCCATAGTAGGCTGGAAGTTGTGCACTGTAAGGCATTTTCATTGTTAGATGGCAGTAAATATAAATTACTGAAGAATCTGAAAATCCTGTTGCACCCAGCAGCTCTCAGAGCATTTCAATCCTGTGTACACAGGCGTTTGGAAGGGAGGAAGGCAAAAAAGCTGTGACAAACCACCACTTAATGACACATTTGCCAAATGGAGCTGGTGGTTTGCATGCACAAAAGCTCTTCCTGCACCTCCTGAAGTGCACAAACAGCTTTTCTCCATGCAAACCACCTCTGCAGGATGTCCACACCTCCATCCAGGATGGTGCAAGGGCAGGGAGAGATGGCAAATCCAGGCTTGTGATTGTAGAGGCCAAGCTGAGGTCCCTTTCCAAGTTCGTTTCCAGCTCCTCATTTAAAAACGTGTTTTATATTTGTATAGATTGAAAAGTATAAAAGAGAAGCCACTGGGAGTTAATCTCTCTCCCCTGCCCCAAACCCTTATTTCAGACTCTCCCAACTGTGTTAGATGCGAAAGGGCTGAGCTGGGAGCGTTATCAGAGTGACTGCAGTGCCCAGGGGATGAGTCATGGAGCAGAATCCCAGTCCTGCCTGTGGACAGAGCACTTGGCACACAAAAGGCTGGGAGGAGGAGGAGGAGGGACAGCACTGCAGCAGCCCCCAGCTCCTGGGAGGCTGGAGGTGGAGCTGGCGGGTGAGAACTGCAGGAATTGTTTCCATCACATGGTTAAATGACTCAGCAGCCTTAGCCCAAAATATTTATTTTTTCTCCTCTCCACCAGCTTGTCTGTGGAAGAGAATGGGGGCACTGGGAGAGGGGAGGGAGGCTGGGGCTTTGCTGGCTGAGCATCACACGGGTTTTCCACTCTGGATTTGCCATCTCCAGCGTTGTAACACCTGGGCTGAGACACCCCCAGAGAGATTCCAGCTGGATTCGGTGCCCAGAACTGTCTGGAGTTTTGGGCACCTCGATATAAAACAGGTCTGAAGCTCTTGGAGAGCGTCCGAAGGAGGGACACGAGGATGGGGAAGGGCCTGGTTTGGACAGCGCTGCCAGGGATGCACAGGGGGGAATTGCTAGGGTGTCCTTGCAGGGCCAGGGCCTGGATCAATGATCCCTGTGCACCTTCCACCTCAGGAGACTGCAGGATTCTAAGCTTGGATCAAGGCCTTCAGCCAATAAATGCACCCTTCTCTTCCCCAGCACAAGGAATTTGCACCCCCAGGAGCTGTCCTGAGGTGCAGCTGGAACCCCAGCAGCAATGAGGGTGCAAAGCAAGCCCTGACCACGCTGTCCCTGCATTTCCAAACTCTGCCTCTCCCAGCCCCGGGAGCTGCCAGGAGGGGAGGAATGGCCGGGAGGGGAGTGGGAGGAATCCTCGGACGCCCGGGCCACGCTGAGGCTGCTGCTGAGCTCGCTGTGTTTCTCCTGCTCCCAGAATAAGAAGTGAGACGATTTGGAGTTTAATTTTAGGCCGAGCTCAAGCACACCCAGGGCTGGCTTGTGCACAGCCCCTGCAAAATCTGCCCCTCCCTGGTGTGTGTTATGTCCCCATGGCCCCAAATCCCTCCGCTTCCAGCCCGGCTTCCACACAGAACTTCTGCGGAGCAGTCACTTCCCATGTTTTTCCTGCTGCTGGAGGAGTGTTAATGTGGATTTTGGTGCCTGTCTGGCCCGCTGGCTTCTGTCCCCAGCGTTCCTAAAGACACCCACAGCCCTGAACAGTGGAGCCTTGCTAAAGCCTCCCACCAGCCCCACGGCACGAGAGCTCCAGGCTGCAAGGTCACATATTCCTTCCCTCCTGTTCATTCCCACTTTGGGGAAGCCCTGCCCTGCGAGGACACTCAGCTGCCTGCACTGTCCCTCCAGGGATGGGCACTCCAAACCTCCCTGGGCAGCTCTTTCCAAGGCCTGACCTCCCTTTCCATGGAGAAATTCCTGCTGGTGTCCACCCTGAGCCTCCCCTGGCCCAGCCTGAGGCCGTTCCCTCTCCTCCTGTCCCTGTTCCCTGGGAGCAGAGCCCGACCCCCCCGGCTGCCCCCTCCTGTCAGGGAGTTGTGCAGAGCCACAAGGTCCCCCCTGAGCCTCCTTTTCTCCAGGCTGAGCCCCTTTCCCAGCTCCCTCAGCCGCTCCTGGGGCTCCAGCCCCTTCCCAGCTCCGTTCCCTGCCCTGGACATGCTCCAGCCCCTCCAGGGCTCTCCTGCAGGAGCCAGAACTGGGCACAGCCCTCAAGGGGCCTCTCAGTGCCCAGCACAGAGGGACAATCCCTGCCCTGTTGAGGACACACTTCTACCTTCAGAAATGCCCCAGTGGCTTTTTTTCAGGTGCCAAGAGCTGCCTCAGAGCACAATCTGCTCCCAGCAGGATCTCGTAGGGAGGAGCAGAGTCTGGCTGGGCCCTGAGGCTGCAGGAAGGGTCACCACTTCTCACTCAGCATCTCCACCATCTGTGCTGCTCTGCCCTCTTACTCAGGGGGCAGCCAACGCCACAATCCAGCTCTTAATTTAGACCCCAAATGTTATTTATGAGTTCATCATCCCAGATGGACTCGGTCCCAGGAATCACTGCTATCAAAGACTCGTTAAAGCCTCAGTTTTACAAATTAACATGAATCAATGCCTCCCCTTGCTGTCTATTTGTGTTTTCTATTCTCAGCTTGTAGGCAGGTGCTCCACAACGCAGGTGCACATCCAAGGAGTTGGAAGAGCCCCTTTGAACTCACAGCCAGGCTGGTACCAAGTAAGAAAATGTAAATTTGCTGAAGTTTGCCACTGTCAGGCACCTTGCCTATCAAACAGAAACAGCCCAAGGAGACTGAACCACGATCAGCCAAATGATCTGACACAATCCCAGAGCCATCAGGCTGGGAAGAGCCCTTCAGGCTCATCCAGTCCCTCTGTCACCCTAGCACCACCAGCATCGCCCTGAACCTCGTCCCCAAGTGCCCCTTCCCTGATGAGGGGTGTCGATATTTGCAGCGAATTCCAAGAAGAAAAGCGAGAAGGAAGTGAGAAGTTTCAGGATCAGCACCCACTCTGCAGCCCTACAAGCAGGGTTCACTCCAGCCTGGATTTCTGCTGGGCAGATCTGAGGACTCCTCTCTCCAAAATTAAAATCCCAGGTATCTCAGAGACCCATGGAATGGTTTGGGTTGGAAGGGACCTTAAAGCCCACCCAGTGCCACCCCTGCCATGGCAGGGACACCTCCCACTGTCCCAGGCTGCTCCAAGCCCCAGTGTCCAACCTGGCCTTGGGCACTGCCAGGGATCCAGGGGCAGCCCCAGCTGCTCTGGGCACCCTGTGCCAGGGCCTGCCCACCCTCCCAGGGAACAATTCCTGCCCAAGATCCCATCCAGCCCTGCCCTCTGGCACTGGGAAGCCATTCCCTGTGTCCTGGCCCTCCAGGATTTGTGATGAAGTTTGAGCTGTCTCAGAATCACTGGATGAATCGTTCCCATCACACTGTCCATTTTCCATCCTCCATCCATTCCATCCTCTACCTCAACATGACCCCTCAGAAATGAGGCATCCTAAACCCCCGTTCACTCTTGGAAAGACAATCCCAGGCTGGGGAATCCTGAGGAACATGGGGAGCAGAAACTGGTGAGTGCTGTGGTGAAGGATAAGACTCACACAGACCTGGTGGCACCGACCACAGCAAGGCCACCAGCAGCTGTAACACAGCTGTGCAGAATGGCCAAATTCTGGATTTTATGAAGAAAATTTGGGGAATTGAAAGGAGGAACTTATCAATTACACGAGGAAGGGATTTGTCCTCCCTTTAACCCAAAGCTCTGGAGTGTGTGAAAGATTAGCAGGAGGGGTTGCCACGGGCCATTTGCTGCAAGCCTCTCTGGTAACTTCCTGAAATAAAAGAGCACATTGCAGCTCCTGGGTAGGAGCCTTGGGGCACATGAGAACATAACCAAAGAATAATTGACCACAAACATGAGCTACGTGCAGAAATTAGACTGCTCAGTGCTTTATTGACTCGAGGAGAAGAGGTTCTGAAGGCAGAAATTCTCCTGCATTTGTTAAGCGGCACCTCCCGGAGACCTCGGAGAGCTCGTGGTTATTTCCTGCTCCAAGCATAAAGCCCAGGGATGTTTTATGGATAAAATTCCCTGACGGGGCTAAAAGATGCTTTACCTGCAGCACCCTCTTCTCAGAGAATTAACCCTGACCAGAGTAAAATGAAATGAAGAAGGAATTCATGCACTGAAATTCCTTGGAAAAGGAATGACAGAGCTTGTGTTAACAAGCCCAGGGGAGCCCAGGGAAGTGGGAAAGCTGCTCCCAGCCTTACAAGATCAGACACAACAGGTTGCTGATTTAACAAGCTGCACTAATGCAGGATTTCTTGGCTGGTTTTCCCCCTTAAGGAAGAATTTTCCCAGTTTTATCTCCTTGCTAATTTTGATGCCTTGAGCTCATTTTCTCTGGATTTTCCACACGCTCATTCCCAAGGTATTTATTTATTTGTGTGTGACCAATCCATCGTCACGGTGTACAGGATTCTGAACACCCCCAGCACGGATTACAGGAGTTTGGCTCTTGGAATGCCCAGGACAGGCTGAGGGAGCTGGGGCTGCTCAGCCTGGAGAGGAGCCCCAGCTGAGAGGGGCCCTCAGCCCTGGCTGTCCCTGGCTGCAGGGAGGGCTCAGGGCAGGGCCCGGGCTCTGCTCCGGGGCCCAGCAATGGCACCAGAGCCACGGGCAGGGCCTGAGCCCAGCAATTGCCCTGCACAGGAGGCAGAACTGCTGCCCTGGGCAGGGCCCGAGCTGGGACAGAGCCCAGAGAGGGGCTGGGGTCTCCTCCCTGGGGATATCCCAGAATATCCACAACCCTGGGCCCTGGGCCCTGGGATGGCCCAGAGGTGGGGGCAGGTGACCCCTGCGGGCCCTTCCAGCCTGACCCATCCCAGGATTCGGGACCTTTCTGGAACAAGGGAACAACTTGTGCCCGACTGATGTGGCCCAAGGCCGCTGCCAAAGTTCCCTGAGGGTGAAAGCAGCTGGGAATGGCTCTGGTTTGCCAGTGGGGGCAGGAGGGGTATCCAGAGCTGGAATTACAAACCAGGCCCTTGGTGCTCTTGCGAGCTCTTCCTTCTCCCCTCTGGAGCAGCAGCTCCCATTGTCTCCTTTTCCCTCCCCGCGTCTGTGGGACTGGAATTAGAGCTGGGCTGTGGGACTGGAGTTAGTGCTGGGCTGTGGGACTGGAATTAGTGCTGGGCTGTGGGACTGGAGTTAGTGCTGGGCTGTGGGACTGGAATTAGTGCTGGGCTGTGGGACTGGAATTAGTGCTGGCTGTTGAGGAAAAAATGCTGTGGCTCCCGAGTTGGGAGCCAGGCAGGCCCATTTCTTCTGTCCCCAAGTGTTTCCAGAGAGTCATAAAAAGGTGGCTTGGAGGAATCATCACTGCCCTGCCAGTCCATCCATGTCCAGGTGTGAAAACAGGAGCAGAAAATAACCCCGGAGCTGGAAAACTTCCTGTGGGCCCAGTGAGGTCCTTTGGCTTCCTCTGTGTGTTGAAGCTGAGATTTCCAGGTCTCCCACTATCAATGAGATAACACTGCCCTGTCCTGGCTTTTCCAGAGGGACACAGCCAGCAGCAGGTCCTGCCTCCGGATAGTGGGACCCTCGTGGTGAGGGATGAGAGGAAAACGGGAAGCAGGAGGTAGGAGGCTGGGATTTTCTGTTCCTCAGCTGGGAAAGGGTTGAAACAGAGAGGGGCAAAGGGGGGTCAGGCTGGCTGGGAGCAACAGGAGGAGGAAGGAACAGCAGTGGGAGGCAGGAGTGAACCTAATGGGAACAGCATTTATTAGGAAATTGTTAATTCTTTCACCAGGTGACAGCAGCTCAGCCTGTGGGTTTGGGCCTGGAGGGACAGGACACAGGGAATGGTTTTAAACTCCCAGAGGGCAGGGATGGATGGGATCTTGGGCAGGAATTGTTCCCTGGGAGGGTGGGCAGGCCCTGGCACAGGGTGCCCAGAGCAGCTGGGGCTGCCCCTGGATCCCTGGCAGTGCCCAAGGCCAGGCTGGACACTGGGGCTTGGAGCAGCCTGGGACAGTGGGAGGTGTCCCTGCCATGGCAGGGGTGGGATGGGATGAGTTTTGAGGTCCTTTCCCAAACTCAAACCACTCCATGATTCCATGATCCCGTGCTCACTGCACGCCCACACACCTCAGCACTGGGAATTTTGGCTTGCACAGGAGTTTAACCCATGGACAGGAAATTGTGGGACAAGTTCTGGGCTTTCCTTGCTCTGGAAGGGATCAGTGCCTGGATCAGCTGCCCGAGCTGGGCAGGATTCAGCTGCAGGTGAGCACGATCCAGGTGTGGTGGAACAGGCAACCAAAGTCACCCAGAAGGGGGACCTGGAAAAGGTTTTGGTGCCCAAAGCTCTCTGAGGATCTCACAGAGCAGAAGCCCCATCTCAGCTGACCAGGACAATTCTGGGCAGAAGGGGAATGGCTTGGGTTGGAGGGGACCTTAAAGACCAGCACAGTGATGAAACCCTTTGATCTCCCCTTGCTCCACCGTTTCCAGCCCTCCCAGCGATCCCTATGGAGTGGCAGGCAGAGCCCCTTGCTCCAGCCCTTCTCTCCTGTGGAAAGCAGCTGCTTTTTCTACCACAGAAAGTAAATTTTGGGTTGAATAAGGTGAGGAATAACACATCAAGGGATGCTCCTCTGACAGAGCCAGCAGAGGGGAACAGCTGGATTTTCAGGATATAATCCTTCCGTGGGTTATTATCTATGGAACTGCCCTCAGTTTTGCTTCTAAGCCAGGGGAGGAAGCCCTGGGCTTGGAATTCGAGTCATTCCTGGTTCAGAGTCCAAAAACCCCACCAAGATGTAAAGGCTGGGAAGGAAGGATCCCTGAAAAGTGTCCCTCGGGATTTGCAGCTGTCTGGGGATACTGACCCTGCTGGCCAGCAAACATGTTTGGGGTTTAGTCAACACTTCACATTCACATCCAGGACAAGTGGAGTTCAAATTCTTCCCAACAGACTAATTAGGCAAAATATTTAGAAATGCTGCAATTCCAGTCATGCTTTTGCCATAACATTTGGAGAAACAATGATGCTTTCATATAGCGAGAGCCTCCGAGGCTGGGAAAACACACGGGCCCTCCCTGGACACAGAATTATGCTCAGGTTTAAGAGCTCTAAGGACAGAAATTCCTGATGCTTCCCATGCACAAGAACAGCACCATCCAAATTTTGCTCGCTGGGCACACCTGAGAAGCTTTTAATTGGGTTCAGGAGGGCTTGAACTGTTCAGTGCAAGGGGAATATCGTTTACAGCAGGAGCAGGGAGCTAATCAGACAGAATATGCTCTGCCAGAGCAGGCAATGTATATTTACAAAGCTTTTGTAGCTCCTTTGTTGTGCATTCTTTCCACACACCAGCACAGAAAGATCATGTTCACAGCAGCGCCCGCTGCGAGGTGTCGGATTGCCTTCGGATTTTTCCAAATAATTAAAAACTAAACTGAAAGAAAAGCAAGGGAATCCTGGAAAGGTGAAACAAACTCTTCCATTTTCATTAGGCTGTGACGAAGCCCGTGAAAAATCCACTTGTCTTTGTGCCACACAAATGTGCTCCTGCTTTTTCCTTCGTGCGTGTCGTGATGAAACCGTGGCTGCGTCACCAGCAGCGTGCCTGAGAGAGCAGCCAGCCACTTCCAGAAGGGTAGGAAAAGCAAATGCCCAAGAGTTTATGGAGTGACAGAGCCAATTCTTGTCCTGATTTATTGAACCTCCAATTGGAGCACTCCGATCCCCCTCCTGCCAAGTGATGTCGTTGGAATGCCGAGTTATTTTCTCATGCGAAAAACCAAAAAGAAGAAGAAGAAGAAGAAGAAGAAGGAGAAGGAAAAAAAAAAAAGCCTTGGAACTCTTAAAATTAAACCTTAAAGAGGACCTTCTCTCCTCTTGTCAGGCTGCAACAAACCCAGCAGATTTCTCAGTGGGGCTCTTTTGCTGGTGGTTTTTAAAGCACGAAGGTGGTTTTGTTTGGGTGTTTTTGAAATGAAAACAATGGATTGTGTGGGGCCAGGCAGGTGAGGCAGCATCCAGGGCAGCCTGGGCTCCTCCTCCTCCTCCCCTGCCTTCCCCGAGTGCCTAATCCTGTAAACACCTTAAAGCAGAGCTGGCTCCTGGCTTGGTGCTATCAAGTGGGAAGGCATTTTATTTTTCTGGAATGAAAGAGCCAATTTATGCCCTTTTATGGACCAGGGGAGGACTGGCTGCAGTGGAAACTTTGCTGCAATAAAGGTTCCCTTGTTTATGAGCCCTTTGTGTGGCAGTTGCGGGACCACTCGGTGCACTCAGGAATCTCCTGCAGCCTCTGCTAAGGAGATCAGACCTTCTCATTCCTTCTCCATGGGATTGGGGATGGGTTTTCCAACACTTCTTTGGCTGCCATCAACTGATGGATAAACAGAGTTTGTTCCATATGGGGAATCCCAGAAGGGTTTGGGTTGGAAGGGACCTTAAATCCCATCCAGTGCCACCCCTGCCATGGGCAGGGACACCTTCCACTGTCCCAGGCTGCTCCAAGCCCCATCCAAGCTGCTCTTGGACACTTCCAGGGATGGGGCAGCCACAGTTTTTCTCTGCCAGGGCCTCCCCACTCTCACAGGGAAGAATTTCTCCCCAGTATCCCATCTAACCCTGCCCTCCTTCACCTTAAGCCCATTCCCCTGGTCCTATCCCCTGCCCTTGTCCAAAGTCCCTCTCCAAATTTGTCCCCCAAAGCTCTGAGATAACCAGAAAAGCCACCATTCCCAGGAGCAGTGTTCAAACCAGTTCCACCAGTAAAAAAAAGCAGCTTTGTGCATAAATCAGCTCTGCCAGACCCAGATTCTTGCTGCCTTTTCAGTTTTGAAATGCTGGTTTTGTTTCTAATTTCCAAAAAGCTGCTTTCACCTCTGAGTGAAAGACCAACCCAACACGAAAATAAAAAAAAAGAGTGAAAAAAGCTTTATCAGGGTTACAATAAAACCACAGAACTCATTTGTATCTCCAGTTAGAGAATGACTTCGAGGGGGAAAAAAAAAAAAGACACAAAATATCTGAGAGGGAACAAAGAGACCAAATATCCATCTATTTATCTGTCTATCCATCTAATTTTAAACCTCAAATAACACTTAATCCAGCAGCATGTGGTAGGTGTTACTTTGGGCACGAGAACATGAAATTCCAGGCAGTGATATCCTTCTGAAGAATTGTTTAACCAGGAGTGACAGAGAACAATCAACAGGAGGAGCCAAGGGTCTCTTAGCACCGTTAAGTGATGGAGTTGTAAGAATGACAGCACAATAATTCCTGGTGTGTTTGTTGACTCGTAGGAGCTGCAGCACCATGTTTCCATGGATATGGAGTTTCTGCTCTATGGTTTGTGCTTTTCCTATTTAAGGATCAATGCTGAGGAGAAAGCGGGATTCGGTTCCGTGTTTCTCGTGGTGCACAGGCATTGATATTCCAAAGAGCTGGGTCTGAGCAGGGATGGACAGCTGGGGATCAGTCCAGACCCTGCATTTATGGGGTGAAAAGGGACTGAAAAGCCCCTCAGCCACCTGGAGGAGTCCTGGAATCACAGCATGGCCTGGGTTGGAAGGGACCTTAAACTCATCCCATCCCACCCCTGCCATGGCAGGGACACCTCCCACTGTCCCAGGCTGCTCCAAGCCCCAGTGTCCAACCTGGCCTTGGGCACTGCCAGGGATCCAGGGGCAGCCCCAGCTGCTCTGGGCACCCTGTGCCAGGGCCTGCCCACCCTCCCAGGGAACAATTCCTGCCCAAGATCCCATCCAGCCCTGCCCTCTGGCACTGGGAAGCCATTCCCTGTGTCCTGGCCCTCCAGCCCTTGGAAATTGTCTCTCTCCATGGTTCCTGCAGCTCCTTCAGGCCCTGCAAGGCCACACTGAGCTCAGCCCAAAGCTTCTCCTCTCCAGGCTGAACAATCCCAGCTCTCCCAGCCTTTCCTCCCAGCAGAGCTGCTCCATCCCGCTGATCAAATCCCTGTCATGTTCACGTTCATCTTGTCCCTGGCACCAAACCCCCAGGACATCTTTAGTTCCCTCCCAAACCCTGATGTGGCACAAGGCAGAGGTGGCTGGGCCAAGGCCCCTTGGATGTTCTGATTCCAAGGTGCCATCAGCCCCACCAGCTGCGTGTGAGGGGCTCTGTGGTCACCACCCAGTCCAGCTCCTCCCTCTGGTGCTCATCCCTAACTCCTCCTCTTTCCCCACATGCACATTCCCACTGATGTTCCGCTCCACCGTGACATCCTGGTGGTCACTCCAGTGCTTGTGTGACCACATGGTCATTGGAGTGACCACGAGGCCATCCAGGCAGAGCAGGACATCAGCAGGGAATGGTGATGGAGGGAGGAGTTTGATGGACTGAGATCAGCAAAACCCTGTCCCAGGGCAGCATCAGAGAGCTTTGACTCATCCAACCTGCCCTAAAGGTGGAGTTAAAGTAGTGCTGGATCTTCTCAGAACCCCAGAATCAAGGCTGGAAGAGCCCTTTGGGATCATCCAGAGCCACCCCAGCAGCACCAGCATCACCCCAAACCCTGTCCCCAAGGGCCACATCCAGACTCCTCCTGAACACTCCCAGAGACAGTGACTCCACCACTCCCTGGGCAGCTCATCCCAAGGCCTCACCACTCTTCCAGGGAATATTTTTTTCCCAATCTCCAACCTGAGCCTCCCCTGGTGCAATTTGAGGCCATTTCCTCTCCTCCTTTCCCTTGGGACACGGCAGCAGAGCCCGCCCCCCCCTCACTGCCCCTCCTGTCAGGGAGTTGTGGGGAGCAATGAGGTCCCCCCTGAGCCTCCTGAGCTCTTTCAGGCCTGTCCCTCTGCGGGCTCACAAACACCAGCTTGTTGCTGGTTTATCCATTCTGGTTTCACAGAATCAGCTGGCACTGGGCCAACCAGACCATTGATGATCAGCAATTTCTGTTCAGAGCAGGGCTCTGCTGCCCGGTGCAGTGATGCCACCCCTGCTAAGTCACCAGGCTGATGGACAATGACATCTGTGCTGGGCTGTGACCATGACACCAGCACAGGCAAACAGGTCAGGCAAGAGCCAATCTCTGTGGAAGGGGAAATGGTGAGAAAAGCTGGAATAATTGGGCAAAACACACTTTTGGACCAGGTTCTCTATTGGAAGAAAACGGTGACAAAAGCTTTTGATGTTTAATGGTGCAATTCACTTGTGTGGAAGACATTCTTCATCAGGAGGAACTTCTCCCTGGAAAGGGAGGTCAGGCCTTGGAAAGAGCTGCCCAGGGAGGTTTGGAGTGCCCATCCCTGGAGGTGTCCCAGGAAGGGCTGGAGGTGGCACTCAGAGCTCTGGGCTGGGGACAAGGTGGGCATCGGGCACAGCTTGGCCTCCATGGGCTGGGAGGGCTTTTCCAACCTCAGGGATTCCAGGATTTTATGGGGACAGAAATCACCTCCAATTTACACATTTTTAACTGACAGAATTGCAGACACTCGACGGTGCCATCAGTGAGGCACGGCCAGGCTGTGCCAGGCATCTGTGAGCATGGAAAGGGATCAGGATGTTTCCCAACACTTCTGGCAGCCCGGGCTGTCTGTGTCCCTTCCCAGCCAGTGCCCTCCGTGCCTTCTCCCCTCTGCATTCCCAGATGGAACTGGGAACAACAGAAGCGTTGCAGGCAGGAGTTGCCCAGCTGGAATCCTCCCTCTGAGGATTCTGAGGGTGAAGGGGAGCTGGCAGAGGAGGATGAACATGATCAGTAATCACCACTTAACCCAGGACAAGAGAGAGGGAATATATGTATATAATAAAATATGAAAACAAATGGATCAAGCAGTGTGGAAGGGGCTGAACTTCCGCTATTTGGTAGAGAAAGCTCAGGAATTACGTGCCCAGAAATGCTGCAGGTGTGGGGATGGGACAGAGTTCACTCCCACTCCTGATCCCAGCTCACGAACCTCTGGGGCAGCAGAGGTTCTACTTCCAGCTGCAAGGCCGTGTTTTTGAATCCTATTATCCCCCATCCATACATTTAGGAGCCATCCTCTGCTCAGGCTGAAGTTTCCCTTCTTCAGAAAGGATTTGGTTGAATCCTTTCAGGCACGGCTGAGTTTTGCAGGGATGGGAAATGAAGCTGTGCAGGACCTGGCAGCCCTTCCCAGCTCCTGAGCACAGGGGAGAGCTCGGCCCTGCTCCGTGCTCCCGGCGGGGCCGAGCGCCGGCATCTCCCCCCTGCCCTGATCTCAGGAGGATGCTCAGCCACTCTGGAAAAACTCGGGCTGTTTCCACAGGCATTAAGTCATCTCTTGGCTCCATCCTGCCCTGTGCTGTTCAACAGATGGAGGGGGCCTCTTTTCCAGCCCTGCCCAGGTTCTGGGCAATCCCAAAATGCCCAGCTCTCATGGGGACACTCGAGAGCCACCATGGGGTGTGGAGCTGGGGGTGGCTGCTTTGGTGGCTTTGTGAGCACCACAGCTGCCTCTGGGTGTGTTTCATTTCCAGAACATTCTGCCTGGACCATCCTGAGGAATCTTGGTTTGGCCACGAGGAGCTCTGCGACTCAGGGCCCTTCAGCTGAGTTTCTTCCTCCCTAATTTGGGCAGGATTGATCTCTGGTGTGGCTCAACCTTAAACCCATTCTTTTT
>VXAD01000408.1:2100-36878 GCA_013399195.1 Dicrurus megarhynchus | reverse complement strand
CTTTTTTTCTTTTTTTTTTTTTTTTTCATTTTTAAATAAGGTCTAATTACACCCAGCACACAGCCTCATGAATCAACCTGATTCTGTTGTGACAAGTTTAGCCCTGGGCGTGTGATCTGTCCTAGGAGATCACACAATTTTTCCTTCTCATCCCCTTTAATAATAAAATCCCTTTGCCTGCCCTCTTTCCCTTCTGATTTAATCATCAGCTATTAAAGTGACATGGAGAATAACACCTCCGTGTGCCCAAACTGCTCAGCCTGGCACCTGACAGCTCTCAGGATCACAGAACACTTTCCCTGTTTACTCCCCACTCTGGCATGGACCTCCTGGTTCCTTCTTCGTGTGTCTGAGACCAACTTGGCAGCTGCTGCCCTGCTCTGGGGGGAAAAAATGAAGGGGAAAAAGACAACTGAAGGCTGTATCCAAAGAGATTTTTGTGGAAAAACTGGTGCTGAACAACTGTTGGTGCCTGAGAGGGAGCAGGTGGACAACACATCAACACCTGGGGTTACTGGGGGATCAGGATCCTTTCACATCCTTTGTTTCCCTCTTTTCTCCTTGCTTTTTCCATCTGTTTTTTTGGTCATATGAGTAGATAAGGGCCGTGCAAAGGGGACTCTTGTTATTATTTGCGGCCACAGAAAGGGGGTTCTTCAAAAGCAAGCAGTAAATCTTATTAATTTCTGTTAATTACCCTGTGAGATTTGCACACCGCAGATCTAAAATTCACCTTGGCTCCCAGGACTGAGCTCTCCAGAACTGCTGCAGCCACCCAGGTCAGTGTCAAAATCGCCTCACAACCTCCGAATTCTCTGTTTTAAAGCTCAATGCGGCTCTTTGATCAGATTTTGAGAGCAGAACAAACCCTTGGCTCCCAGCTGTTTTCATCGGGCAGGATGAAACCCAGTCGCATCCCCGCAGTCCTGAGGGATCAGGTGACAAAGGCAGGAGTGTTGAAGGGAGGGTGGTGAAGGAGCAGCCCTGTGACCTTCACAGCTCCTTGGAGCAAAACCACCGGCCTGGAGGACACTAAAAAGCTGCCAAGTGTCCCTTGGAGAAGAGAGGTCACAGTCCTGAACTGAAGCAGAGCCAAGGCAGCTCCGTGAGCGCTTTCCAAGGGGGAGAGGAAGCACATCCTGCTGTCCCTGCTGTCCCTGCTGTCCCTGCTGTCCCTGCTGTCCCACTGTCCCTGTGCTGACCACCTGGGAGCTGCACAGGGTGGAAAATCCCCAGCTCCAGGGGCTGTCCTGCCATGGATTTATTCCCAGGAGTTCATTATGGCTCTGCAAAGGGACTGTCAGTAATGCCCCTGGAAACGGGGCTGACACTGCCCTGTCCCTTCCCCGGGCAGCCTGGGGCTGTCTCACCTCTGGTCACCTCTGGGCACCTTCCACCCCACCTTGCACCAGCAGGACCTGGCATTCCCACCAGCAGGTCCTGACACTGCCACCAGCAGCTTCCACCTTGGATTTGTTGGTGAGAAACCCTCCCCATGGTGCCAGTGCACAGCCAGGCCAGAAACCCACGTGGCTGTGCCCTCATGGGAGGGACATGGGAAGATGTTGGATTGGGTTGGGAAGGACCTCAAAGCCCATCCAGTGCCACCCCTGCCATGGCAGGGACACCTCCCACTGTCCCAGGCTGCTCCAAGCCCCAGTGTCCAACCTGGCCTTGGGCACTGCCAGGGATCCAGGGGCAGCCCCAGCTGCTCTGGGCACCCTGTGCCAGGGCCTGCCCACCCTCCCAGGGAACAATTCCTGCCCAAGATCCCATCCAGCCCTGCCCTCTGGCACTGGGAAGCCATTCCCTGGGTCCTGGCCCTGCAGCCCTTGTCCCCAGTCCCTCTCCAGCTCTCCTGGAGCCCCTTTAGGCCCTGCAAGCTCTGAGCTCTCCCTGGAGCCTTCCCTGCTCTCCCCAGCAGGAGAACACCCCCAGCTCTCCCAGCCTGGCTCCAGAGGCCTCCATCTCCGTGGCCTCCTCTGGACTCTCTCCAGCAGCTCCAGGTCCTTCCTGTGCTGGGCTCCCAGTGCTGGAAGCTGCACTCCAGGTGGGATCTCACGAGGATGGGGCAGAAGGAGGAATCATCTCCTCCCAGGGAAGCACCGCTGGATTTTCCCACCACGTGGAGCAGCACAGCCGCCCTCTGGCCAGGGCTGAGCTTTAAAAATAATAGCTACACTACCACAAACTGTCCTGGGGCACATAAAAAAGTCATCCAGACATCAAACATTGACAAGGAGCTGGTCTCCTGCTGCTTGCCCAGCAATGAAATAAAGTCCTGCTACTCTGGATTTCTCCCAGTTATATTTGAGGCGAGTTGGAGCCTCAGGTTTCCAAATCCTTTGATTGAATAAAGGGCAGAATTCCTGTTTCCAAAGGCTCCCATCAACATGACAACACTGGAGCAAACAGGAACAGCCTATTTAAAAGCAGGCAAACATTTCCCAGATGAAAGACAAACACTGCAGGTATTTATTAAGGCCTTAATCCAAGAAAATCTCAAATCCATTTAGCAAAAGAAAAAAGCTTCGAACAACCATTTTCAAGAGTTTCAAGAACTCCAAGACATCTGCAATGTTTTATCTTTCATGAGGGCTTGTAGTGATAGGACACAGGGAATGGCCTTAAGCTGAGAGGAGCTTTAGATGGGATCTTGGGCAGGAATTGTTCCCTGGGAGGGTGGGCAGGCCCTGGCACAGGGTGCCCAGAGCAGCTGGGGCTGCCCCTGGATCCCTGGCAGTGCCCAAGGCCAGGTTGGACACTGGGGCTTGGCGCAGCCTGGGACAGTGGGAGGTGTCCCTGCCATGGCAGGGGTGGCACTGGATGGGATTTAAGGTCACTCCCAACCCAAACCATTCCATGATTCCATCATCTCTGTGCTCCAAGGTATCCCCTCAATGAAAAATTCCTGGTTTTTCTGGACTCTGCTGGGATGAAGGACCACAGGATCTCTTTGGTTTCCAGAGTGCCATAGACACAGCTCCTCTTTGCAGCTCTCTCACTGCTTCACCTTTTTCCTCTCCAATTCAGGCTGGGCTGGAAAAACTCCCCACGTGGTTGGATTCAACACCTATTTCATGGAATCATGGAATATCCTGAGTGGGAAAGGACCCACAGGGATCACCCAGTGCCAGCCCTGGCCCTGCCCAGACCCCCCAACAATCCCAGCCTGGGCATCCCTGGCAGCGCTGCCCAAACGCTCCTGGAGCTCTGGCAGCCTCGGGGCCGTGCCCATTCCCTGGGGAGCCTGGGCAGTGCCCGGCACCCTCTGGGGGAAGAACCTTTCCCTGCTCTCCAGCCTGAGCCTGCCCTGGCCCAGCTCCAGCCGCTCCCTGGCTGCTGTCCCTGTCCCAGGAGCAGAGATCGGAGCTGGCCCTCAGGGGGAACCTGCAGGATGCTGTTTTGGAGCTCTCCCGCCTCAGATTTTTCCATCCATGGATTTTTCACACAAAACCCCTGGAAGTTGGTGTCTGGATAACTTCAGTCCCAACGGATTCATGATTTTGAAAGCTTCATCCCCCACCCCTGCAAAATATTTCCACGTGCAGGATGCTCTGCGTGGACACAACACACCTGGAGATCCCTCTGCCTTTCCCTTCTTCCTTCACTCCCATCTTCTTCAGAGGGATTGGCATAAAATCCAGGTTCTCCTTCTAGAGCAAAACACAAAAATTGGGTTCCTCTGGTGCCTGTTGTGAGAGCCCAGAGGACAGAGCTGGTATGGTAAAATAACTTATATCCAATGCAAATTTCTTTCATTCCAATGGTTTTCCTCCTAACAAATAACAAAATTGAAGTTTTAGGAGAAAAGCTGTTCAAAGAGCTGCCTAAAATATGAAATTTTCCAGAAATGCCTCGTTTCCAAGAAGAAAAAGAACATTCTCCTGTTTTTAGATTAGCAGAGGAATAAATACAGATGATTAAATATATCATGAGTCTGAATTTATTTTTATTTTTCTGATGTGCCACTGGCTTTGTTGTGCAAGGTTTTTCCCATTAGTTATTTTTAGGGGGTTTAGATTGTATTTTCCCCTAACGGGTGACATAATGTCTTGTTAAGACAATTGACCCAGATAAGACCATGCCAACTTCATCAGAATTGGTCTGATGCATCTGGATTTTGGATATTTTGGTGGGTCACAGACCAATAGTCTCTGTGGCATGGAAAATATTTCCATTTTTTTTTGTTGTTGTTGTTTTTTTAGACTGCCAGCTTCAGCAAGGCTCCTCCAAGTTGACACTGGTTAAGAGTGACCTAATTCAAGCTTGATTGGACAAAGATGCCTGGCCCTGAGGGAGACAGAGCAAAGCAGCCCCCAGATTTAAGGGTGAGGTGGAGAAGTCTTTCGGGTCAGCAAACATCCCGAGGGAACCCTGCTCCTCTGGGATACCAGCGGCACTTGGGGGAGAGCAGCTCGCTGCAGCCACGTCCAACAGCTCCTTCAGTAGCTGACTAATCCATCACCTGCCTTCTCCAGACTGAAAAATCTGGGAAGCGGTGCCAGGAAAACAGCCACATGTGCTCTGCACTCCCAGCCCTGCTCCGGAGGCGAAGGGAAGACGCTGAGGACTGAAGTGTTTCCTTTTCCTGACTTTTCTGTTCCTTACTCTGCTTTCCCGAGAGCACCAAGCTCTGGTGATCCCCAGTTGTTTGTTCCCACAAAAATAGGCAAAGCTGAGCTCCAGTTCTGCTAAAACTGGGCCAGGAAGGGAGGGTTCAAAGGGGTGAGAGATGAGGTTTCTGTGGCTTCTTCCTTGTGGCAAGGGAGAGGTGTGGGCCCAGTGATCCCATGGGAGCAGGGAGGGAGAATCCAGCACCTCGAGGGCATTCAGGACACCCAGGGCCAGGTGCCTGCTCAGGCAAATGGGAAGAGGGTTTAGGAAAACCAGTGGGTGGGAAAGAGAGGGCAAAACCCCACAGGGAGCAAAGCTTCTTCTTCATAGAACTGCTCCTCTCACCTTGCAGTGGCACAGAGGGAGCTGTGGCTGCCCCTGGATCCCTGGCAGTGCCCAAGGCCAGGTTGGACATTGGGGCTTGGAGCAGCCTGGGACAGTGGGAGGTGTCCCTGCCATGGCAGGGGTGGCCCTGGATGGGCTTTGAGGTCCTTTCCAACCCAAACCATTCTGTGATTCTGTGATCTTTTATGATTCAATGCTCTTTTCTTCTATCCAGGTCCGTGGGCAATTTAATCTCTTGATTTTTAAGGTGCAAAATTGAAAATGGAGCTGTTTGCTTGACCCAAGTACAACTAGAACAGATTTTAAAAATACAATCTTCACTCTTTTAGAGGGATGGAGCAGCTCTGCTGGGAGGAAAGGCTGGGAGAGCTGGGATTGTTCAGCCTGGAGAGGAGAAGCTTTGGGCTGAGCTCAGTGTGGCCTTGCAGGGCCTGAAGGAGCTGCAGGAACCATGGAGAGAGACAATTTCCAAGGGCTGGAGGGCCAGGACCCAGGGAATGGCTTCCCAGTGCCAGAGGGCAGGGCTGGATGGGATCTTGGGCAGGAATTGTTCCCTGGGAGGGTGGGCAGGCCCTGGCACAGGGTGCCCAGAGCAGCTGGGGCTGCCCCTGGATCCCTGGCAGTGCCCAAGGCCAGGTTGGACACTGGGGCTTGGAGCAGCCTGGGATAGTGGGAGGTGTCCCTGCCCGTGGTGGAGGCTTGGAATTTGATTATCTTTAAGGTCCCTCCCAACCCAAACTATTCCAGGATTCTGTCATCTGTAGTTTTAGCCCACTTGTGTGGGCAACCCAATCTTTCTTGATTCTGAAGGTGCAAAATTAGAGCCGGAGCCATTTGCTTGACCCTTGTACAGATAAAACAGATTTTTAAAAATAGAATTTTCATCAAAGCCAAGGGGTACCCAAAACAACCCTTTGAACCAAGTGTTAACCACCCAGCAGCTCCCAATTCTGCAATGCTAAATACAATAATGAGTAGGTGAGGTTTAGAGCAAAACTTCCTATTCTGCCTTCTAGAGCTGGAATTCATCTGGTGACTTAATTCTTACTCACGATGAAGATTGATTTGCTTTGCATTTAATAAAGTATCTTCTGCTGGATCGGTGTAGTTTTCCTAATAATTGCTCCATGCTGATCATGTGGCTCTTGGTTTTATTTTGCTTTTAAAAAGCATTTTAATGGCATTTCTAAAATAAATTCTGGGACTGAGTCACTTTTGCTTCACTGTGTAACACGGGTCCAGAATATCCCAGGGTACACAGACCAGGTTTCCAGCTCACCACATCCCGCAGGGGAATTTGGGGTTTATGCTGTTATATTTTGCTCCTATATTTAAAGTGGACAGTGAATTTTGAGACCCTGCCAGTGACTCCCTGGATTTCTTGCACTATCCCACCTCAGCCTTGCCCTTCTCCCGAGGTGAAGTTGGAAGTTGTTCATCATTTTATAAACAGGATTAGGAGTTTGTTCTTCAAGCAACGACCACAGAGGGAACACAAAGCCACTTTAATCCTGACAAGCAGCCACCCTGTTCACTCGATCACTGCGATTTAGCCCCAAAATCAGAGAAACTGTTGAAATCTTGGGCTTAAAATTTGCCTACAGAGCAAATCAGGGGGATCAGAGCCTCCAGAATGCTGCAAAAAAACCTTTCCCGGTTTTCCAAATTCATCCCCAGATGGGGCTGCTCAGAACTTGGCTGGCCATGGAATCACAGAACATCCTGAGAAGGAAGGGACCCACAGGGATCATCAAATTCCAGCTCCTGGCCCTGCCCAGACACCCCACGATCCCACCCTGTGCATCCCTGGGATCGTTGTCCAAAGGCTCCTGGAGCTCTGGCAGCCTTGGGAACGTGACCCTTGGTACACGGGGCCCTCTGAAAAATTAATGACAATTAAGAATCTGAAATCTGAACTATATTTGGACCTTGCCAGTGCAGAATCTGAGTGGAGCTGCTGAAGGAAGCTGCTGTGGAAGGTGGGCAGGGTCACAGTGTCCAGACAGGAGAGTTGCACATCCCAATTACTCCAGAGCCCTAAAGTTTGCTCTGACAGAATCAGGTCTAAAATCCAACCCCCTCTTTTTCTGCAGTCAGAAATAGCAATGAATGTCAAATAACTCCTTGGGCAGGGATGTTCCCAGGGAAAACACCATTCCTGAGTGACCACTGCAGTCAGGATTGGGATGCAGAGCACATCCCAAAACCTCTGAGCAGGGGATGAAACAAAATCCTGCCCCAGAGCTGGCACGTGCTTGGCCTTCAGCTCTTTCCCTCTCACAGATGCATTATTGCTGCTCTGAAAACCTCTGTCCTGAGCTGGTATTTTGGCTTTAAATCACACAGGTTCAATTTCAGGACCTTCAACTTGAGCAATCTTGTTCCAAGTGTGGTTTATTACGGCTTATGCCGACCACTGGAGCCTGGAATCACAGATTAAAAGCTGGGCCATCAAGGAAAAGCTGTTTCTGAGGATTCAGAACTATTTTTTTTCCTCATGGGGAAGCAATAACCAGAAGACCTTGCTGACATGGTGCTCAGCAATCTCCTGCTATCTTGAGCTGGGGGAGGGATATCAAGGAAAGGGAGGAACAATGTGCTCCTTTCAAATTCAACTCTCTGCACCGTTGTTTCTGTGCAGCTGAGGAAAAGGGTTCTAAATGCCTCCTTGGGATGTCCTGAAGGGCTTGGCAATGGGTGCAGATGAAATGCATGACACCTGCTCAGAAAATCTGTGCCTTCTTGGGAAACACAAAAGCTTTGGGGCAGCACAAAGGGCTGCTCCTTTATCACAACCCATAAAACCCCACACTTCTGACTGAGGCTGCTCTTTTGGCACAAAAATGGAGATGCAGGCCAGTCCTCAGCATAATGATAATGTTGAAACACTGGCAACTTTCTGAGCAGATGAATTCCCTGTTGAAAAAACTGTGACTAAGAAGGCTGAAGATTGAGAGCGTGGCTCAGTGGGATCTGGCTGGCACCCCATAAAACAACATCACACTTCCCTTACAAAAACCCTGCCACCGAAATACCACCCAAACATTAGAGTGCTTGGGAATGAGCAATGAGGGAACCAAACTGCTTCCCTCCTGCTGAGCACAATCCTTCATCACTCACTCCCACCTCATCATCTCAGCCACCCGTGGCCCTGCAGGAACTGCTCTGCCTTAGGCCGCAGCTGATCCCCGATTCCCTGGGGCTTTTTTGGGATGTTCCGTGCCTGCACTGCACCCCTGCTGCTCCTCCACTTCCCAGCACGTCCAGGACCTCCTCCTCAAGTCCCTGCTGTTGTCTCATCTGTGCTCGTTTTTGGCCGCTCGCTCCTCACAAACATCTCCAGCGCCCGCACGTTCTCCCAGCAAATTCCTGCCATTTTCACCTTCCAGCGAGGAAAACTCCTCAGCTCCCACTGCAGCAGCTCTCAGGGGCTTCACCTCTGCCAGGCTGCCCAAAGGTGGCTTTCCCCGAGTCCCTGCATCCCTCGCTCATCCCAAGGCCGTGGGATCCTCCCAGCTCTGCCCCTGCCCGCGGCGGAGGATCCCGAGGCGCTCCCACGCGTGTGGCAGAAGCTGTGCCTTGGGAAATGTGACACTTGGCTGAAACATTGATGAAACGCTCGGGAACATGAAAGCAGCTGCCAAAGGTTGATTAAAAATTTAAGGGAGCTGCTTATGAAAAACATAAACGCTCGTTTGAGGTGATGCTGTGCGCTGGGGAGAAGCACCCTGCCACTGAAACACCCTTTCCCAAGGCTTTTTTTAGGAAATAAGCTGTGATAAGTCACAAGTTCTTGCTTTAAATTAGGAAAACCTCTTCCCTCTTTCATTCTCAAGCCTATTTATCAAGTTTTTACATCCTGGTGATAGGGAGGATCTAATTAACCCTTTCCAGGGGCCCTGCCAGGCCTGTTCCTGCAAACCTGCTCCACTTCTTGTGAGCAAATGAAGATGACACAGCAGCATTCCCATGGCTCAGTTTCCTAATTCCAGAAAGCCAGGGCTGAAACCACGGGGTGGAGATTATTGTAAATAGTGAAGCCATTTGGATAGATTTGTACCAACATTTTACATAATATTTAGACATTACTCAGAAATAAGCCACTCTTAGGATAAAAAGTGCTGGGATAAGATCAGGATAATCTACAGTTTATGAGGCCTCTGCAGCCCCCAGTTGGCTCAGCCCAAGCCTCCAGGATTTACACACACATATAAACAGAGCTCCTCCAGATCTGCTGAATTTTATCCAATTTCCAAAGCTCTGCTCCCTGGACATCCCCACTAAGTTAAACAAAATCCTCTGCTCAGGATCACACCACGCAGGCCATTGGTCTTTGCAAGTCCTTGTAAGGAGGGTTTGATTAAAACCATGCAGAGCTGATCAAAATCATCACTGTCTCAAATGTCTCTCTTTCTCCAGGGATTCTTGGCCAGTCACGGCTTCCATCCCAAATCCCTGAGCTCCTCCACTCCTGGGCACAGCAGAGGGGCCACCAGGGGAGGGACAGAGGTGGCTCCAAGCCATTTTTGTGTCTAACGCCCCATGCCAGGGCCACTTCTGCTGCTCTGGCCTGAAGGCAGCCCCTTGGGGCAGATAAAACTCCTGTTTCAGGACATAAAACATCCCCATCCCTCTCCAGCCAGGACAAACGGGACACATGGTATTGCCAAAGGATCCCCAGGGCTAAAAAAGTGGAGGAATCCCCCAGCTGAGGCCAGAGAATCGCTGTGAGCCTCACTGGTCCCCTTCTCCAAGGTGCTCCGTGGCTCCAGCATCACCTCCACATTTCCCAGAGAAGCTGTGGCTGCCCCATGATCCCTGGAAGTGTCCAAGGCTGGGATGGATGGAGCTTGGAGCCACCTGGGATAGTGGAAGGTGTCCCTACCCATGATCTTTAAAGTCCTTTCCGACCCAAACCATTCCATGATTCTCTAGCCTGGATGAAGCTCAGAGCCTGGAACTTGAAACATTAAAAAATGTTGAAATGCAGTTTCATCTCCCTGCCCTTTTCTTGCTTCTATTTATTTGCCTGGTAATTCTTTTTTCAGCCAATTATGTTACAAAAAGTCACCATTTTTACCTTAAAAACAAACCCCAAACAAAATGAGACTGATGCAAGAAATCCAGTGAAGAACCCACGATATTCCAGCCCCTCAGACAGACAGGAAAACGTGCAGATGTAATGGGATCATTAATTTTCTAGTCCCTGGATTAACACTCGGAACAGGCTGAGATAACATTGGCTCCAGCCCCCCATTACCTGGATAATCAGGGGGATTACAAAGCCTGTGATTAGAAAGGGCTCCTGATTTCTGGAGGCTTTAAATGTCACTGATATCACAAATCTTGGTTAAGCCCTTCTGGTTTGTGTGGCGATGGTGTCACGGGGAGAGGAGGAGGAGGGAGAGGAGAAGCCCAGGAAGGGGAAGGAGCAGGAAGAGGTGGCAGAGCCTGGGTCAGTCTCAGCTTTAGCTGGTGCACAGCCCGGTCAGAGTTCATTGGGATAAATGGGAAGACTCCCAGTGATTTCAGTGCACTTTGGACACCGCCCCAGAAGCTTCAAAATGTAAACAGGCGGATCTGGGCAGGGCAATTTCCCCTAAATAAAACCACCCCAGCAGGAGAAGAGCCTCTCCAACCCCAGCTGGGCGAGGTGAGCTCTGGGAAGAGCAGGAGACCTGCCAGGTGTCGGGAATGAGGGATCACTGGGAATGAGGGATCACCAGGAATGAGGGATCACCGGGAATGAGGGATCACTGGGAATGAGGGATCACCAGGAATGAGGGATCACCAGGGCCCCCAGCCCTGAACAGGGACAGCGGCACTCAGGGACCACAGAATCCAGGAATCCCTGGGCTGGGAGGGACCTTAAACCTCATCCTGCCATGGCAGGGACACCTCCCACTGTCCCAGGCTGCTCCAAGCCCCAGTGTCCAACCTGGCCTTGGGCACTGCCAGGGATCCAGGGGCAGCCCCAGCTGCTCTGGGCACCCTGTGCCAGGGCCTGCCCACCCTCCCAGGGAACAATTCCTGCCCAAGATCCCATCCATCCCTGCCCTCTGGCACTGGGAAGCCATTCCCTGGGTCCTGGCCCTCCAGCCCTTGTCCCCAGTCCCTCTCCAGCTCTCCTGGAGCCCCTTTAGGCCCTGGAAGGGGCTCTGAGGTCTCTCCCAGCTCTCCCAGCTGGGAAAATTGCACCCATTGATCCAGAGGCTGTGTTGTCCTTCCCAGACAGCGCAAACGTGACTCTGGGAATGTCATTCCACGCCTCAGCCACAAAAGATTCTGTGAACTCACTCTCAACTCACCTCATGTTCAATTTCTTGCTCCTCCAACCATTTTCCACCTGAGCAGCAGGTGAATGAATGAAAATTGAGCAGCAGCAGCGACTACCCAAACATTTGAAGAGGTCTGAGATTTTCCTCTGCAGCTCTACCTTCAGTTGCAGGAGCTCTTTAGGAATTTTAGACTTGTCTCAGTCAGTCTATTCACTCTAAATTTTACAATAATGAGCTGAATATTCGCAGCATGGAAAGAGTTCTACCCTGGCATTAAAGACATAATGATTAATGTCCATATTTAGTGCTCATGGCAAACATTTTTCTCCTACTCTTAGAACAGGGAAGTATTTCAACCCATGCCAGGATTCGTTGTAACATCATTAAAAGGTGATGAATTACCCCGGTTTTCATGTGGATGCAAAATGTAATTCCTTGGGAATTTCACTGTAGTTTAATGTTAATTTGAATTAACTCTGCTACAAACTCCCATTCCCTTTCAATCCTGCTTTTCTGCAGCTCCCCCAGGTCCTCTTGGGGACTCACAAAACGGAAGAGTTCATTTCTTAAATATTGCTTTCTTTACATTTGTGTTTGTTGTTCTTTCGCCCACTCATTCATTCCTGGTAGGAATTAACTGGCACAGCCAACTCGTCCTTAGTGAGAGCCATAAATCCTCCCTGCTCTGGGGTACAGGACAACACCACCACCCCACAGGCTCCTCTCTCTTCCCCAGCCTCTCCCTTTGGATTTTTGATCCTCACTCCCACCCTGGATGAAGCACCCGATGTTCTCAGTCTCCAGCTGGTTTTTATGGAGTTCTGCACTTAAATTCAAGCACTACAAATTATCAGTCTTAACAAATTAAAGCTCTTAAAGTGAGGGAATTCCACAGACTGGGACCAAACAACTCCTTGTGTTCTCTGGGAATGGGCACAAGGACAAAGTCATTCCCTCCCTCCCTCAATTTTGGTGGGGAATTGTGGAATCATGGAATGGTTTGGGTTGGAAGGACCTTAAATCCCATCCAGTGCCACCCCTGCCATGGCAGGGACACCTTCCACTGTCCCAGGCTGCTCCAAGCCCCAGTGTCCAGCCTGGCCTTGGGCACTGCCAGGGATCCAGGGGCAGCCCCAGCTGCTCTGGGCACCCTGTGCCAGGGCCTGCCCACCCTCCCAGGGAACAATTCCTGCCCAAGATCCCATCCAGCCCTGCCCTCTGGCACTGGGAAGCCATTCCCTGGGTCCTGGCCCTCCAGCCCTTGGAAATTGTCTCTCTCCATGGTTCCTGCAGCTCCTTCAGGCCCTGCAAGGCCACACTGAGCTCAGCCCAAAGCTTCTCCTCTCCAGGCTGAACAATCCCAGCTCTCCCAGCCTTTCCTCCCAGCAGAGCTGCTCCATCCCTCTGCTCATCCTGGTGCCTCCTCTGGCCTCTCTGCAGCAGCTCCACGTCCTCCCTGTGCTGGGCCCCAGGGCTGGGGCAGCTCTGCAGGTGGGGTCTCCCCTGAGCACAGGGGCTCAGGGGTGGAATCATCTCCCTTGACCTGCTGGAAACCAGCAAAAATCCTTGGAATTAGCAAGGAAAACCATGAGCCCTACATAAGTTTCTGCTTAAAGAAGCTTCCTGAGGGCAACTACTGAAGTCATCTGCCTGGAAAGACCAAAGTGCAGATTTGTTTGAAACAGTTGAAGAAAAAGAGAACAAAAATTTCCACTGCGCCACGAAAAAATTTCCACTGCCCCAGCGCTCCGAAGGGAACGGCGACGTTCAACACGAAAAAATAAATCTTTATTCATAGCAGGCTTAGATAATAGACCTCAAAATATTTCCTGGGTGCGTAGCTGTGCATTTTGAAGATGTGATTAAGGCATCCTTAGCCACGGGCACTGCGTGTCTCTCTCCCTACGTCACCTCTCTGACGCAGCTCTGGAGCGCGCCGGGCACGCTGGATGTGTGGAATATTTCTGGGAGAAGATGCTGGCAGAGGCACAGACCCTGCCACAACGGATGAGGCAGAGTGTCCATCAAGCCCCAACACCCAGCCTGGAAGGCAAACATTCCCTATAGGAAAAAAAATGATGGTTGCCAGTGGGATCAGAACCAGGATTCCGGATCTGGGAACATTCAGGTTGTGAGAAAAATGGGAGTTGTCTCCAGAGCACTTCTCAAAAGGCTCCAACTTTTTGTTACGAGTCCCTCTGCTGTGCTTCCTTAAATATCAGGAAATACTGAACACAGATCCAGGGAATGACCTTGAGTTCAGCTCCTTGAAGCCCTGAATTAAATCCCTGTTTTAAAAAACTTGAACGTGGAGAAGGAAAACATTACAGGGGGAAACTCCACAAGTTATTGTCCAACTCTGGTGTGAATGAAGCCAGGTTTTCTGGACGTGTTCGAGTCCAGGAGGGAGCACCCTGGGATAGTGGAAGGTGTCCCTGCCCATGGCAGGGGGTGGAATGGGATGGGTTTAAGGTCCCTCCAAACCCAAACATTCTGTGATTCTGTAATTCAATGCTTCTGCCATTTGTTGCCCTTTATCCTCTATCCAAACCAATTCCCAGCACCCTCCCCTAGGAGATTCCTATCAAACAAGGCACAGCCTGGACTGCAGCTCGTCCAGGGCTGTGTATGGGCTGATCAGCCTCAAAAGGCTCATTATCAAACACACAGATCCCTGAATTCTGCCTGCCTGCCCTTGGGGGTGATGTCCATGGAATCCCAGAATGGGATCCCGGCCATTCCCACCCCAGCCATGGCAGGGACACCTTCCACTGTCCCAGGCTGCTCCAAGCCCCAGTGTCCAACCTGGCCTTGGGCACTGCCAGGGATCCAGGGGCAGCCCCAGCTGCTCTGGGCACCCTGTGCCAGGGCCTGCCCACCCTCCCAGGGAACAATTCCTGCCCAAGATCCCATCCAGCCCTGCCCTCTGGCACTGGGAAGCCATTCCCTGGGTCCTGGCCCTCCATGCCTTGGAAATTGTCTCTCTCCATGGTTCCTGCAGCTCCTTCAGGCCCTGCAANGGAAGGGAAGGGAAGGGAAGGGAAGGGAAGGGAAGGGAAGGGAAGGGAAGGGAAGGGCACTCTGCCTGTGATGACACCAGACCAGCACCTCAGGGACCAACTGGGGACCAGTGCCACCTCTGGCTCTCACAGTGGGACAGGGGATCTCTCCCCTCAGCTTTCTCCTGCCAGCACAGCCCTTTGTGTCCCTTGGCACGTGGGGTATCCACACCTTGGGAAGGGCTCTCCTTCCCCAGGGGCCACAGCCAGTGGCACCTGGCGGCGCTGGATTGCTCCCTGCTATCAACCAGCGGATCTTCAGTTATCCATAAATCTTTGGTTGCCACTTTTATGACACGAACCAATGAGCAATTACTTAAATTTACCTTGTGACTCACTGCAGAATAATTCATTGAGTAATCCTTCCTCGTTCAGAGGAGAAATAAATGCACTCATGTCTCACTGTACCTGCACGTGTGTTAATATTTATACATGTGAGATAACCCGTGGCGTTTATCGGGAGCAATTTGGGGAATAGCAGCTTGTTGTCAGGACCGTTGTGTGCCTCTGGAATTCCCCGTTGGCTGCAAAGGGCTGGGACATTTGTTGCAACACAGGGGCTGGGAAACCCATCCTGGCACTTTGTCCCAGGATCGGAGGGGCTGAGGTGGGAAGGCCCCTCTGGAGATCCCCCGGTTGCCCAGGATTGTATCCAGATGGTTTTTGAGTATGTCCAGGGATGGAAAAGCTTCCAACAGCTCCTCTGGGCACCCTGGGCTTTTCACTCACAGGGAAGAAGCGTTCCCAGCTGTTCCAGGGAAGCTCCTGTGCCCCGTTTGTGCCCCCAGCGCTGGCACTGGGCACACTGGATGGAGCCTGGCCCTGTCCCTCTGCCCCTCCCCGCAGTGTCNTCCTGCAGCTCCTTCAGGCCCTGCAAGGCCACACTGAGCTCACCCCAAAGCTTCTCCTCTCCAGGCAAGAAGCTGAGTTGACCTTCACTCTCTCCAGTTTCTAATTTTCATGACCCTGGTAGGAATTTAATATCTTTGAAAACCCTTTCCCTCTTCTGTCTCCTGCAGCTGAAATCAGGGGATCCAAAGCGGTGGGACGGGAAGGGAAGGGAAGGGAAGNTGGGGTATCCACACCTTGGGAAGGGCTCTCCTTCCCCAGGGGCCACAGCCAGTGGCACCTGGCGGCGCTGGATTGCTCCCTGCTATCAACCAGCGGATCTTCAGTTATCCATAAATCTTTGGTTGCCACTTTTATGACACGAACCAATGAGCAATTACTTAAATTTACCTTGTGACTCACTGCAGAATAATTCATTGAGTAATCCTTCCTCGTTCAGAGGAGAAATAAATGCACTCATGTCTCACTGTACCTGCACGTGTGTTAATATTTATACATGTGAGATAACCCGTGGCGTTTATCGGGAGCAATTTGGGGAATAGCAGCTTGTTGTCAGGACCGTTGTGTGCCTCTGGAATTCCCCGTTGGCTGCAAAGGGCTGGGACATTTGTTGCAACACAGGGGCTGGGAAACCCATCCTGGCACTTTGTCCCAGGATCGGAGGGGCTGAGGTGGGAAGGCCCCTCTGGAGATCCCCCGGTTGCCCAGGATTGTATCCAGATGGTTTTTGAGTATGTCCAGGGATGGAAAAGCTTCCAACAGCTCCTCTGGGCACCCTGGGCTTTTCACTCACAGGGAAGAAGCGTTCCCAGCTGTTCCAGGGAAGCTCCTGTGCCCCGTTTGTGCCCCCAGCGCTGGCACTGGGCACACTGGACGGAGCCTGGCCCTGTCCCTCTGCCCCTCCCCGCAGTGTCCCTGGGCAGGGATGGGATCCTGGAGCCTTCCCGCAGTCCCAGCTCTTCCAGCCCTTCCCCACAGGAGACGTTCCCCTCCTTTCACCCCGCCCATGCCATTCCTGGGTGGCTGCGGGGTGCCCAGGTCTCTCTGCACTGAGAAGCCCAGAGCTGGGCACGGTGCTCCAGGGCTGCAGAGGGGCAGGATCCCCTCCCTCACCCTGCTGGCACCATCCTGGCACAGCCCAGGACACCCTTCCCCCTCCTGCCTGCTGGCTCACAGGCACATTGGCACCCACCAGGACCTCCAGGTCCTGTTCTGCTCCCCAGCCAGACATTCCCCAGCAGGTTCTGGTACATGAGGTTTTCATTTCCTGCTGCCAACTTCCCTCTTTTTCCCCCCCTTTTGAGCTGCACGAGGTCCTGGTCAGCCCATTCCTCCCTCCTGCTGCACTCCAGAGTCCTCTGTGCCCTCAGCCAGGCCATGGATGGAGGGCCTGAGCAGGACTGGAGCCGGTGCTGACCCCTGGTCCTCCACTGGCCACTGCCCTCCAAATGGACTTTCAGCCACCGATCCCCACCCCTGCCATCACCCCCAGCTTTCAATCCACCTTTATCCCTCAGACAAGGCCTGTGTGAGGCAGGTTTCTCCTGGCTTAGGTTGGGAAACGCTCTGGGATGTGGAAAGGAAGCAAAATCCCGAGAGTCACCTTCAGGCCTCCATGTGAGGGTGGATGGGGAGATTCCCAGGGCTCCTGAAGGAAGGCACAACCAGGTGGATGAAGCTCTGGCAGTCGGGTGGGACCCAGGCTACGTCAGACTGCCCAAAGCTGGGAAAAATCTGACCAGGATGGGCTGGAAAAGGCTGGCAAGAAGCCCAAAGCTGCAGCAGAAGAATCACAGGCACCTAGGAGTAAAATACTCCTTCAGGAAACTGAGGCAGGAAGAATATAGAGCATTTTGTGCCTTATTTTAAGGGGGAAGAAGAGGGTTAGTAGGTCAGTGAATTTCCTGTGCTGTCAAAGGGAAAATTAGGCCCTTTCAGACTGTGACCATGATCTGGCGCCTCAGGGATGTGCTGCACCTACCCCAGGGCCCTGAAAACACCAGGGCAGGGGGATATTGCTGCTGTGGAGGGACGTGTGGGAGGCCCCAGGTGTGGGAGGCACCGGCATGGGTTCCACAAAGGGGTGAAAAAGAGGAGCCTCTGTGCTGAGTATGGGCTGGGGAACCATGGAATCCCAGACTGCTTTGGGCTGGGAGGGACCTCAAAGCCCACCCAGTGCCACCCCTGCCATGGCAGGGACACCTCCCACTGTCCCAGGCTGCTCCCAGCCCCAGTGTCCAACCTGGCCTTGGGCACTGCCAGGGATCCAGGGGCAGCCCCAGCTGCTCTGGGCACCCTGTGCCAGGGCCTGCCCACCCTCCCAGGGAACAATTCCTGCCCAAGATCCCATCCAGCCCTGCCCTCTGGCACTGGGAAGCCATTCCCTGTGTCCTGGCCCTCCAGCCCTTGGAAATTGTCTCTCTCCATGGTTCCTGCAGCTCCTTCAGGCCCTGCAAGGCCACACTGAGCTCAGCCCAAAGCTTCTCCTCTCCAGGCTGAACAATCCCAGCTCTCCCAGCCTTTCCTCCCAGCAGAGCTGCTCCATCCCTCTGCTCATCCTGGTGCCTCCTCTGGCCTCTCTGCAGCAGCTCCACGTCCTCCCTGTGCTGGGCCCCAGGGCTGGGGCAGCTCTGCAGGTGGGGTCTCACCTGAGCACAGGGGCTCAGGGACACAATCCCAATCCCTTTCCTGATTCCCACGCTGGGGCTCAGCCCAGGGCTCAAAGTCTGTGGGCTGGAGCATATCCAACATCTCATCCCTAAGGAGACTTAATCCAAGGTGTCATTGATGTCATGGGACATGGAGTGGAAACAAGTGGATGATTTTACTCCCTTTTTACTCCCTACAAGTTCCCCTCAGTGAATTGAATAAGGGTGATTGGTGAGATTTAAAATTGGTCACTGCTTTGGAATCCACCACAGACTTTGCAGGAAACAGATTTTTGTCTTCCCTTCTGGCCAAAACCAACATCTCTGCTTTCCCTGGACCACTGAAAGCCAAGACCAAGGCACTTCAGTGTCCTTCTGCCACACTTTGAGCTGCCACATCTTCAAAGGAAGAACCTCCCAAGGCGCTGAGCTGGCATCCCACCATGGACAGCAGTGGAACGTTCTCACAGCAACAGCTGCCGGAGGGCAAAGCCTTTCTTCTCAAAGATAATATCATCCCAAACAGGCTTTTTTCCCCTAAATAGCCTAAGGAGCCACTGTATCTCGGATCACAGGGCCACTGTCTGAGTCAGACCTTGAGATTTGTCCCGTTATTATTCCATGAAGGCAAACTGTCAATGGAGTCAGGGGGAGTTTGATCTGAGAGGGAAGCAGGGGGTGGAACAAGGGGAACATTTCCCCCCTGGCCATTAGAGCTGACATCAGTCACATCTGAAAAGCACTTCAGGTGCTCCCTAGGGCTGAAATGTGCTCTTCCCAACAGCATTCCGGTCTGGGAACATGGAATATTCCACCAGATTCTGCACGTGTTTTCTGCAGGTTTAATTTTCCTCAGGACTCGAGCACAAAACAACCAGAGCTGAGTTTAAGAGACCACGGCCTGGCCAAATGGCAGCACTTTATCTTTGGCCCTCTTTTGGCTCAGGGTGTTTGGCTCTAAAGTGCAATTTAAATCCACATCACCTTTAGTCTTTGATTTTTTAAAGTCATCTTCTCTGGCAATTGCAGAACAATGATATCCTTTAAATGTCCAGCTCCTCTTGCACAACAGGCTGGCTCTGCTTTGCTCTGAGAGCAAGAGCTGACCTTAACACTCCACTTGATCAGATGTGATTGTGTGGTAAAGTAAGTTTTAAAGGTCAGATGAACTCAGGAGCTTCCAATAATTGCCTGGGCAGCTGGCATAAGAAACCCTGAACTCGCTACCTGTTTTCTCTGTTCAACTGATCAAAGTGGCAGGATGCTCACCAGCTACACCTCTGCAGGAACAGTGTCCAAAACAAGCAAACCCTGGGTGGTTTGGTCTCTTTTCTTGTTTAATCTGGAGCAATTCTTGTTTAAAAAAAGAATTGATCAGTGCACGGCAAGATTTTGTGTTCAAAATAAAAAAAACCCCAACCAAAACATGTTGTGTCAACTTTCAACTTTCTTCCTGATGTTTGTTTTACTCGTTTCCAGAAAACAGCTCTGGGAATGCTTGTGAGCTGTGCTGCAAACTCGCCAACAAACTGATTGATGTATTGGTAAGGTAATAAAATGATAACAAAAAAGCAGAGAGGGAAAGTGAAGGCAGGACAAAGTCCTGTCATTGTCTTGGAATAGCCAGCAGGAATAACAGGAATATAAACTCGAACTAAACCAACCAATTGTTTCCTCTTCTGTAGCTGAACTGTAGAAATGGGCACTTCTATCTCTTCTGCCAGGGATCCAGGGGCAGCCCCAGCTGCTCTGGGCACCCTGTGCCAGGGCCTGCCCACCCTCCCAGGGAACAATTCCTGCCCAAGATCCCATCCAGCCCTGCCCTCTGGCACTGGGAAGCCATTCCCTGTGTCCTGGCCCTCCAGCCCTTGTCCCCAGTCCCTCTCCAGCTCTCCTGAAGCCCCTTCAGGCTCTGCAAGGGGCTCTGAGCTCTCCCTGGTGCTTCTCCTCTCCAGGCTGAAGAATCCCAGCTCTCCCAGCCTGGCTCCAGAGCTCCTCTGGGTTTATCCCAACAGGTTTTCCAACATCTTTCTCTAAGAAGTGTTTGAGAGCTCCAAAAGAAAGCCTTGATGTCAGAACTGTCTCGGGCAAGTAACAATCAGAATAATTTAAACAATTCTCACACAGCCAGGGCTGCTCTCAGAGAGGACAAGGACCAGAGAGATTTGAGTCAGCTGTGATTTGCTGGCCTCGGAGGAGGAACTAAGAGGGATCATCCTGTTCCTCGTGGCATTTGTGAAAGGCAGGTTACAAAATCTAGGAGAGGGAGGGAGGGAAAACCATGAAGCAGCCGTGCCTTGAGTAAAGGCTGAAAGTGCAGAGCTGATTTCGGTGTGATTCAAAGTGGCTCATCCATTTTGAAACTCCAAAGGTCTCTTCCATCATCTTCCAGGAAAGCAGGGAACAGAGGAGGTGAAAAGGCGTTTGCAGGGATTAGGGACCACCTGGGAAAGGGTGGAAAGCCATGAACCCCAGCTAGGCACAGCTTAGGGAACGCTCCCTGCACAGAGGCTGCTACTGCTGGGGAGAGAGATATGGATATAGGATAGAGATAGAAATGAGATAGAGATAGATATAGAGATAGAGATAGAGATAGAGATAGAGATAGAGATAGAGATAGATAGAGATAGAGATAGAGATAGATAGAGATAGAGATAGAGATAGAGATAGAGAGAGATAGAGATAGATAGAGATAGAGATAGAGATAGAGAGAGATAGAGATAGAGATAGATAGAGATAGAGATAGAGATAGAGATAGAGAGATAGAGATGATAGAGAGATAGAGATGTCAATATGGATATATAGATATAGATATATAAAGATAGAGAGATATAGAGACAGATATATAGATATAAAGATATAAAGATATATAGAGATAAAAATATATAGATATATAGATCTATAGAGATATAGACATATAGGCATATAGATAGGAAAAGATATATAGATATAGACATAGGTAAATATATAGTATAGATATAGATACGTAGATATATAGACATATAGATATAGAGATATAAATACAGATATATAGATATAGAGATAGAGATAGATATATAGATGGAGATATAGATACAGATACAGATATACAGATATACAGATATAGATATGGATATAGATACAGATGTAGATGTAGCTCCCTTCAAAATCAACAGAAAAACCCCATCAAACAACCTCAAATTGGGCCAAAATCTGAATTCTACAAACAGGCACTGCAGACTCTGCCACCTTGGCTCGCTCCAGCCTCTGTTTTCCACTTTGTACCCCCTGAAAAATTCCTATGGAGCTGAAATCCTCGCTCTGGTGATTCCATCCCCATGCCAGTGGACTCACTTTCATTAAACAGCTCCAGTGACAGATTTTAACTCTTCTAATTCTCTTAAAATCCTGTTTAAATCTAAAAAAGTCCAACCTGGATTTCCTTGTTTTGACCTACGTTAGCAGCCAGTGTTTCCTATTTTCCTATATACCAATTTACATCTAATTAGCACTTGAACCATTCCAGTTCTTAACTCCCACCACTCTTCCAATATTTTCTCCTATTCTCCAGCTGTAGAATTTGCCCACACAAAGCCCTTGAACAACGAGAGAAAAAGAGAAGGAAACTTTGGGAATATTTTCTCTCTCCTAATAGTGAATTATAGCTACAAATCTGAAATGTCTTCCTTCTGTCCAGCACCACAAAATATTTAACAAGATTTGGATCATGACGAGGTTTATTTCTAGACTTCACTTTGAGCAAATAATTACTGGTGTTCCTAATCCTGGGGTGAGTTTTGTGTGGAAAGAGGAGTCCCAATGCCAATACATATGGCCAGGGACATTTGAGCTGATTGAGAAATCCGGGCTTTTTTTCCCCCCCTGGAAACAGATATGGCCATTCTAGAACTTTCTAAATGAACCCTGTTTAAATTTAAAGACTGGAAAAATGTCACCCACAAACGGGGTCTTTATCCTTCCCCCTCCCATCAGCTGTTATTCCAAACCCCTGGCCAGTGATTTTATGTTCTCTGTGTTGGTTTTCCTTTGCTGGCACCTTCCCACGAGGCAGCAGAGCTCAGTGAGGAGGGGATTCTCAGCATTTCTTGCAATATCCACCCCCCCTCAACGGGAACCCACATGGGAATGTTTAATCTGGCCAGTTAAACATTAGCTGGAAAAAGCATTTGACAATATCCCGTGGAGAAGCAGCTCAGCACTGACAGGGGCTGATGAGCAAAGAGATTTTCCCAACCCCGTTTCCTGTGACTTGCTCTTCAGAGCTGTTTAGTGAATTACAAGATGCAACTCATAAATATTAATTATTTATTATTTTTTTTGTTGTTCCTGTTGCAGTGGTTTGAAAGCTGTTTTAAAGACAAATCAAATGAGAACCCTCTGAAAAGGTTCATCAAATACAAACAGAAGCTGTGGGAGAGGATGAAAACAGCTGAGAGGAAGGAGCTCAGGAGGAATTTCCTCATGGAAAGGGAGGTCAGGCCTTGGAAAAAGCTGCCCAGGGAGGTTTGGAGTGCCCATCCCTGGAGGTGTCCAAGGAAGGCCTGGAGGTGGCACTCAGTGCTCTGGGCTGGGGACAAGGTGGGCATCGGGCACAGCTTGGCCTCCATGGGCTGGGAGGGATTTTCCAGCCTCAGGGATCCTGGGATTCCATGACAGGGAGATGCAGTGATGAGCAGGGGTCCCTCCAGCCTCAGGCAGAACCTTACAGGAATTTCAGTGACCTGTCAAGGAGTGAACAGGACCCCAAAAATCATCCAGGGGAGTCTGTGACAAGAAGTCAGAACAAATTTTAGTTTGTTTGTGTGACAGGAGCCTGGGCAAGGAGTTGGAAATTCTGTCCTCCTGTCTGTCCTCCTGTCTGTCCTCCTTCTGCCCTCCTGACACCGACACAGGGAGCAGAGTTGTGAGACAGCAGCTCCTGTGTAAATTAAGCCCTGGATTAATTCCTCGAGCCCTTCTCCGATTTGAGATCGGCGCAGCTCCGATGGATCTGAGTTCCCTGGGATCTCCGTGGGCCGTCTCAGCCCCTGGAGCCCAACGAGCTCAGGGTCAAACTCTGCCTTTTCCCAAACCAGAACAGAAGAAGAAACCTTGATTCCAGGACATTTTCTGGGCTGAGGAGTCCCTGGGAGCACAGTGACACGCTGGCATCGCTTTCCTGGGCTCAGGTTACACCTGAGCACCGGCGTCACCCCGCACAACGAGGGGAACATCAAAACCTGGCTCGTGTTACTCCCCCATGCTGGAACAACAGATTTATTACCAGCCAGGAGCTCCTGTGGCAGCGCTGCCATCAGCCCTGAGCAGCACAAGCCTCAGGCAGGGAGATTTCCGTGGCTGTTTCTCCATCACTGAATTTTCCGGCGCGTTCCTCGCTCGTGGTTTGGTCCTGTGAGGTGGCTCCGACACGGACACGACTGCAAGGGATAAACAGAAATCGGCCCAGGGTCTCTAAACCAGCCATCAGCAGCCTTCCCTGTGCTGGAAAAATATTCAGGAGGGTGTTACTGTCACTGGGCCAAGATCAGGGCAAAAAAATGCCTGCTGAGATATTTCTGTAATGCATCTTCCCTCTTCCAAACCAGATTTTAGGGTTCTGCTATTAAAAATGACTGGATAAAGGAAGGAGTTATACTATTTTTGTTTTCATTTTCCCCTGATTTAAAAAAGGAAAAATGTCTTGAAATGTCTACATCTACCAAAAAAAAAAAAAAATCTGATTTCTTTTTCTTCTGTGCTTAAGGGGAGCATTTCTTCAAATAAACAAAGAAAGAAAGAAAACACCACAAAAATGGGCTCATTTTTTTTGTTCATTTTTCAGTTCACTGCAATTTGAAATATGGGCATAAATAAATGTTTCAGCAGAATTCAAAGTAAATACAAATAACAGTAAACGGGGCCCTGAGCAACCTGATCCAGTGAGTGCCATCCCTGCCCATGGCAGGGGGTTGGAATTATTGGGTCTTTGAGGTCCCTACAACCCAAACCATTCTGTGATTCTAAATGTATTAAATGATTCTGAACATATTAAATAAATATATTAATAAAAGTTATGAATGTGAGCCTGCTTCTGGCAATATTTAAAATAAATCTTTGTAGATGTCTTTGGAAGCAAACCTGGGCCTGGCTGCTCCTCACCAGCAAATCCAAAGGCAAAATCCAAGGAAGAGATTTAAAATGAACATAAAAAGAAGATGCTCACAACCTGTATTAGAGCTCAAACACTCCTCAGAGGGTGAGGAGAAGAATTTGGGTCTGGATTTGAGGATCAATGGCCTGAATGCTGCAGGAAGTCTGGGGAGATGATCAGGATGGTCCAAGTAGGTCTAAGAAGACTTTTTGAATGCATTTGAATGATCAGCTCCTTTTATTCCCAGCACAGATATTCCTTTATCCTAGAATACCTCCCACATCCAGGCCTCAGCAGCAGAGCTAAAGGACAAGTTGACTTTTTCCTTATCCACCCAGGCTGGATACAAAGGAAAGGGAAACATGCAAATAGTTTTTGAGGGAGAACAGCGGCGGATTCAGTCCCTGGGGATTTATCTGTGACAAGTTTGTTCTGCTGGAGTTGTTTTTCAGATTACGTTGACCCTGAGTCACTTGGAGCAAAAAGGAGGCTGTGACATCTCTTGCAGCACAAAGCAATCAAACTTTATTTCTTGCAAATAAATAGAAGAGAAAAAGGAAAATGAAGCTGCGGTGATCTGTTTGAGGAAGTAGAAACATTTCAAGAAATAATTGCAGTTTCCCTTTCACTACAGGAGAGTTTGTAGTGGCCTCCTCCCTCATTTCTCACAGTAGGTGCCTCCAGAGCCGGATTAATGGATCCTCTCCCCCAGCCAGGTGCTAATGAAATGATGATACAGTTATTTCCAGCTCTGAGCACAACCTCCAGCTGGCAAATTGCTGGGACGTGCCCGTGAAGCAGAGACAAAAGTAGGTGGGGCTACTGCTCACCAGGAGCCATAATAATCAGATATTAATGATACTGAAAACTGAGCGGTATTTACCATGAAACTCCGAGAGAAAGTACCCTTGGGCTGGTTTTTATTTCCAATTTCATTAGAGATTATCTTGTTTCTTTTTTTGCTACTGCCCAGCAGAACACTGCTCTCCTTTCTGTGCTGGATTTGGCACCGTCTGGGGGTGAGGAGGGATTTATCCTCTAAATTTTGTTGTGATGGCTCTGAGCCCTCAGGAAGAGCTGGGAGAAGTCCTCATTTGTATTAGTCATGGAATCACACAAAGATTGGGTTGGGAGGGATCTAAAAGCTCATCCCATCCCACCCCTGCCATGGCAGGGACACCTTCCACTGTCCCAGGCTGCTCCAAGCCCCAATGTCCAACCTGGCCTTGGGCACTGCCAGGGATGGGGAGACCAAAATCTTCCTGGATAATTAATTCCAGGACCTTCCCACCCTCACAGCTCCATCCTTCATGGAGTGGAAGAAAGATTTGCAAAAACTAATGGCACATTTTTCCTACCCCTTGTGTTTTACTGTCGCTGCTTTTTGTTGAGGTGTTTTGTGGAAGAAATATCTTGCTGAAAATCTATCTGGGCAATCATTCCAATTAAAGTAAAAAAAAAATCAAAAAAACAACAAAAAAAAGATAGATTAGATTTGTTTTTATCTCACCTGACAAAAAAAAAGCTGCAGAACCAGGACTTGTAGCTGGCCCTTGGGCCTGAGGGATGAATTTTACATGTCTGTAGCAGTGGTTTTCCCTCCAAAGTGTTCAGTGCATTTCCTACACCCGGTGCAAATTCTGAGCATCTTCTCCTACGATTAAATTTGCCTTTTGTACAAAAAAAAATCGAGGAGCCTGCAGGAGGGGCTGAGCCTTGAGCACCGAATCTGCCTCAGTCTGCTGCAATTTGGTGAAAAATGGAAGTTCTGTGGCTGCCTTTGTTCTGCTCTTGGCCTAATGCCACTGAGCGCCACAAGAGCTGTTTCTGCCTCAAACTTCAGTGGCTCAGCTCCTCCAGAATCTATCCTGATCTGTTTTATCCCAATCTATACCTAAACTGGGCGACTGCTTTAGAATTATCCCTGATTTACCAGGTTCCACCCGCAGAGCAGGAGGGTGTGCAGGTACAGGATGGGCTCGGCTACACCGAAACTGCTGCTCCCCAATAATTTGGCAAAACAAGCCCCTGTTTTGGCTGGTGCTGGGGTGTCTTCAAGTGCAAGGCAAGGGCAGGGCAGCTGCTGATCTCCCCAGACCGTTGTGGATTCTGCCAGTGTGGTTTTCCTCTCTCGCTTCCCTCTCTGCTTGGCTCACACCCCGCGCGCGGCCGACGCTGCGCAGCGGAAAAACACAGCCAGGCTCACGTGCCAGGAGCTGTCTGCTGCCTTTTATCAGCTCCTTTGCATCCCTCCCCTCTCACCACCTGCTACCAGCGATGAGCTGCCCAACAACTGAACATTTCAGCAGCGGGGATTTCAGTTGTGCTCAAAGCCTGGCCTGTGCAGAGCCTTTGCAGAGGCCTCTTCTGCCCTGGGACAAGATGCTCCAGGTGCCACCTCCTCTGTGGCCCTGGGGACCAGGCTGGCTGCTCTTTGCCTTCTAGAACAACCCCTCAGCTTCCTCCAGAATGGGATTGGGTTTCTCTTTCTGTGTGCAACAGCTGGTTACGGAATCATTTCGAGGAGGGGGCTTGGCAGGAAGACTCTGCCAAAACCGTGCTCATCAGGGTAAAAACCCACCACTGGTTTGTGATTGGATCATCCAAGGATCTGAGGTGTTGAGTGGCCTCAAAAATGTCCCAGAATATCCAGTTGATGTCCCTGGATTTTGTGTACACAAACACCTGTTGTGGGACTCACAACAGGAATTCATTTGGAAAGGGCTGCCCAGGGAGGTTTGGAGTCCCCAAGGAAGGCCTGGACGTGGCACTCAGTGCTCTGGGCTGGGGATCAGTTGGACTCCATGGGCTGGGAGGGCTTTTCCAGCTTCAGTGATTCCATGAATGTGTCGGAGAACAAATTGTAGGGGCTCTTTGTCACAGGCATCATTCTGTCTGTCACATCCCTGTCCCCGCCTGGTTGTTTATTTGTGTTTTAGCCGACCCGCACAGCACCTGGGCCACGGCAGGCGTTCGTAACCCGGCAATCACGCCCACAGTTTCCACACCCGGGGGCTGCCCGTGACTCCCATCCCAGCCCGGGGAGGCAGCAGGAAAAGGAATATTTTCCCGGCAGAGCCAAATCCTGGGAGCAGCTCCGCTACCCCGCGGCAGCCGGGCTGTGCGTGCTGGAGCATCGCTGCCTGGCGATGTCGCTTAGCAACGCGGCGGCATCCGCGCAAACCCCGCGCTGTGGCGGCGGCTGGGGTGGCACAGACGTGACTGCGGGCACACACGGAGCCAGCCCTGTGCTGAGGTGTGCTCGGCTCCCCGCAGCTCCCGGGGCTGCTGCCTCTCCCCCGCCGTCCTCCCCGCGCCGAGGATGCCCCGCGATGGTTTCCCACCGATGAAATACCCCGCCCCCCGCCACGCTTCCTGCTCCTTAATGCTCTCCCAGCCTGATTTAGAGAGTAGTGGAATTTTACAGCTCCATCCCATGATGCTCTCGCTCACAGTCCCATGGCCTGGCTCATACCTCCACCAAACCGTAAAGTCAGATCACAATGATGTGACTCACTCCAACTAAAGATAGATCTCCGTCAAAGATCCCTCAGGAGCCCTGGGTGCACGGGGTTGTTTATCCAGAGTGGTGGTTCGGGGTGGGTTTTCTCCCCCTTGCTGTCCCCACTCCTGGAGTTTGGGCTCCATCCCGTGCTGGTGGGAATTCCTGGGAGCACAGGTGCGGCACACGCTGCTGGGGATCTGCAGGAAAACACCGGGGAGCTGCACAGGAGTCTGGCTGAGGGTGTGAGTTTGGCCTCACTCGCATCCCAGACCTTCACTGTGGCACTCTCTGGGGGCTCCCAAAAAACCACAACGTGGGCACCTGGCCACAGAAAAGAGGGAGAAACATCTCTAAGAGAGGTTTCTTCAACACCTTACAACATTTTTATTTCAGTGTTCACCTCCCAGCTGTTTGATACCCACCCTGACCAGAGCAGGACACGAAGAGAAGCAGCCAAGACCCCAACCAAGACACAAAGGGCTCTTGCCCCAGGACCAGCAGCCCCTGACAAGGCCACAGAGTGTCCCAGCATTGCACAGGAGCAGGGATGTGGCAGGACAGGCCAGACCTGCTCTGTTTGTCACCCCAGCCACCCCTGTGGCAATGGGGACATGGGGAATACAGCTCTGGTGAAGCTCCATGGGCACAATCCTGTCCTGAAGGACACAAAGGAATCTGAATTCCCCCCAGCCGAGCACAGGATTGACTTTTATCCCACCATAAACACAGCTATGGAAACTGGCAGGTGAGGGAGCTGGATCCCTTTCAGCCCTGTACAATTCCACTGGTGTCAAAGGCATTGCATCAGGGACAAAACCCAGGCATTATTTTTAACCTGGCCGTTTCCTTCTCTGCCCTTCATTCAGGAAATCCCTATGCAAGTGCATGATTGTAGTCATGTGAATATTCTCAGTGTGACTGCTCATGTCCTCAGAGTTAAACACATGCCCGGATCCACGAGGACTGGGGCCTAAAACAGCACCAGAGGGAAAGCAGAAGGGATGGGAATGTGGGAATACCTGAACAATGTGTGAGAGGGGTCTGCCCACCTGGCCATGGGAATATTTCTGGCTGTTTCCCCTTTTCAGCTTGGCAATTACTCTAAACCCAGCAGCATCTTTAGGGCAGCAGTTTAAGGTCTGCCTGCCGTGAAGGGGAGGAGAACAAAACACCCAAAATGTTCCTAAAGTATATTAAAAAAAAAAATTAACAAAGCAGTTTGTTATGCAAATGTCCTTTGGGGACTGCAATCTCTGTCTGTGACTTTCCCAACCTTGCCCTGATTCCCTCTCTGCACTTGCAGGGAACACCCTCGGGGTCTTCCCAGCAAACCTCACCAGAGGTGCTTTTCTGCATCGCTTTGGCTTCCCATTCCTGCCATTCCTCAAAAATCCTGACTTCCAAACACCAGGAATTACCATCTCTGACCAGTGTTCTGTGCCTGCAGTCCCAGAATTCCAGGATCACCGGGGTTGGAAGAGCCCTTCAGGATCATCCAGTGCCACCCCAGCAGCACCAGCATCACCCCAAACCCTGTCCCCAAGGGCCACATCCAGACTCCTCCTGAACACTCCCAGAGACAGTGACTCCACCACTCCCTGGGCAGCTCATCCCAACTCAGTACGGTGGGGGGATTAGGGGTGGGGGTCCCTTAGATTTGGGGTTGTTGGGATGGAAGGGGATGGGGGTTCTGGAGGTCCCAATTTGGGAGGGTCTGGGGGTCCCATTCTGGGTGGTTTGGGGCTCCCATTCTTGTGGGTTTTGGGGTTCCCATCCTGGGGGATCTTAGGGTCCCATTCCTGAGGTTTTGGGGTTCCCATTCCCAGGTGTTTGAGGTCCCATTCCTGGGGCTTTTGGAGTTCCTGTTCCTGGGGGATCTTGGGGTCCCATTCCTGGGGTTTTGGGGTCCCATTCCCAGGGGTTTGGGGTCCCATTCCTGGGGGTTTTGTGAGGGAAAAAAATGTTTCAATGCTCTACAGAAATGTGAAGAGCGACTCTCAAATATTCCTATCTTGCAGCGATCCAGAAGACAGCCAGGAAAAGATCCACCGAAGGAATCTGGTTGATGACTTTTTGTTCAGTTTCACGGGAATTATTTTGAAAATTTCTCTTTCCCCAAGCGTTTGCTTCCAGCACTTTTCCAGCCCTTCCCCCAAAGCCCGAGCACGTCACGATGTTGGCTGCAGATGGAGATGGAACAACAAATCCTGGCCCACCAGGGTTATGCCTTCAACGTGTGACCCGAGCAAGGGTGACTTCCACAGGTACCTCCCTGCAGGAGGGAGGGCTCCATAAATCCCCCAGATCCGCAGATCCCGTGGTCTGCAGCAGAGGCAATGGGAGCAGCTTTGCCACAAAAAATGAAGCCGCAGAGAAGATGCTCACACACGTTGTGAACAAGAGTCAGAAGACCTCCTGAATGAATTTGTCATTACTGTAGGGTAAGAACTCCTACAAATATCTCTGTCTGTGAGTCCTAGATTAGTCTTTAATTTCTCGTGCTCACCCAAATGAGGGGAAACACCATCTTTACTTTTTCAAGCCCCACGTCCACCAAACTTCCCCGTCTTTGGACAAGGCCTTTTTTAAAATTCACTACAAGAGCAAGAAGCTCAGTTTCGTCCCAATTTACTGTTTCAGGTTTATGTATTTGCCATTCAAACAGGCAAATCCCTGGAATTCATTTCACAGGACATTGACCAAAGGGAATGTGGAATAATGTTCTTTGGGTTTTGACATATGATCAAGTGCAAGTTTGTTACGAGGAAAGAGGACAAACAACAGCCTTGAAACGGTAAAAACCTCCCCAATAACCATGGCTAATGCACAAATAAAGTTATTTTATTAGTGTTGGCTTCCCTCTTGTGGCAATGAACAACCTGTAGCCCTGATATCTAACCAGGCCTGGTGCTCCTCCTCTGCTTTATTTCCTCCAAAGCCACTTGCACATTTCCATAATTTGAGTGACATTTGTGAATTTACGAGGAATTTTTTCACGGCAGCTCGTGTGAGAAGGTACCACTGCTATTAATAAACTGTGTTCCATCAACAGAACCGAGAGCTATTTATAAAGGATGCTGGTATCTTGCTTTTTTTGCGGATGGGGGAACTGAGGTGCAGAATAATTAGAAGCCAATCAGCAGGTCCAGAGCGGAGCTGAAAATAGAACCCAAATCTCCTGAGCCTCTGGGCCACGTCCTGACTGCTCCCCTGCCAAGGTGGGAGATGGTGACACTCAGCTCTTGGTACCACCTACCCCATGGCTGTTATTCTCAGAGTTTCCCCAAACAGTTCTTTTTACCTTTGATATTTCACAGCCAACCTCTGAAGACAAATAAATAAATAAACCAAATCATTTCTAAGACAGTCCAAGTGAACCCACATCACCTTTCCTTGTCAAAGATTTGCAGATCAGTGTTTATTCCCTTACATTAGTTTTTTCAGGTGTTCCAGAGCGTTGTAAAATAATGTAGATTATTTTTTCAAGTCTACAAGCACCTGGTTATGGGTTTCTCCCCCTTTTGCAACAGTTGCATGGAAAATAAACGAAGACACCGCGAGCTCCCCGGAAGTATCACATGCACAACAAAATAATAATGATTAATATTTTCCCTATTTAACAACACTAACCTGAAACCTTCCTTGGAGGGCAGGAAAATGTAGGTTTAGGTGCTTGATTTTGCAAAGCAAGAGCTTTCAGGGGAGGGTTGTGGTGCTGAGGGCAGAGAGTTCAGTCACCCAACTCGATTAACATTGCCCCTGTTCGGAATTCCCCTAACCATGTGTGTGGGTTTACAATCATTCTTTCTGGTTTGGAGGGGGAAAAAAAAAAGGTTTTCTGTCCCTTGCCACTGAGTGAAAAAACCCTTTTTTAATGAGAAAATGAGCCAGGTCGTGCCTGGGCAGGGAGATTTCAGAGAGTGGGCACAGACCCCATCCCCAGGGAGCCCTTGATTTACCACCCAAGTGGAACTGCTTGTGGAGCAGCCTGGATGGAATTCAGCACCCACCTGTGCCTCTGGAACCCTCGGCAAAGAGGGAAAAACCCCAACAAATCCCCACCAAACCCCCCCTTCCTCCAGCAGCTGCAGGAGCAAGCCCATGGTTGTGATGAGGGTGAGTTTGGTCCCGGCTTTTTGGGGCCACATTCTGAGGGATGAACTGAAGCACCAGGAGAGGAAAACTCCTCCACTGCTGGTAAACACCAAAGTTTTTCCAGAGGAACTCGTCAGGAAGTTGTTTCCAGAGGGGAGCAGCCGGGTGCAATTCCTGAGTAAGGGGTGGGGAACAGCAGAGCTCAGGTTTGGGGTGAGCTGCAAGGCGAGCGAGAGAAGCACTCGGTGTTTTCAGCGCTGCTGAAAAACCTGGGCTCAGGAGTTTAATCGTTAGAGGGATTTGGGGGGTGGGTTTTGGGTTTATTTGCAAAGATCTGGCCTGGTGGGAAGCCCAGAGTGGTTTGTGGCACTCTCCCCACTTTGAGGACCTCAGGTGGGTTGTTAAAAACCTCCTCTTGCCATCTCCACGTGCTACAAAGTTGTCTGTGGAGTTGGGCAAGGCTTGCTCAGGTTTTATGACACCTCCTGAAGCTGGGCCCTGACAGAAACACCTCCCCAGCACCGCCAGAGCCTGAGAATCATCACCTTCTTTCTGGAGGTTTCTTGAAGAAAGGAAAATAAAACTCACTTTGCATGATTTCAGTTGTGCTCTGACTCAGCAGGAGAAAAAAAAAGGATGTTTTTTCTATCCCCACATGACTAAAAAGAGCAGACTTGAAAAAATAATCTAAATTATTTTAAGATGCTCTAGAACACCTGAAAAAATTAATTTTAGGTCACAACCCTACAAGCAGTAAAGGGGCAGACCCACAAGGGGATGTTCTTCCAGGTTTTCTCCAGACCTTGCAGAGCTTCAGGTGCTCATTAAGCAACCAAACTGAAACCAGGGACACAGGGAAATGTCAAAGGGTGAGAGAGGGGCAATATGGGGAATTTAGTTGCTTTGCAGGAGGAAAAAAACTCCTAAAAGCTCCCACATATAACAATGGAGGACCCCAGTATTGTGACAGAAATCCAAATACAAGGACAGGCTTTATCCAGGCTTAAATTTTCCTTCCAGTGTGAGGCATCAAGGTACAAACTGATTATCATCTGGGGGATTTTATTTGTTCAAAGTTGACCTTGAAAGTGAAAAGTGCTCTGATTTTAATTCTTGAAAGCAGGGTCAGGCTTTGAGCCAGTCCCCAGCTCAGTAAAGTTCCCTCAGCACTCAGTGACTTCCCTGGCCTTAAAAAGCCAGATTTTCTGTGTATTAAAATGCTGCAAGATCACAGAGCCTTCTGGAATGACACTAAAATAATTTGGGATATGAAACCGCACTTAAAATAAATTCATTTGAAAACTCCAGTGCAGGCACATTAGCACAAAAAAAAAACCAAAACAAAACAAAAACAAACAAACAAACAAAAAAAAACCAAAGAAAAAAACCCCAAAAAACCAAGAAACCAAACAAACAACAAACACCAAAGAAAACCAAACCAAAACAAGAAAAACAAAACAAAAAAGCCCAAACAAACAAACAAAAACAAACCAAAAAAAAAGGAAAAAAAGGAAAAAAGCCAAACCTGATTTTTACTAAAGAAATGCAAAGATTTTTCTACATTTTAGATGTGCTTTTCTCACAGTGTGGTTATTAAAGTTATTGAAAAGCACAGAATGGTTTGGGTTGGAAGGACCTGAAATCCCATCCAGTGCCACCCCTGCCATGGCAGGGACACCTTCCACTGTCCCAGGCTGCTCCAAGCCCCAATGTCCAACCTGGCCTTGGGCACTGCCAGGGATCCAGGGGCAGCCCCAGCTGCTCTGGGCACCCTGTGCCAGGGCCTGCCCACCCTCCCAGGGCACAATTCCTGCCCAAGATCCCATCCAGCCCTGCCCTCTGGCACCGGGAAGCCATTCCCTGGGTCCTGGCCCTGCAGCCCTTGGAAATTGTCTCTCTCCATGGTTCCTGCAGCTCCTTCAGGCCCTGCAAGGCCACACTGAGCTCAGCCCAAAGCTTCTCCTCTCCAGGCTGAACAATCCCAGCTCTCCCAGCCTGTCAAGCTGGGTCTCAGTTATCAGGCTCAGACCTGTCCTTGTGCCTTGGAGTGTCACCCCGGAACGCAGCCAGGGAGAGAGGAGGGAATTCAATCCCGACAGCCAAAAAAAAACCTTTTGGAGACACTGCCTTATTCCTGGTGGGACGCTGAGCCGCGTTTCCTAAAGAGCCTCGCTCGAACTCTGTTCTGACGTCCTGAAACCATCGCTGCGCTCGGAATCCGGAGCGAGAGCAGCACCTAGCGCTTGGATCCCGCCCCGCAGAATTCCCGCAGCCATCCATCCACGCCAGGCTCCGCATCTCCATGGCAGCCACCGCCCCAGCCCGGCACCATGCGGGCAATAATTGACTCCGACTCGGTGCCAGCTCTGCGGAGAAAAAGAGGTGGAAGAATTAGGGAGAGGAAGAGTTGAAGCATTCCAGATAATTCAGCGCAGGCGGGACCTGAGCGAGCTGCTCAAGGTCACTGGAGAGAGGGACAGAGCTGCCTGCCTTGTTCCACCTGCAAAATCCTTTGCCTTGGGAGGGCTTGGGATGTAGTTTATCCACGGGGAGGAGATAAATCCCGCGTTTTGGAGGTTTCTGTGAGGGAAGCACAGCTGGTCTTGAGTCTGGAAGAACTCGTGGGATGCTCCATTTGCTCTCCTGAATGGAAGGACAGGTGGGGCTGAGGTAGATGCAGCCCCTGGAGGTCCGTGGGGGAGCTAAAATCCACCTGCAGCCCCTGGAGGAGCCCACACCAGAGCAGGGGATGCACAAAAGAAGGTGTGATCCCATGGGAATTCCACCCTGGAGCAGCTCCTGGCAGGGATCTGAGGTCCTATATGGAGAGAGAAGCCCACGCTGGAGGTGGTTTGCTGGAAGGATTTGGGATCCTGTGGGAAAAGGAACCCCTGCTGGAGCAGTTCCTGAAGGACTGACCCAATGGAAAGGGACCCACACTGGAGCAGCTTGATCCTGAAGAACTGATCCTATGGAAAGCGCCCATGCTGGAGAAGTCCATGGAGGACACCAGGACACAGGGACACTGAGGGCACGGGGCCACCGTGGGGACAGGAACACTAGGGGATAGGGATAGGGACACTGACAGTGACACTGAGGGCACAGTGACACTGAGGGCACAGGGATGCTGTGAGCACAGAGATACCAGGTACACAGGGACACTGACAGTGACACTGAGGGCACAGGGACAACACAGGAACACCAGGGACACAGCACATTGTGGGCACAGGGACACCGGGCACAGGGACACCA
>VXAD01000406.1:154537-228612 GCA_013399195.1 Dicrurus megarhynchus | reverse complement strand
CGAAAGTTTCCCGGCGGAAGGGGGTAAGTCGGGGGCCAGGGAGGGCTGCGCAGGTGGGGGGGATGCTGCACCTGCGCTGCCGCGGCTCGGCGGGCTGCTTCAGCCCGGAGGCTCCCACCCTGCTGGGGCAAGGGCAGGGCTCCGCGGCCGGAGCCGGGAGAGCCTCCTCCCCTTCCCCATCGGTCCCTGTCGCCAAGCGGAGGAGAGACGGTGACCTCAACTATTGTGGTGTCGCTTTGAGATGCAGGGTTAATTTGCGAGGGCCAGTAGTGGCAGAAATGCAGCGCTCAGACTTTAATATCTGCATATGGTAATGGGTAAAATCAAGGAACCCGTTAGTATTCCGCTCCTGTAATACTTGGCGCGGGAGAGGCTGCTGTTCCGGCTCATTTCCGAGCTCCTTTGGGGGAAGCGGAGTGATGCTGGGTGCCTCAGCCCTTCAGGCATCGGGGGAGTCCTGCGGAGGGGACACGGGAAGCTCCTTGCCTTGCAACCGCAAAGCTGCGGAGAGACACTTTCTCGGGCTCGGAAAGCCCCGGGAGAGCTTTGGGAGTGGGATTATGGCAGGAATGAGCAGGGTAACCCCGGTGCCCGGCTCCTGGTTGGTGATGTGACTCTGCTGCCTGCCTTTTACACAGCCCAGTGATTTTATCTATCCCTGTGGCTGATGCGAGCCCTGTGTTTGAAATTTTGTGCGAACTTGAGGGATGTACGGTGAGGTCAGCCGTGGGGGCTGGAGCCGGAGCACTGAGATTACCTCGGGAAGAGCAAGACAGACGTGTGGGTGCTGTCACCTGGGGGCACACGCCGGGAGAGGCAGGTGCCGGCTTTCCACCCCCAGTGCCTGTTTCGGCAAGTGGCCATTATTGATGACTGGATGTTAATTCAGAGGGAGGGGTGTGGTAGTCGAAGGGGTTTTTGGTTGCAAATCAGTTCCCGTTGACTCATTTGGGCCCCGCCGAGGTGTGGGGGGAAGCCCCTGTGTTTGCAAGGCGGGTTGCTCCCACTCCCATCATCAAAAGTTAAGGTGGAAACATTTCCTCCACCCCCCCGACGGGAGGAGGTTCGTGACATATAAATTCCTCAGACTGCTCTTTGGGCTGTCTGCGTGTTAAGCAAATACGTTTCTCACTTCGACTGAGAACCGTTTTGCTCTCTGATGAGTGGAAACTGGGGAAAAAGAGACATTTAAAAATAAAATCAGACTGTATCGTTGGAGTGGTAAAGCAAATGTTCTCGAGATCCCACGTAACAAGCCGGGGATGAATGCAAACTGTTCCTGGCCGTGTAACTCTTCCAAATTCAGCTCTCCCCGAGAGGTGCGATCTCCTCCTGCTTCCCAGCAGAGCCCGATCTGCACGGATCACGGAACGGGTGTGAGGGGGCTTTTGCCAGCCCCCCGAAGGGGCAGCGGGAGCGTGCTGGCACTGCCGCGGGAGTGACAGCCTCGGCACCCGCGGCAGCGGCGTGGGAACGCACCCCGCTTTCAATGCTCTGCTGTGTCAAAGCTTTGCGAAATTTGAGGCAGGTTCCTCCCGAACCGGGGACTACTGGCTCTCCCCTCTTGCCTCAGCTGCTGTGGATGTGGCAGGCCCCCTTATGGAAGGCACAGTGACTGTAGGTGACACGTGCTTAGTTTTCCAGGGAATGGCCGTGGACAGGTGAAGGGACACTTAAATCAGGCTTGCCCGTGTTTTTATTCAAAGTTTTGTAGCGCAGCCTTTCACATCCTGCTTTTTCTGTAACTTCCCAATGACAACGCGTGCGCGTGTCTGGAGAAGCGTAAGACTATCTAATTCCTTCGGCAAAGTGGGAACGGGTGTTGGAGCAGCCTGCTAAACGCCTTCACGAGTGAGCGCCAGCTCAGTGTGCATTTTGCAGGTGAAGAGCTTCGGTCAGCTTTGTGAGACCGTGGTTATCGCTCATTCCTCCATCATATCAGCTGTGCAAACGAGCTGCTCGGATCCGGGCTCTGATTTTCTGTACAGAAATGGAAGCCTGAAGCTCAAAGTCTGTTGAGTTGCTGCTGTATAGCCATGATACAGATGCATTTATTACCCGTGGGATGGCCTGGGGTTGGTGTCACTTTGGGACAGCTCCACTGCAGTGCTGGGTGGGCATCTGCTGTAGACTGAAGCTTTGTGCTTCAGAGGCTGCTGTGGGAATGATTCTGGGATATAGAGCTTTGCCAGGGCTGGCAGAAGAGCGTGGACATCAGGCAGGAGGTAGAACTTGGCTCGAGTTCTTTTCCCTCAGTTTACAAAGTAAACTTCCGTAAGTTCCTTCCTTACTGCTGCTGGCCCCTGGAAGCTTCAGGAACCACATTTTTACTTAGGTGGACACATCCTTAAAAAGTGGGGTCCTTCAGGTCTCCCTCCCTTGCTGCTCCTTTCCTTCTTGTGATGCCTTAGCACCAGATTTACCCCTGAACTCTGGGATTTAAGTACTTTAACAGCTTCAAACAAGGGACATAAATTGTTAAAACTCTGCTCATGGTTAGCAAGCAGGTGAAGGAAATGAAATCAGTAGCTTTGCACTTTTCCTTTCATGGCTTTAGCAAACTTCTGGAAGCAATTAGGCCTTAGTCAAAATGCTCTTAAATAGGAAAAGAACATGAACATAGCTTTTTTTTTTTTTTTTTTTTTTTTTGTTTTGATTTTATACTCGTGTCTGCGTATGGGCCTCTGTCCAGCCAAGCAGCAAAATCTGAAAATAGGAAAGTAAATTCTGGTTTTAGTTCAGTTGTAATGGTAAGTCTGATATAAAACCGTTGCTTTGGCAAAGAGAACCTTTTTACTCATGAAGGTTGTTTTTGGATCTTCTTCATCCAAGCTTGAAGTAAAACTTAACAGATTTTTGGCAAAATGAATCATAGTGGGGGGTTTTTTGTGTGAACCAGCTGTTCTTCTCTTAAACTTAGAGTGCACAGATGAAAACTGACCAGTTAGCCTATTATTATTTACTTCTTGGTACTTGAAACATGCAGATGGATAACTGAATAGTGGAAGCTTGAAATCTGGATCAAGCCAAAAGGCTGCTTGAGAATTAAACCCAAGTTTGCTTGTTCTGTCCTATTAATAGTTTAGGAATTCAGTGTCTGAGCCATAGAAAACAGTAGTTAAAGTTTTTTTGATTATTGCTCAAAATCCTGCAATCAGAGCTTGCTGTTTTAATTAAAAATAACTAATCAACTGATTGATGAAGGGGAAAAAAAAGTGTCTTGCAGGTATATATTAATTTTGCTGCTACCAGAGGGTTCTATTTGATGCATTTGTTGACGTGAAATCTTTTGGGGGAAGAGACAGTGAGTGCCTAAAAAGCTTGTGCAAGCACAGCAGAGCTGGGAGAGGAGATGCTCCTGTGCTTCGGGGATTTATTGCAGGAGACTTGACAACGAGCACCAGCTCAGCAGGAGTGGGAAGCGGTTTGTTTTTGGCGGTTCAGGCTGCGGGTGTGATCCCCTGGCAGCGGCTCGGGGTGCTCCTGAGCTGTTAGGGTGACAGGCTGTTCTTGGGCCACTGCACACCTGGCTGGACTTTTATCAAGCTGTAGCTCCAGGGAAGGTAGAACAAGTAATTCTGCTGGCTGGTGGCAAACCTCTGAGGAAGAGCTGAAGTTACTTAGGAGTGTCTGTTTTGTACATATAAATCTACTGATCCAACCTCCTTATGACCCCTCTCTGTGCCCAAAGCACAGCTTTGTGTGTGGGAGGGAGAAGGGTGTTCTCCCTGGATTCACTTGGGAAGGGAAAGCCGGTAGGGAGAAGGGTGATCTACAGCTGGAGAGTGGCTGCATCTGCCCTGCGTCCCTGGCAGTTGCCCTGTTGGCAGAAATTCCACCCTGTCGCTGTGATTGCCCCCAATCCTTGGCTAATCCCAGAATCCCAAAATGGTCTGGGTTGGAGGAGACCTTAAAGCCCATCCAGTCCCACCCTGTGCTGTGGGCAGGGACACCTTCCACTATCCCAGGGTGCTCCAGGCCCCGTCCAGCCTGGCCTTGGACACTTCCAGGGATCCAGGGGCAGCCACAAAACATTAAGGAGCTGCCTTGGAGGTTCCAGGGTGCAGCAAACCCCAGCACCGGGAAGTTGGGGGTGAGCGAGGGAGCCCCTCTGCTCTCTGCCAGTGTGGGAAAGGCAAGGGAAGGTGTTAATTGCTCTTTGTTTGTTTGGGCTGCATCGGAGGAACTTTATCTCTGCTGGGAACCTCTTGCAGGGGCTTTGGAGAGCAATTAAGGCCCAAGCTGCAGTGACAGCAGAGCTGCGATGAGCCAGGTGCCAGTCAGGCTCTCCTACCCTGTGGATAAAACCCCTGCCCGAGCTGTGCTGGCTCACAGTGGGAATAACTCCTGGGAAATAGCGCTCCAGTAGGAATTTACATCGGTGGCATCGAGATTGCAATCTTAGCCTAAAGGTGAACAGAGGAGTCCTGGGCTTTCTCCCGGTTTTCCTCGGGACTTCAAAGAAACCGAGCCTGCCTGTCGTGGATGTTTGCCTGAGGAAGGGCCATGGACTGCTGTCCTTCTCCAGCCTGTTTTGTCTGCCATCAAGAGAACACCCTGCAACACAGAAAAAGACACTGCTGGTTCAAATAAATTCCCTGGAATAGTGCAGTCTGAAGGGCAAGGAAAAAAGAGCAACAGAGGGAGGTTCAAAGGGAAGTGCCATAAAGGCTGCAGCTGTTTTCTGTCACTGAAGTACTCCCTTATTTTTTTTTTATTTAGTTCATACGTTTCATTTTCTAACCTGAACAAACCATTTGAGTTATTGAGGGAAGAAAGTGAGGTAAAAAAGCAAAGCTGACTTATTAAAGCCAGTGGGAAGATTCCTGGGAGCAGTTTGGGAAGGATGCAAGGAGAAAAATGCTCCTGGTAAAGCATTTTGAGAAGCCATCTTCGTAAAAGACTAGTGAGCCCTTTCTAAGGTAAAGATCCCATTTAAGAACTGAAATGCTGCTCTGGCTGGAGTGATTTAATTAGTGGGAAACAAACACACAGCCACTACTTTTACCAGTGCTTTTATTTATTATTTCTGGTGTTAGGCAGTCAGATTTGGATGAGACTTTGTGCCTAAAATAGCTTTGTTTTTCCAGAAATACACATTAGCGCACATTTCTACTTAAAACCAACCCAAATAATTCTGTATTTAATGGCTTAGGGCCCAGGCTGTGAGAGGGAAGGTGTAAATAGCAGTGCCTGAGGATCTGGGAGGGCTGTGTGCTAAGGGTTGGTGCTATGATATGTCCATTTTCCAGACTTCTTATTGTGACTGGGGAGCCTTGCTGCACAGCCAGGTTGTTGGTTGTTGTGATGCCTTAGGTTTTGACTTTTATACTTTTCAAATCCTGCAGTGCCCAGTGTGTAACTCTGAAGTTTCCTGCAGCCTGTTCACTTCTGCTCTCTGTGCTGGGCAGACATAACAAAGCCTCTCCAGGCCTGCTCTCCAAGGACACCCAGACCGTCCTAGGCCCAAAATGTGTAAACAAACATCTTAAGAGGGGGTGAGCTTGGGGAAACTACATCATTAACTGAGGCTTTAATTGGAGAATTAACCCTGATATGCAAATGAACCAAACCTATAAAAGTGTGAAGAACTCGTGACCTGGGGTCCATCTTGGGGTCCATCTTGGCAGCAGCCTCTGGCTCCCCAGGGGTACCTTTGAAGGCCTTTCAAATAAATACCGACCTTTGTTCCCTTATTCCTGTCTGGTCTCTGGTTTTGGGTGGCCTCTCAAGGCATCAGTTCCATTCGCTTCATTCGTGTGCTGATTGCTATATTTACTTCATTCACGGGGGCTCCTTCTCAAATATTTCAAACAGATAAAAATACTCCTTTGTTTCCCTTTCACATTCTGGTTCAGTGTCCAGCCTTTGGAGGGTTTTGGTGAATTTTTTTTCTTTTGGGTGAGATGTACGACTGCAATCTGTTACTTAGCGTTTCACGTGCTGCTTTTGACACGAACATGAATACTAATCCCAGTGTGAAGAGTAATTTGAATGGCTGATTGCAGCATTTTCAGTTTCCCCCTCAGTATCTGGAGAAGCAGTGCTCCTGCCTCAGTGGGTGTTGTCTTCCACCGGCTACTTCCACGGTTGCTTTTGGCAGGAGGCAGAGAACCCTGGGATCTGATGGTCTGGGCGTGCTGGGAGCTATCCCATGGGACTGCTCCACGGGGATATTGTGAGCTCTGTGCCATCTCCCGGCACCATGGGAGTGTACAACTCCAGATTTCGCTGATATCCGCATTAGGGGACGCATCATAATTCAGAGCTAACAGTCCTACTGAGCCGTCAGGGGATTCCTTGGACTGGCAGCTCCAAACGTTGCTGGGATGGCATCAGGCAGCTTTGTGCTCCCTCCTCGCGGATCTTGGGGTGTTCTCGGTTTGTAGGGGTGTTTCCCCAGTCAGGCAAACAGCCCGTTCCCTGTTCCCATCACAGCAGCTGTTCAAATCCCGGGGATGGATTTTACAGCACTGGGCAGGTGGGTTGGAAGTGGGCTTGGCAGGGCTGGGTTTGCAGCTGGGTTTTGATCTTGGAGGTCTTTTCCACCCAGGATTCTGTGGTGATTACTGTCATGATTGTGGAGAAAAGGAATCTTTTTCTAAAAAAAATCCGTTATGGCCTGTTGGGAGTAGGAGAAGAGGCAAACATTGATGTCGTTTTGATTGAGCTTTCATTTGACTGTTTTTTGAGTGTTTTCTCTAAACAACAAATATTTGAGTATGCCTGCACTCCAAGGTTATGTTCCTGAGCAGTGTGGCAGATCCTTACTCCCAAGATTCTCCCCTGAACAGAAGTGTGCTTCACCAAGCAAACTAAATTTATGGATTATGAAGTTTTTTGGTTTTTTTCTTCCAGTTTTTTACACTTGGGTAATATCCAAGCTTGAAACAACTTGGGAACCTTTGGTTTCTGGTGGTGTGTTCAACAAGACAAAATAACTTGGGGCTTTATTCTCTGCTCTTGTCTGCAAACAGAGATTGCAAGTTTGAGGAAGCTGTTTGTGAGGCAGAGCAGTGGAAGTAATTGGAATATGGTGTATTTAATTTTACTTGTTGCATCTAGAACGACTGCAAACGAGAAATGAAACCCACACTGATAGAATTAGGTTGTGACACTTCAGTGCCACGTGTATGACAAGGAAAAATGAACAACTTGATGCAGGAATAGATTGCCATTGAATTTTTATTTTTTTTCAGTTCCCTGTCAAGAAAGGGGAGGGGGGTAGATGTGTGAGCACAAGTTCAAAGAAGCACCAACTGGTTTCTGAATCCATTTAGCTTACAGAGCTTCAAATTATTTAACATTCACCAATAGGATCCCTAAATCTCTCAAGAGCAGTCTGAACTCTGTTATTCAGATATTCACTAGCATGAATTTGTTCATAATAATGAAATTGCTGCAGTTCTGACAGTCAAGGAGCTTTCCAGGACTCTCATTTTACTTAAGTTGCTGGACTTTTTCCCCTGTAGGTGCCCAAATCAATCACAGAGCAGAAGATAATCTTCTCCAGCAGCCTTCCTTTACTACTTTTTCACAATTTTTTATTTTCTGAGAGCAATACCTTTCACTGGAGTAAAACTTGCAGTTTTAAAAAAAAATAAATCTTTTAACATTTAATGTGAAGCAAGGTTATTTGCATAAGTCCTTATAGCTGAGGAAGATCTGGATAACTGCACCCGGTGAGTTTCAGATGGCTTTGGTTTCTAAGGATGCACAGCCTTTAATAAAATAGGATTCATGACTGGTGAACCACAGGGCTCGTAAAATTCACTTTGTATTTTGAAAAACTCCAGGGAATGAGGTACTGTGCAAACACAGCTGGAGCAGGAGGGGAGTGCACAGCCCCCAGGAATTCCCCAGCAGCCTCTGTGGTGCCTGGCAGCTCCCTCGGGAAGCAGAGGAGAGGGGGGGGAAAGGCTCCTGGAGGGTGATGTTTCTCCTTTCTGCAGTTGCTCTGGATTTATCCAGAGGTTTCTGTGGATGAGGGAAGTTCAGCAATAAGGCAGCTACAGCAGGACAGGAAAGCTGGCCACCATTGTGGCCTTATTTCATCTGGGCAGGGGATGGGAAGGAAGCTGGGGGGACTGAAGCTACTGAATAGATGAATTGGGCTGCTCAAGAAATTCATAATAGATGGAGGCTTTGTCCACTGGCACTGCAGCCCGCTTCCCTTTCAGCTTTATTTCTTCCTGATTATAACTTCAAACAGCAATGAGGCAGTGGAAGACAGGGCCCGCGTTGCCTCATTGAAGGGAAAAGGACGGAGGATTATTGAAATCCCTTAAAAACTCTCTTTTTTGGGGGGGTACAATGGTCTCCCTTAGAGTCTTTGACAATGTTCCTATTCTAATATCTTTGAAGGCAGATTACAAAAAAAAAAAGTCTTCCAACTACTGAGGGAGTCTCAAACTAAAGGGATTCATCCATCAGAAATATGGATGTTATGTCCTCTTGCCCTCCCACAATTTTCAGGATAGTGACAAGTTTATGACTTGGGCTGCCAGCCACAGAGGATGTCATTGAGGGCATGAAATTCCAAGTTCTTCCCAAGGATATCCTTGTATAACTCCTGTGGAAGAAATGAGCAGGTTGTTTTGGTGGCACAACAGGTGACCACGATGCCAAGGCTACTGCAAAATGAACTCAGCCTTTTGAGCCACACGCATCTGATACGAGTGGGGGCTTTTTGATAGAAAGGGGGCAGTCAAGGGCAATTGGATGGGTTTGAAAATAGTTCTGAACTGAAATGAGGCCGGCATTGGTAGTGCCAGAGTTAGTCCCCGTGTGCTGAGAGGAGGTGGTGGTTTGGTGGGGACATGTAAAGCTGGTGGAGAAAGTGCTGTGTAGCTGGAAAATTTTTCTAATCCTAAGTTTGCATTGACTCACCTGAATGTTGCTGTAGAATTCTTCTGCGTTTTAGAGTGAAGCAAATCTTTAACTTGGTTTTAAAACCAACTGCTACAGTTCATGGAATCCCAGACTGGTTTGGCTTGGAGGGACCTCAAAGCCCACCCAGTGCCACCCCTGCCATGGGCAGGGACATCTTCCACTGTCCCAGGCTGCTCCAAGCCCCCATGTCCAGCCTGGCCTTGGGCACTGCCAGGGATCCAGGGGCAGCCACAGCTGCTCTGGGCACCTTGTGCCAGGGCCTGCCCACCCTCCCAGGGAACAATTCCTTCCTAACATCCAATCTAATCGAATGCCCTGCTCCTGTCTCTGTACAAAAATATCTCTTTCCCCATGTCAGTACCATCCAACGTTGCTGTTGGAATACTGGGAGATGTCCAGGGTCCTGAAATGACAGAACTTAGGTCACTCAGCAGGGGGAGAGTCCCTGAGACAGGAACAGCTCCTAGCTGGGGTTCACCAAGGAATGTGTCCAGTGGGACTGTGCAGTCTTGGAAAAAACAGTTCCTTTCAGGGACAAAAACTTGGGAGATTGGTTCACTGCAATTATCTGTATGCCTGTAGTGTCTGCTAGAATTCTGTATTTTGGGATTTAGTGGGAAACCACCTTCTGTCTCCTGACACGGGGGAATGGGTGCACATGCTCTGGGTGTTTCTAAGTAGAGGGGCATTTATTTGTAATGCAAAAGAAATGATTTTTTTGTTAAGTGCAGTTGTAGAAAAGGCACACAAAGGTTTTAATTTTAAGACCTGTGTAGGTCCATCTCATCAGCCAACATTTGTTTGCAGTTCTTGTAGTGCTATATATGATCTTTTAGCAAAATCAGCTGCAGCTTAATATTACACGGGAAATTTAGAATAATGAAATCCATCACTGAGGTCCCATTGTGAGCAGACAAGGCTGAAACTCTTGTTAATGTGCTGGTTTACTCACAGAAATGCTCTTTCCCTTTCACTCCGTCTCCTGATCAAATTTTAACAGGAGGTTTGACATTTACATGACATTCACATCTGTAGGAACACTCTCCTTTTCCCCACTGCTCCGTTTTCTCGGAGTTAACATTCCGCTGGAAGCGGTGAGAGGGGTTGGAGAAGGGAGCCAGCGAGAAACGATTGCTGCAATAAATTGGTTGTGTTCTCCAGGCTGGCTACAACTATTTCAGCCTCCTGGAGTGGTGGGGAAAAGGCTTTAACCCATGAAGTGGTGGCAGTTTCTGTGGCATTATCCAACAGATTGACTGGTCGTGGACCCCTCGTTGCTTTTAGCAGAAGGAATTGTGCAGGGAAGGAGTAACGTGCTGCTTGCTGCTGGTATGGATTTGGATGAGGCTGTGGGGCTCAAGAATTTGAGAAGGAGCTGGAAACCTGGGATTGGGCTGTAAACCAACCCCCTAGGGAAGGATGAGGGTGGATGATGCTCAGGCAGAGGGTCCCTTGCTGAGCTGACTGGAGACCTTGGAAAGGGGACAGGGATGAGCCAGGGGCAGTGTCTTGCTCCCAGTGTCGAGGAACAATGGGAGCTCCAACACTACTTCCTATTTTACCTGTTTTTACAGCTCTATCCACTTGTGAGTGCTTAAATGCTCTCCAGAGCCTCCTAAAAGCCATGGAGCTGCTTTCAGCTTAGGTTCTGCTCAAATCAGAACTGATAGAGGGGTGTGTGTTCCGTGGGCATGCAAGAGCGGATTGGTTTTCATGGAAAACAGGGGCATTCCTGTGCTGCAGAAGTTCTGTTGCATGTAAAGGATGAAGGACATGGAAAACATGGAAGCTTGGATGTGAAATCTGAAGCAGGCATTGAAGGAGTGCAGCTGCCCTGAGCATGACCAATACCGGGCTCGGAAGGATTAATCCTCATTGCCATATAAAATAGAGCTTTATTTTCAGATGTTTCTGTTTCCCCAGTCTGATGGCCACAGCCTTTTTGGGGAGCTGTATGCCAACCTTGTCCTGCTGTGTGTTTTTTCATAACCGTGAATATGATTCAGTCTTGTTCTTCATTCCACCGTAACAATATCGTGTCTGTCAGGTGGACTTAGAGGTCGAATTAGCAGCGCCTCTACTTTAAAAAAATGCATCCAAATGGAGCTACTTAAAAATTAAAATCCATACATTTCCCAGATCACAGGGTCTAGAGTTGTTGGCAGTGGCTTGTTCTCCTGTGGTCAGCATGGAACCATTTAAACATTTTAGCTGACCCATCCTTTTATAATTTTAAGGCAGGCCATGGACTTGAGTTTTTGTTAAGAGCAGAAAGGGAACTTTGTGGGTAGGTCTCAAGATACACAATCAGTTCTTCCTCTTCTCCCTCTTTCAATCCCGTTGCAGCACACAACAAGTGTGTTGTTCCACTGCTGTTGTATTTCCTTCCACAGAAAGGATAAAACCACCTCTGTATATTCAGGAGAAGTGTCAGAGCTCCGAGGAATTGGCTGCATTGTGCAGCGGTGTCAGCCGGGAGGTGGTGAAGCACAACTAATGAATTTTGGACTCTGAAATCAGCTATAATGAGGAACTCAGAACCTGGAAATTTATTTCTGAGAACTGTTAGGAACAAACCCAGCCCTTCTCAGCAGCAAGGCTGGATGTTGACTCCAAGGTGGGCAGGCATGTCTAATGGCAGAAGATTGGCCATTAGATTTTAATCTGCTGGGGTTGATGCGCGTCCTGGCTCCTTTGGAAATGGGTGGAATCAGGGAGCAGGAGGTAAAAACTGGATCTTCTCTCTTCAAATATGTTCTTAGGTAGTGGTCCAAAGTCTTGTTCCCCATGTTCTGTGCCACCCCTGCTTTTCAGTGTTGTTGCATCAGCTTTTTCAAAGGCTTGCATTGCTCTTGCAAATAATGCAGGCTTTAGCTTCTTGTTTTGTTTTCGTGTAAAAACCTGAATTTGTTCTTGGGCTTTGTGCTGGTTTGGACAAATCTGGAAGAAGAAAATATCCTCTAGTGTCCTTGAACAACTGCTTTGAAAAGTTCGCTCGGTTTTTCCTTCTCTCCCCCCTCTCAGGCTCAGTCTAAAGGCACAGAAAAGGCACCATATTTATTTCTGGGCATGGAGCAGCGATAGGGGATACACATCATTAAGTCACCCCAGGACAGGCTTAAAAAAGGAAAAAAACCCAACCAACCAAAAAAAAACCAAAACACAAAAAAACCAAAAAGAAAACAAACAAACAAAAAAACCCACCAAGAAAACCAAGACCTTCTGCTAGTTTCGCAACAAGACCATGAAAAAGTAGATGCGGAACACTGGCTAAAGACAGCCTTTAAACAGAACCCTCGGCAGGGTCTTTCCAAGAGATCCCCTGTTATGAGCCGGCCCCTGTCCTGGGTTCCTCCGAAGGCATTTCTGATGGCTCCGCTCTCATCACCTGTGCCCTCCTCCTTGGTGAGCTCTCTTTGCTTTCTGCCTCTCTTGAGTGGCCATTTAGAAAACCGTTTCCTTCAAGTGCTCAAATAAACAAGTGGCTTTGTTGTTAAAATTCTCATGGGAACTCAGTGCTTGAAGGGACCATTGAGCCTGCCCGGCTGAACGATCCCTCTCACAAAATAGAGCATGTCATGGGCAATATTCCCTCTCCTCAGCCAAAAGCTGATTGCTCAAATTACTCTGCCTATCTCTTACAATTTATGCTTATTTAAGACCCGTATTTTCGTATTTGTTAGCGTTGTCCTTTTGCTGGAGCACTTTCCTGCCCTCCTTGGTGTGTCCTGCTTCCACAACGTGTTCTGGACACAGGGATTACATTGGGGTTTTTTGCCTGTGGTTTCCCGGAGTGAGCCACCACTCTCTTGTGAGACCTGCTTTACTCCCAGCATCATCAAAAGGTGTAAGCTGAGGTTTCATCTGGGGCTGGAGGATTTTCTGCGTTTAAGGACTTGCTAAATCAAAGAAAAACTCAGTGTTTTGGAGCTGTGTGGGCAGTATGCAAATGTGCTGTTCCCAAGGATTAAACCAAACATTTTCACCTAACATTGGTCGTGAGGAAAGTGTGGCTTCTGAGGGCTGGGGGGGCATTGTCAGAGCAGAGTTCAGCAGGAACTGCAGGGATAGGGCAGGGGGGAATGGATTCAAACTGAAAGAGAGTAGGTCTAGATCAGATACTAGTAGGAAATTCTTCCAGTTCCTCACCACCCTCACAGGGTGCAGGGTACCCAGAGCAGCTGTGGCTGCCCCTGGATCCCTGGCAGTGCCCAAGGCCAGGTTGGACACTGGGGCTTGGAGCAGCCTGGGACGGTGGAAGGTGTCCCTGCCCATGGCAGGGGTGGCACTGGATGGGATTTAAGGTCCCTCCCAACCCAAACCATTTCATGATTCCAAAGTGCTGCTTAGAGAAATGCTGGGAAGAGCTGATATCCTCCCTTCCCTTTCTCTCCAAACAGCCTACAAGGTGTAGGCACTTCATGGAAAATCCAGGCAACTCTCCTGTCCCCAGCCCCCCAATCTCTCTGTGCCCCCTTGGATACAAGAGACAGGGCCAGTTATGCTGCAGCCTTGCCTGCCTCAGGGCAGTTTAAATGCTTTTGTGTGGAGCAGAGCCTGAGCTGACGGTGTGACCTGTGCACCCGGTCCAGCTGTGCAAGGGCCTCATGGTAATTCTGTGGGAGCTGCTGACGTGGGCATAGATCCATCTCTGCTGGGCTCACGGGAGACTTTCCAGGGCATGTCTGCTTCTGAGCAGGCTCGGCTGTGTTGGCTGTGGTGCCACGAGTGCCCGGGCCAGCACTGGGGGGTGTCTGGCCTGGCAGGAAACCTTTGCCTGATTTGTTGTCATGAGCAATATTATTTAGAAATATTCTGCTGAGCCTGCAGCAAGGCAGCCTGGGTCCCTCGTGGTCAGGGCTGGAGCTAAAGCCTGCTCACATCTGAATCGGCCTTTGCAGAGGCAGCGCTTGGCCCTGTGCCTTTTCCCTGGTGCTCTCCCTGCAGGACCCTGCTGGCTTTGCTCGAGCACACGGAGCCAGCGGGGGTGGTGTGTGTGTAAGGAGCTTTTCTACAGCCTCAGACGCCCGCAGGCGGCTCCAGAGGAACGAGCTCAGGTATAACTTTTTCTTTGGGTGGATGTTATAAATGTACGGAGCCAATTTCTTCTATAAAATAAAATCAATTTATTTGATAGTAAATTTGGCAGAAATTTTGGACAAAAAGCCACAATACAGAGAAACAGCTCCGAGCCCGGGTGTCGGCAGCTGGGTGACAGACAATCTGACAAGGTGTCAGAGTAGCTCAGTTCTCCCCGAGGTCTCGGAACGGTGAGCTTATATACAGTTTATTTCGCTGGGGGCAACACTGTATTCAAAGTCCAAAAGTTTTAAGAAATTTAATTTGGGTCTTGGGTTGTCCCAGCGAGAAACAATGCTCTTCCGAGGAGATGATGAAGTATTGATGAAACCTTATCTATGTCCAGGAAGGGGGTGATGTTCCTGGGATGCTGCATATCTTCATCAGATAGCTTATCATGGTGAAAATGGCCGGGGTGGCTCCTCTTGAGATGGCCCATCTCCTGTTCAGCCATGGCTATAGTCTTGGTGATTTCTTCTCGGAAATCCTTTTAGCTGAGAAAAGCCCCACATTCTTATGGCCCCTCCAGAGAGTGTGGTTTCGTCATGTTTGGGTTCGATACAGAAATATCCTATACATGTATTTTAACATGGAATGGGTATAAACTTTATAGGCACGAATTAAACACATATCTATAACAGTGGACAAGCACTCACTGGTGTGCTTTGCGCTGCCCAGGGTGGTAGCAGGCTGAGGGAGCCCCCCCCCCAGCCTTATTCCTTTGCATTTCCCCTCACACCAGCCCTTCAAGTTCTGTTTTCTCTGGAATGTGTCCCCCTTTGGATGTTGTACCGAATACATTGCTACAGTTCCAATGAGGGGCAACATCACATCAGCTTTAGTTATTGCTGCCTCAGTAGGAATATTTTGAGAAGCTGTTTTATTTGCTGGATGCCTGTGGGTCTTGGGCAGTGAACTCCTCTCATGCTTGCCAGTTCTTCAATGACCTGTGCATCTTTTAGCGTGGTCTTCCCTTCCAAAACTCTGTGTGCATGGGATACAGGCACACAAACTTAGCTGCTCAGAATTTTTTTCACCTTCACCTTTTCACCTTTTTTTCCTAATTAAAAACCTGTATTCCCTATGCTGTAACCAGTTCTATCACTCATGACTTGAAATACTTGCATCTGCTGCTGCAGCAGGATGTGCAGTGGGAGTGGTGGAGCCTTCTGAAGCCACAGCCAGTCTGGCTGTGCTGCTTCCAATGCCTTGAACTTGTTCTGTTTCAATTCCCCTGAGTGGTTTGCCCTCATTATCATCTGTACCCTTCATTTCTGGCTTAAGTGTGCATCCTTCATAAGGTTTCCCCCCAGTTTCCCTTTCCCCACAGCGAATGTCTCGAGGTGGTGACACCACAGAGGAGTTGGGAGGGTTTCGGCACACGTTCCTCCCCCATGACTATTACATGGCTATCACCACTGATTTTAATTCTGCTCCAGAGGATTGCATCCAATGAAAGAAGAGGGAATTGAAATTTTAAAAGCAGTGTACATGAAAATAACTTTAGCTTCCCCTGTTGTACTGGGAGACATCTATGGAGAGCAATGCTGGTGGCTCAAAGATTTTGGGGAAAATCTGAATGTAAAAAGCTCTTCTGTGAGAGCTGTATCTAAATAAAGCAGGCTTTCCTCTGGCTTCTTACTGCTCCGGGATGGCAATTCCAGCCTGGCAAACAGGACAGATTGAGGAATACAGGAGCCACAGATCCCTCCTCTTTAAATTACATTCTCAGTTAGCAGCAGGGTTACCTGGGCCCTTCTCAGCTTTCCCTCAGTTATTGCTTCCAAGAGCCAAGCATTTTTACAGTCTTTTAATTTCCTCCATATTTTTAAAACCCTCAAGAAGCCCCGATCAGAAGGACCATTAACACCTCAGCTCGGGACTAATGAGGAGCACACCGTGTGTGCTGGAGGTATCGATTTGCTCAGCTCCAGTTGTGTTTCTCCCTTGAATTCTTTGTGTTCTCCCTTCAGCTGGGCTGGCTGTTTACTCACAGAACACCCGAGTGAGGAGAAGATGAACTGCTGGGATTCTGCTGCTCAGGTATTGATGCATTGCCTCTCCCTTTGTGTTCTTTAAATGCCAGAAATCCCCTGCTTTTGTTTGGAACAGCTTTTTAATCTCTTCCTTCATCCATGAAGAAAATGAAGAGCTAAGTTCAACAGCTCTCCTTTCTTTTCCGCTGAAGGTGTTTCTTTCCCTTCGGTGGCACCTTTCTGGTGTGTTCCACCTCTGAGAAGAGAAAACAGGCGGAATTTATTCCATATTTGTGTATGGCGATAAATTGCCTCAGTTTTTTTCATCAAGCAGTTCCATGTGGGTACTTCATCAGGATTTCTGGATTTTAAAACAGTCACGAATTTGTCCTGACCTTCATTTTATCTGTGTGACATTAGGAAAACAAAAGGATCTGAATTAACAGTAACAGTGAATAATGCTGTCTAAATTGAAGAATAAAATGGAAGATGATAAACCATCAGTAAACGCACTGGTAAAATGCCCTGAAATAGGCTGCTTACCTTCTTTTTTTGATGTATTGTCTTTTCCAAGCTCAGACAAATACTTATTCCTTAAAAGCAATTTCAGATTCATTTATCCTTGCAGGATATAACTTTACCCTGTAACACCTCTTGTGACTGAAATATTGTTTTGGAGGAAAATATATATAAAAAAGTAACCCTAAGTTTAAATTTTTTGCTGCTACACTATGAGGTTTTTTTGAGGTAGGAGTTGGAGCTGGATGGCTTTATGATGTCTGTGCTGAAACAGGAACAGCTGTTCCCTCTGTCCCTGCTCCCTGTTCCATCACTGGGTGGTTTCTTACGCTGTATGTGAAATCCAGATGGTGTTAGAGCCTCTCTTTCCACATTAACCTGTTCCCAAAGCACATTCTTGTCTTAGTGCTGGGTTAGAGGACAGATTCTGGAGAAACTCTGCAGAAAATAGTGTAAATCCAGCAAGGCACACTTTGGTTTGACTTGTCCGTCATGTTTCCTACATCATTTGTTTAAAGGCATGGTTTAAATATAGGCTTCGTGGGTTTTTTAAAATAAACTACTTCTTAGGATTGCATTTACTTTTTCCCCAAGTTGTGTTGGTGTAGTTTATATAAAACTGTGGGTGCTGGCAGAGTGCAGTGCTTTGCAATTCTCGTTTTGGAACTTAAAAAAAAAAAAAAAATCCTGGTCTTTGACTATGAAATAATTACAAATTATCCAGAGTTGTTCAGGCTGGAGCAACCTGGTCTATGGAAGGTGTCCCTGGCCATGGCAAGGGGTGGGACTGGATGGGCTGTGAGGTCCCGTCCAACCCGAACCATTAGAGCGTTCTACAAAAAATAAGCTTTTTAAAGAGGTGGCTTACTATTGGTGATCTCTCTCCTTTCTTATGTCTCTATTTGAGGATGTTTCTTTTCAAAAGCATTGGGCAGAGCCGTGTTTCTCCATGCTGGATGTGGAACACTTTCACCTTCTTATGTAGCTCAGAGAAAGAGAGAAAAATGCTGCTGCTGCTAAGTGTTAGGAGGGACCACAGCTGGGGCAAAGGCAATGTAGCGACAAAGAAATTAAGTACAGCTTCAGAAAGTCAAATATCTTGTTAAGTCTGGGCAGAAATCAATAAGAGCTTTTGAGAATGGTGGTATTGAGCATTCTATTTTGAGAAATACTTGTGTCTCTGGAAAACCAGACCAAACGGCTACAGCAGGGATGCAGATGAATTTTGCAGTGACTTTTTCTAGCTGTGCACATTGGGAAGTCAGGGGTGTCTGTCCTGCTGTGCTTCTCGAGCTGTGCCGGGGTCTCCAGGCACCGCCTGGCACCTTGGCTGGGCAGTTTTGGGGGATGTGTTCCTGGTGATCTCTACAACTGCCTCTCGTGAGAGGAAATAGCTTTAGGTTGCACCAGGGGATGTTCAGATACTAGGGGAAAAAAAAAAAAAGTCGCTAAAAGAGTGGCCAGGCACTGGAATGAGTTGCCCAGGGCCTTGGTGGGGTCATTGTTCAGGAGATGCCTGCATGTGGCCTTTGGGGGTGATGATGGTGGTGCTGGGGAGAGGATTTGTGACCTTACAGGTCTCTTCCCCCATAGGTGACTCTGACAAGAGCCCTGTCTGTGAGCTGTGCTCACCCTGAGCCTTGTGGGGGCTTGTTCCCCAGTCCCCGAGCAGGTCCTGGCAGCTTCCAAACACTTCTCAGCCTTCAGGGTCTCCAAGGTCTCGCCGCCCTCCCCCACCCCATTAGCAGCACTCTCCTGTTACAGGGAAGTAAATGATCCTGGCTTTTCCATTTTCATTAAGGCTCGGCTGTGACGTCAGTTTTGACGTGGCTCTGGATGGGAACCGTTTGGTTTGAACCACTGAAAGTGCTGATTCTGAGCTGCTCCCCAGCTCTCTCCTCTTCCCTCCCTGCTTGCGCTGGAGCTGCTCTGTCTGAGGGTTTGGCCAAATGCTGCTCCTAAGCGGAGAACAGGAGAAAACCCTGGAAAGCAGCTGCGCTTTCCCGGTGCCGTGGTTACCCCCAGCTGCTGGTTTTGCTGTTTGATGCAGTGGCAGCTCCTCTCTGTGTGGAGGCCCCTCCTTCGTGGAAAGAAGTGCTCCAGCCTGCAGGAGGGCAAGTAGGTGGTTCGAGTTTTTGGGTCTCAGTGCTGCTCTGTGCCCTTTGTGGGAGGGATATCTACGTGTCTGCAGCAATGAAACTTGACTTGTACTGGAAAATAAGAACAAATTGTGCTGAAGTCAACTGAAATAGGAGTTGGACTTTGTGCCAAATTGCAAATTTGCAATTGTGGATCTCTCAATCATTCCTCTGCAGAGAGCAGCCTATAACAAAGATTACTTTGCTGCAAGACCCACAGAAAAATATCTGTTCACTTGCACTTATGCCAGTTAATGATACAAATGTGCTGATGGCTGGGAGTATTTATTTGCTGTGAAAAGAACCTGCTTATGTTGCACCCAGCGTCATGGTTGACTCGCAGGTACCAGGACGGTGTGTTAGGGATGTAAATGATCCTGGGACGTGCATTATTGACATGCTTCTGCTCCAGGAGCATGGCAGCATTTCCTGCGGGCTTCCAGGTGAGCTGGAAGGAGTTTGATCCCAAACCTGTGGGTTTACTTTGCCAGACCAGGTAAGGTGCTGGAGGGCAGTGGAAGAGCCTGAGGGGCTGTGGCAGGGGAACCAGGTTTACTCCAGCGCAGAAACCTCGGGCTCAGGGGTGTTTGAAGATGTGGTTTCCCTCCTGTTTTCCAGCTGTGGCAGCAGGACCTGTGCCTGGCTGCCTTTTTCAGTGTGGAGGGCAGAACTGTTGCATTAATTTTGCTTTCCTTGTTGTTTCCTCCCGCTGGGGGGAAAGACATGTTTTCAAATGAGCAGGTGTATATTTTCATAAGCCCCAAGCAATCCTTTGTGGATGAAGGAGTTGTAAAACATCTGAAAGCTATTTTCTTTGACATGAGTGTCTCTGTTTAAAGAATGTGGGGAATCATTTCTTATTCAGGCTGAAGCAGATGAAGTTGTTACGATGTTCCGATGTAATGGACTGTATGAAACTGATATTTGGGCCTTTCTAAATAAAATGCTTCTGGAACACATTCGGAGCTGTGAACTGACTCAGATTGAACTGCAGGGAAACAAATACACAGAAATACCTACGAGAAAGAAAGGAGAATTTCCTACAGTACTCTGGCAAATGTGTGCTAGTGTTGAGCAGAGTGTATTTAAAGGGGGTTGGCCCTTTGACTTTGGGGTGAGGATATGTTGTTTGGTGGTGGGATGGGAGGAGTGGCACTGTGGAGTCATCATCCTTGGAAGTGTTCAAAAAACGTGTGGAGGTGGCACTTGAGAAGAGGGTGGGGGGTGCTGAAAGGTTGGACTTGATCATCCTGAAGGTCTTTTCAAACCCTAATGATTTGATGGTTGTGCAGTGCTGCTGTTAAGAATTGTGTAAATCAGTAACGCTGGTGGATGGTTGAGCTGTTTACTGGGGGAATAGCACTTCCCTTCACAGGGAACTGTTCTTTAAACTGGATTGATTGGAATCTGTGTGGCTTTGGTGGAGTGAGGCAGAATGCATAACACGTGGTATATTCCGGGCTGCTTCAGTTTTTCAGACAAATGCTGGGTGTAGTCGTCGTTAAATGGTGGATCCACCAGCTGTGATGGTTGGCATGCCAGCAGTTGATGCCATATTTCATTTTCTTCTCCTTGCTGTTGCTCCCTGTTGCCCCTGAAGTTTTCATCCCTGAGGGGATGCTGCTGCTAGGGTATGAATGTGAGAGAACTCAGGCGTTCCATGAAAAATTTGGGACGCCTGGTAGCCTTAATTAGCATAGAGACCATATGCTTCCAGTCTGGGGGTCCTGCCCAGAGAATGGGAAGTGGCTGATCTTGAGCAGAAGAGGGGATCAGTCTGAGGAGCTGACAGGGGGGTTGGATTTCGCACTTGGCAAAGCATCTGGGCCCAGCCCTCCGAGTGCTGTGCAGCTTCCCCTCCTCCCTGCTGCTCTGCGTGCAGCACCGAGGCAGGGCTGCCACCAGCGGGCTGTGGGGACAGCCACCCCCCTGTGCTCAGCCCCCCGTGTGCCATGGGGCCCTGTGACAATTGTTTGTCTCGTGCCTCCACGAGGCCTCCTGAGAATGTGCATTTGTGAGCAGCCGGGGTGTCCCAGGCTCCTCTCCCCCAGGGAAGGGGGCAGGTTGCTGCTGTTTCCTGTCCAGGGCGCTGGTACTCCTTGTCTGCCGTGCAGCAGAGAGAGCAAAGGTGTGCTCAAGCAGTTCTGTGTGTCCCCCAAGGTCAAGCCCTTGGTTCTGGGGTCAGGCCGAGTCACAGCTCTGTTACCTGAGAGACCAGAGGCCATGGCAGCCCAGAAGGACGATTGCTGGGCTGTGTCAGAAGAAGTGTGAGCCAGCAGCTCGAGGGAGTTGATTCTGGCCCTCTGCTCTGCTCTTGAGACCACACGGGAGTTCTGCATCCAGCTCTGGGGCTCCCAGCACAGGAATGACACAGAACTACTGCAGCATGTACAGAGGAGGCCATGGAGATGCTCCAGGGCTGGAGCCCCTCTGCTCTGGAGCCAGGCTGGGACAGCTGCGGGTGTTTACCTGGAGAAGAGAAGGCTCCAGGGAGACCTTGCAGAACCTAAAGGGGCTCCAGGAGAGCTGGAGAGGGACTGGGGATAAGGGAAGGAGGGACAGGACGAGGGGGAATGGCTTCAGACTGACAGAGGGGAAAATTAGATGGGATATTGGGAAGGAATTGTTCCCTGGGAGGGTGGGCAGGCCCTGGCACAGGGTGCCCAGAGCAGCTGTGGCTGCCCCTGGATCCCTGGCAGTGCCCAAGGCCAGGCTGGACACTGGGGCTTGGAGCAGCCTGGGACAGTGGAAGGTGTCCCTGCCCATGGCAGAGGTGGGACTGGATGGGCTTTAATGTCCCTTCGAACCCAAACTACCCTGGGATTCTATTCCTTTCTCCTCGTACAGAGCATTTCCCATAGTGCTGGGGCCTGACACTTGTGAGACGCAGTATGAAAGCCCCCCGGGTGCTTTGGGGGACATGGCGTGTACAGGCAGGTGTGTCCAGCTGCACTGGCAGTGGCTGTCATCCAGGGACAGGGAATAAATGGGTGCAGTCCTCTGAGCAGGGCTGGCCCTTCAGTATTTGGAGGGAGGAGCTGCTCGAGGCTTTGCTGTGCCTGTGTTGCCGAGTGTGGTGGTTGCACCCTCTGTCCAGCCCAGCAGAACCCGGGCAGTGCTTCCACTGAGGGCAACTTTCCTTTTTGTAAAGAAAAAAGTCCGTATGAAAAGCAGTTCTGGTCGTGCTTCGATGCACCGCGCTTTTGTTGTTTCACCTTGTGCCCAAATTTGCGTGTTCTACATGAATTAGGGCAGGGAAGCAGCGCAGTACAGCTGTAGGTGAAGCCACCGTGCAGCACCAGGCTTTCTTCATACCTTGCTACTCCTTGCCATGGGAGGGGAAAGCCCTGTTCAAATGGTTGAGCCTGCTAAGAGCCCCAGCTGCATTAGTTCAGTTAAATCACTGACTAAAATTAGGCTGAAGGTGATGCCTTGGGATTTTAGCTTTTATGTTTTTCATGTAATTGTTGTCCTGCAATTCTTTAGTGTATAACTCCAAACTCCATATACAGTGTTAGCTACTGTTCTCCCACTTTGGTCGGACAAAACAATTCCTCTCTAGGCCTGGGAGTCAGGGACTGTCTCAGACCCCAAGAAATGTAAACAAAAGTGAGTTGGCGGGGAGCAAGCTTGGGGTAAGTGACTTCATTACCTGAAGCTGTAATTGGAGGATTAACCCCCAGTATGCAAGTGGACCAAACTTACAAAAGTGTGAAAACCCATGAGCCCATGGTCCGTTTTGGGTGTAGACCCTAAGGGGGCTTCGTCTGCCCTAAATGTACCTGAAGGCCCTTCAATAAATATCACTGCTTTTTATTCTCTTAGTTTTGTCTGGCCTCTGTTTTTAGGTAGTCCCATAAGGCACCAAAGGCAGGATAGCAGTAGTTAAATTTACCACAGAAGGCCTTCCAAGGCAATTTGTAGCACAGCACACCTGAGCAGTCATACCTGAGCTCTGGTGCCTTGTTTGAGTACAGGATGGTCCTGGATGTGAAGCTTTGCTGTTGCAGTCCAAGGTGCAGCACTCTCACATTTTCCATCTTTTCCCTTTGCAACACCACTGAAACGCAGGATGGGATGGCTGAAGAAGTAAATTAAGGTGTGTGTAGCTGAGCTGGGTGATGGGGAATTCATGAATGTCCTGAGAGCGATGGAGAGCTGTCCTAAAGGAGGAGAGGTTTGTCCAAAGTGTTCAATCACTGTTGGAACAGCGAAATGTAACTTAAATTTAAGCAGAGAGCTGTGATGGTACCTCCCTGACTCAGGGATGTGGTACAGGAACCAGAGGGGCTGGCTGGGCTCTCACCAGCAGCTTCAAGCTGAGTGCAAATAGTTTATCCAAATTCTTGCTTGACTCTCGATCCAGATACGATGCAGTCTTATGTATGGCACAGATGCCTCCTGTGCAAGCTGGGAGCTGCTGGATTGCACTTCTTTCTGTGAAGATCAGCATGTTTTTTCTCTTCATTTGGCCACATATTGTGTCAGGGGCACTGATTTCATTGAATCATGGACGGATTCGGGCTGGAAGAGACCTTAAAGATGTTCTCATTGCAACCCTTCCACAGTGGGCAAGGACCAGGTTGCTCAGAGCCCCGTTCAGCCTGGAAAATGTGATCTTAGAGGACTGAAAGTGTTGCAGGTTCTTCTTAGAACATAGCTGGGTGTTCAAATCGGGGATGCTTTGGTTGCCCTCAGGCGCTGATGTGCAGAAGACAAGCGGTGCTGCGCCTGCCGGGGTGCGGCGCAGTTTCTGGGTGTTCTGAGGGAGGCCAGGTGCTTGCAGCAGCAATAACCCATCACTGGTTTGCATCTGCACCCTTTTAGTTGGGAATTATGTTCCAAGGCAACATTACTTAGACTCCTCTCTGGAGGAGGCGCAACGTTCAGCAAACCAACAAAACCCCACCACAAACCAGCCCTCTTCAGTCCGTGTGCGTTGGACACCGGAGTGTCCTGGAAAGAGAACCCTGCACTGCTCAGGAGTTTGCCTGGCTGAGAGCTCTGCTGCTTCGTGTGCGTGTGTGAGGGGATGAACTGGCAGAGACAATAAAATAAACTCTGCCAGGCTGGAGGGTCTGGGGACATCCCATTCCATAATTCTGTCCAGCAGTTTGATTGTTCTTCCCCCCACCTGCTTTCCTCCAAGGAGAAACATCTCATCTCTTCTTGTTTTAGTTTTATTCCCTTTGTCTCAAGTTTTATTCCTCAGAAAGCTCTTTTCAAAAGCTGCTCTCACCCCTGCAATGATTTCATAAATATCTGCATTTTATATCTCTGTGTAGGTACATGCACTGACACGGTGAGCTTGGATGATACATGACCTTGCAACTTGAAAACTTTTTCACTTTCTTGTGGAGATTGTTTCAATTATGCAGTAATCTTAATTGTCTTAATTCAAAAGGAGATTTTTCTCCATCAGCATCATATTTCACATACATGTTGATATTCACATTTCTCATATTTATGCAGGTAGTTTTTCTATCTACAAATAATAGTGAGAACTACACTTTAAACCCCATTTTCTTTGTGTTTCTTATGGTTCTTGCAACTGCTTCTTCCCTTCAGTGTCCTTGTGAATAAAGGTAACATTAGTGTCAAAATCTTGTTGGGGAAACTCTCTGTTGCATTTTCTGTGGTTCAAGATCCGTGTTGTGCTGCAAGACAATCCCCTCTCTGCTATGAGGAACAGTTTTATGAGATTATGCAGTGTGGGGAAGTCGATTTATCTCCTTTGGAGTGTGCAGATGTAAGTAAAACCTGGGCCTAGAGCTCTTTGGAGTAAGAAAACTGAGATGTGTGTGCTGAGCTCAGCTCATGGTATGCTGGTTTGAGTGTCTTGGGGGGTGATCCCTCTCTCCATCTCTGTTCTCTCCTTGATAAATGATGGCTGCAGCAGTATCTGTGTGCCACAGCTGCTGCTTTTAAATTATAGCTTGATAGGCACAGAAATTAACAGCATAAAGGTCTTAAGTCTGCTCCTTTTATAGCTTTCTGGTGTTGATTTGGTAATTGCAAACTGCAGTTAAAATAACTGACCAACTTGACATGGAGGAAATCGATTCAGAACTTCAATCTTGTGCTTCCATGCACTGTTAACTTTGCTCTGCAGCTCCTGGGTGAGACAATCTCATCTCCAGGCTCCCAGCCAGACCTGCCGAGGAGGGGAAAAGCACTGCACAGGGGATGATGCTCAATGCAGCCAGAGCAGGAATGGTCCTGCCAACAAGCCTCCCACACCCATGGGTGTGCATTGGCATCAAAATTACCCTTTCAGCCACGGGCATCCTTGGCCCTTCCCAAGAGAATTCTCATCTGTGTGACTACTTGCACTTCAGGGAATCACAGCATGACTGGCAAGTGACAAAAATTTTAGACCTCATTAGCTGTCTGGGGCTGGGGATGAACCAGCGGTTGTGGTTCACATTTGTGTTGGTAATTTAGGGCCTGGGCTGTGGAGGAGGGGCCTCAGCAGAGTGGGACTGGGGCCTCAGCTGTGGTGCCCTCTGAAACACTCCCTGTGCTGTGCCCAGGATCAGCAAAGGGAAGAGCAGTGGTTGAAAAATGATACAAGGTGATGGGGAATGGGGGAAGTGTCTGAAAGAGAGGGCACCTGTACAGCAGGTTTAGATGATTTTGTCAAAAGAGCAGTGGAACTGCTGCTGCTTAAAGAAGAGATGAGAGTGAAGGGAAATTTGAGAGGAGAAATGGTGGAAAGTGTCTGGAACTGTGTAACCTGGAGTCGCAGAATCAGCAGGTTTGGGAAAACCCTTCAAAATCATCACCCCACCACCACCATCATCACCCCTAAACCACGTTCTCAAAAGCCACATCCAGACACCTCTCACGCGCTCCCAGATACGGTGGCAAGAACGAGGTGGTTTAAAGCTTCGTTCAGCAGAAGGAAATCTGGCAGGTGTTGTGAAACTCAGAGGAAACGCTGAGGTTTGAACAGAGCCCTTGTTTGGTTGAAGAGCGTGTGGTGGAATGTGCGCAGGGACAGGTGGGACTTCAGCCTAAAGAACGAGGGAGGAACCTTGAGTTCTCCAGCTGCTGCCAGGAGTAGCTCCCTGGGGAGCCCCCAGGAGACAGGGCTCTGAGAAGGGCAGGGGGTGTGATTCCTGTAGCTGCTGCCAGAGCCCTGCTTGCATTGACCATCCCATAGTTGTTGGTAGGAGCTACAGCCAAGAAGGAGCATAAGGAAGAGACAAAATTGAGGAATGAAAAATGGCTCTTGGAGTAGCTGGGCGTTATTGGATGAAAGCACAGAGCCACAGGCCTCGTGTCAATCGTAGGCCAGCTGGGTGAAGCTAATAAGGCCTAGAGGTAGCTGATGCACGGAAACAGCAAAATAGGGAAGAATCAATGTGACTTTCGCAGTGGGAAGCTGATGCTAATGCAATTATTGGAGCCTTTGAAAGGATCAGCTTTGAGGGTATTAAGGAACACAGGGGGACAGGAACAAAGGTGGTTGCAGTGACAAAAGGTGGCTGTGAAAGGTGGGAAATGAGAGTCAGCTCTCACGGTGCAGGGAAGTTACCAGCAGACCCGTGTTCTGCTACTCCTTGTGCATTGGCAAATGGAGTATTGGTGTGTTGATGATCACCAGTCAAGAAAGAGAGATGAGAGGAGCTACAAAAGGGCCTTGGAGTATTGAGTGGTTGGATAATAAAAAGGCAGATGAGATTCACTCCAGATAAATGTGGAGTGATGTGGTAGGGATCCTAATTTTCATATGAAGCCTGAGCTCTGAGCTGACTGTCATGAATCAGGAGTGAGATCTTTGTGTTAAAATAGGAAATTCTGTGAAATGTCAGCTGGGTGCTTGGCAGCTGCCAAAAAGCTGGCTGAAGGGGTAGGAATTATTAGAAAGGGAATGGAAAACAGAAGGGAACATTCTATGGCCACATCAATCCGTGCATTGCCTGGATCTGTGCACGGCCGTCATCCCTGCAGCCTGGAGAGCAGCAATGGAAGCAGTTCAGGGACTGCTCAAAGGCAGCATCTGGACACAGAATGGAGTCAGTGCAGCACAGCTCAGTGGGAATATGTACTTGCCAGTCTGGAAGGGAACAGGGGGAGAGGAGGGGAAGAGCTCTGTGACGTTCTGAGTGCTGTGGAGAAGGGGGCTAGAGAACTGGGCTCTTTTCAGAGAGTGCCCGGGGCAGTGCAGAGGTTCCCAGGAGCAGCAGTTGGTTGTGCACGCCCCGTGAGGGCTGGGAGAGCAAAAGAGTGAAACCTTTCCCTGTGCAGTATCAAGTATTGATAACAGGATCGAGTTTTGTAGTTTTTTGTTTCAGACTCTCCTAATAAAAACATCAGGGATCTCGTGAAAAACTCCCTTAAAATTTGTTCTTGCAAATAACCTTCTATATTTGGAATATCTTAAAAAAAGAAAAAAAACAAACCAAAAAAGGACAAGATGCTTAAATGAATATTTTATTCCTGTTGGAAAGGAATAGCACAATTCTGCCATGGTTTGTGTGCCCAAATCATCATCAGCTCTGCAGTGCTGCTCCCTTCCCCTGCAGCAAGGCACATTGCTGGGGGATTAAAAAATTTAATATCAAAATCCCCGTGTGCTGCTGGTGGAACATCACCTGCATGATAACATCTGGCATCAGAGGAGAGCACAGGCCATCCCCAGCCTTTTTTATTCCAGCCAAATCAGGGCAGGGCTGCCCAGCTGAGGCTCAGCTGCACGGGAAGAGCTCGGATGCTCTCAGCAAGGTGAAGTTTCTGCCGTGAATCTTTTACTGATAACATACATGGGGGAAATAAAAACTTGGATATGGCCTCGAGGGTCAAGATGTGGCCAGGAACCACGGGGGGTTCTTACAGAAAAAGGTGGAGCAGTTCAGAAGGGGCTTTGTACCAGGGCATTCACCTGGGCAAAGGTGCTTCAAAGGACTTGGAAGAATTTATTTTAAAGAGGGGAAATAAAAGATGAGATGGGAGAGAGGGCAGATTACTGCATGAATAAGCTTCTCCACTCTCTTTACTGCTGATAGTGAAATCCCAGTATGAGCTTCAGAATAGACGGGAAAGGATTTTCTAAAATTTTTTCCTGCCCTTGTTCCTTTTACTTTGCCCATCCTGGAAAATGAAAAGGAAAGGTGGACTGCAAGCTGCTGAGTGGTGTCCCTGAAAAGTGGAAGGATTTAGTTTTTGAGATGTCAAGTAAAATCTCCTGCATTCTTCAACTAAAACTGTTTATCTTCTACAACCTGGCTTTGGAGAAGCATTTCAGCTGCCTACAGCCTGGGTGAATAAAACAAATAAATGGATAAAAACAAACAAAAAAAATCCCTCTCCTGTTACAACTCTTTTATTTGGTAGTTACAGGCTGAATCAACAAGCTGTAAGAAAAATCTGTAACCAATTTCCTGGCGTGTGTTGTACTATCTTTATAGAATCACTGCACAAACGTCTTTTCTAGAAGAAAGTAACAATTAACTTGTCAGGAAACAAGATAGATGAAGCTGATTAGGAGGGCTGCTTTTATTGTGACACCATATAATTATGGAGTTCCTCCAGCCCCTTCAAACTGAGATACAGATACGTATCTATGTGTTTGGAGTTAGCTTGGTCCTTAAAAATTTGGGTGGTACTGACCAAAATAGGGCTTGGGGTTCCTGCTCTCTCTGGATTCCTGATGCTTTTTTCTGGCTGTCTGGAACTTGCTCCCACTGAGAATTATCTGCCTTTTTATCCCAAACTGGGGCATTGTCCTAAACATTTCTCTCATGTAGAATAGTGCTCGAGCCACTAGAGGGATATTTAAGTGGCGTTAAGCGACAGATACCTGGAATGGGAAACTCCTCCGTGGGCTACAGCTGGATGGAAAACAAATGAACCAACAGCTCCTAACCAAACCCCTTCAGAATGGAGCAGCTGAGGGTTTTGTCCTGTTTTCAGGTTGTGAGTTTCATTTCTGTCTTTTGTGCGTGTGGAGCAGGGATCAGTCAAAAGCCACGTTTGGGTAGAAAGTTTTAAGTAATTTAGAGCAACATGGTAACAATCTTCTTGGGCTCTGGGCTGCTTTCGGGCTTGGTGGGTTGATCCAGGTTTAGCCTCAGCCTCGCAGCAGGTGTGGAAGATCAGCATAGCATCAAATTCATTTCACCCGGGGTAAAGGAAGGGGAAATGTCTGCTCTTGCCATAGATGCAGATTTTGGCAGACAATAACAAAACTTTTGGTTCCAGTCTCAACACACTGAATTTACGTTGTCAATTTGGGCTTGAGGCTTTGGTTTTTACTCCTTAAGTTGGCGGGTTTGGGCAGGCAAGGCAAAACTAATTTTTTGTCCTTGACAAAATGTTTTTGTTTTGGTTTGGTTTTTTTTTTCCTCTGGCATTAATAACTCTTCACTCAAGGTAGCAGTGCCCCTGCAGTCCAGTTCCTTTCTGTTTTAGATAGGAACTGCTGCCCATTAAAGCTTTGGTGGGAATGCAGCTTTGGCTGTGCAGACCTGTGATATATGTTAATAAGAAATCTATAACATTTTATAAATGTATGTATGGAGTGAAGACTTTCTTTTATTCCCTCCCTCAGCTGCTTTGTGGGTCTTGGCAGAGCAGCACTTGCACCTATTTAAGCTCTTTTAGGCTCAGTGGAAATTAATTTCTTCTCCAGTCCATGCTCCAGAAAATGCTTGTCTTCACTGAACTCTTGTGAAGATATTTAAATTTCTGAAAAAGAAACAAAAAATGCTGTTTGCTGGAATTAATTCAGATATTCATGGAGATCTTCCATTCACGCTCACTGTCTACAGGTGAAAGCAAAGGCCAGTGATCTGGCCTCCTGTGACATCTGAGGTAGTTTTTAAAATAAACTATTTTTATTGAACTCACAGGTCTATTGAAGAGGCCCAAATCATTTTCCATAGATTTAAAAACTTGTATTTTTTTTCACCTCTCTGTTGCCTTGGAAAACTGCTGTGCATGGGAACCAAACTGGATAAGGCAGATGAAATAATGCAGAACAGGATAGTTAAGGGACCTTGAGCTTTTCTTGTTGCTGGCTGTGAAGAGACAGAAGGAATTAACCTTCCTCCTTTGTGCTCTCTCACATGTGCACTTGTAGGGTGCTTTGGGGAGGACTGTTTGGGTTGGTTTTTCCCTGTTTCCGTACAATCCTTTATTTCGTTGAGAGGAGATTTCTGAACGCCCCTTGCTCAGGCAGTGCCTGTGTTCTGCCCTGCTGGTGTTGGTGCAGGGACAGTGCTGGGGCCATCATGCCCCTGGAGAATCTGAACACTCTAAAACCACACAATCGCTTTTTTTGAGGTGCTACCTCCTCGAAAAAATGGTTGCTGAGGTCTGTCTGGATGAGGTTGCCCCAAATCAGAGAGATCTCCTGGGAAATTGCTCTCGTGGTGTTTATAGCTCAGTATTGTCCCCTTCCTGGTGAAGGCAGGTTCTGCTGAGGTGGAGAAGGAATTTAGACATTTGCTGGCTCAATATAATGGTTTTTTTTAATGCTCTTTGCGTGGAGGAAAGGTACGATGGTGAGTGTCTTTTTTTTTCTCGGGAGATAAAATTCTAGTTTACATTTAAGTGGTCTGCTGTGTCCAACAAATCTGTTGGCATAATCTGGATTAAAGCAGCTGGCACTTCTGCTACAGGAACCTGTAAAGAACTGAGAGTTTGTAGAGGAAGGCCTTTGCTAACTCCCCTGAGATGTTTTCACTGGGCCTGGATGTTGTGTGCCTTGTGCAGAAGGGAGCACTTGGGGGATTGGTGTGGGGAGGGCAGGCTCCCAGAGAACAAATCCACGTGGTCCTTTTTGTCTTGATTTTGGGTCTGTCTGAGCAGCCTGGGGTGGGGTTTGGGCATAGCAAAGCTCTGCTGTGATCCAAAGCTTTCTGAAGTCATCATACACCAGCTGGTAGACCCCGTTTTCTCCTTGGTGCCTCTACAAAATGGTGTGAAGCCTTAAGAAACATCAACCCAGAAGAAGTAAAAATTGATCTGTTGGAGTGATGGAAACTGGTGGCTGGGTGCTACAGGACCCGTTTCTGTGGTGTCAGCTCTTCCCGTTGATCTCATTTCCTCTGCAAATGTATGTCAAGCCACGAGTTTACTCATTTTACTCTCTCTAATCCCTTGAACAGAATTTCTAGAGCTGTATCCCCATCCTGCTGCATGCCAGGGAGCCTGGAAAGGGAGATTTTGCAGGGAGGGTTGGTGTGGCCACTCAGCCAAGAGCAGACATTTCAAAGGACACCGGCTCGAGCAGAACCATGGGGGCAGTGGTGGTGTCTGAACAGCTTCACTCGAGCTGCTGCAGCATTGCTACGCCTTTCTGAAGCCATGTACTGACTAGAAAAACTATTGCCTCTGATACCTGTCTTGTTGATTCTTTTCTAAATGCCTGTGAGGAAATTTTAATTGCATAAACTGCCAGTGTTCCCTTCTTACCTACGGGGAGGTATCTGGATTTTACTGATGGTGGATAAATTTTTATTTTTTTTTTATGCCTGCTCTAAGGGCTTCAGTTGTGAAAAACTTAAATTCTCTCTGTGGTGGTTTGATACCTGCTGAAGAATCTGGTTGAAGGCACTGATCTGAATGTTGCTTTTGCTCCAAGAATATCTTAGAAGAAGTATCTGTTTCCTTGAGTGAAATGACACACATTGCCTCTATGATGTGATTCATGTAAAATGAACCAAAAACTGAATAAAACTCCAGTGATTGGAGTGACCGGGGCCGTGTTTTAATTAAATGCTGAAAGAACTCAAAGCAGGAAAATGAAGTGTTGCTATTCTTCAGTTATCTGTGCAGAAGGGATTCACTTTCTGGTGTTAATCTTCCTTAGACTTTGGAGGTACAGTTCACATGTACAATAGAAATAGAGATTGGGACATTATATGGATGGTTTGGATGAAAAGTGGTAGAAATTGAGGATTAGTGGTTTTTAAAATGACTTTAAAAATACTTGTGTTAATTTTTGGGGTGTGTTTGTCAGCACTGAAGGGCTTAGACTTCAAATGCTGAAATTACTTGGAAAAGAATTAAAATCTCCCATGGAAATAAATGTAAGTATTTTCAGTTTGAAGCCCAAGCAAATCTGTAATTTTCACAGCCAAGAGCCAGACCAAAGCTGTGTATATGAAAAGAGAAACATAATTAAGAAATGTAAGCTCAGTAGTAATCTTCTTGTCCAAAATGCATTTATAATCATACTGTAGTTGGAACAAGGACGAAGTTATGGAAAGTTAAGCAATGAAACCAGAATTGTTCGCTTTTGTCCTCAACTCTGAATTGTCTGCCTTAGCAGACAGAGTAATGCTTGGGGTTTTCTGATGCACATTTGAAAAAAAAAACAAACCCAAACTGATCAGCATTTGTAAAAGAGGATCTGTGATTGAGCAGCAGCTCCTTGAAAGTGGGGTTTGAGTTGAATCCTGGCTCTGCCAGCGCTGGGGCACAGCCACAAAATGATGCCCAGAGAAAGATGTGATGCAGTAATCAGAACACTGCTCAGAGGGTGGGATGCAGGAGTGCTCAGCTCTTCCCTGCTTTGATGAGGCTCTGAAAGGAAAATCCTTGTGTGAGAAGTGAACAGGGCTGGTAAAACAGATTAGTGTAAGACTTCCTTTGAGCCAAAATGCAGATGAAGGGGAGTAACACTGGAGATTGCATGGAAACAGGGACCTGTTGAAATAACAGCCTTGGTGTGTGTGGATTACGCTGGAATCAGTGCAGGCTGCGTCATGGAGTGAGGTGAGACTGGAGCTGCCTGCGCATCACCTGCCCCGAGGTGCCTGTTCTGATGTGTGACCTGGCTTGAGGGCACCCAGCAGTGAGTGTGACTTGACTTTGCTTCTCAAGCTTTAGAAGAGAAAAACGGGGGGTGTGGGAATCGCAGAATCCCAGACTGGCTCAGGCTGAAGGGAGCACAGTGGGCATCTGCTCCCTCCTCCCTGCTCCAGCAGGGCCAGCCCAGAGCCCAGGGCACAGCATTGTGTGCACACAGCTCTGGAACAGCCCCAGGGAGGAGAGCCCAGAGCCTCTGTGCACAATCTGTTCAGGGCTGGGCACTGCCCGGGGCAGAAGTTCTGCCTCCTGTGCAGGGGGAATTGCTGGGCTCAGGCCCTGCCCGTGGCTCTGGTGCCATTGCTGGGCCCCCGGAGCAGAGCCCGGGCCCTGCCCGGAGCCCTCCCTGCAGCCAGGGACAGCCGGGGCTGAGGGCCCCTCTCAGCTGGGGCTCCTCTCGAGGCTGAGCAGCCCCAGCTCCCTCAGCCTTTCCTGGGCACGGAGCTGCTCCAGGCCCTTCCTCAGCTGCGCAGCCTCCGCCGGCCCCGCTCCAGGAGCTCCCTGGCCCTGCTGTGCTGAGGAGCCAGAGCTGGACACGGCGCTCCAGAGGTGCCTCCAGGGCTGCCCCGAGGGGCAGGATCCCTCCCTGCCCTGCTGGGAATGCTCTTCTGTGCTGCTGCCCCCGGGATGCCATTGGCCTCCTTGGCCCCAGGACACTCTGCTGCCTCAGGGACAGCTCGGTGTCCCCCAGCACCCCTAGGACACTCTGCTGCCTCAGGGACAGCTCGGTGTCCCCCAGCACCCCTAGGACACTCTGCTGCCTCAGGGACAGCTCGGTGTCCCCCAGCACCCCCAGGTCCTTCCCCTCAGAGCTGCTCCAACAGGGACCCCCCAGCCTGTGCTGGTGTCTGGGGTTGCTCCTGCCCGGGTGCAGAACCCTGAAGAAGAAGAAGGTAATGAGGTGATGCAGAATGGCTGATGTTGTCTGTCTGCATCCTGACTCGATCCTGCTGGCTGGTGGTGTTGGAATTTAGCACAAAATTAGCCCATTTTTGTTCCAGGTGCTGCTCAGAGATCATTGGGGCTGGGAGTGGCTGAATTTCGGATTAAAGCTAATTCAGCACCAGAGTTCTGCTGGAGTTCAGGAGATGTTACCTGAGCACAGATGCACAAATGGTGCAGGTACCAATGCACTCCTATAGGTCTGCTGCCATTCCATAAGGGCTTTGCACGATCCAGACCCAGGTTTACTGGAGCTACAGGAAAGCAGGTTTGGGATTGAACTCACCAACACAAGGAATGTTAGTATGTGTCATGACAGAATGTGTAGTAAGAGAGATCTAAGAGCACTGTCTGTATACATGGGTATTCCTGGTGTGCTCCAGGTGCAAAGCTCACCCGGAGGTGTCCCTTCAGGAGAGGACCAGAGGCACTGTCCATTGACCAGTGCTGAGCAGGCAGAGATGTTCTCTTCCAACAGAGATGTTTTCCTCCTCCAACCCTTTCTGCCTTCATGCCCCTTTATGTTACAAATTCGGGCCTGTCCCAGCAGAATGGAACAACCACAGTGTTTATAGCACTAAACAGAGCAACTATTCCAAACTAAAAGCAAATATTCCTTTTGTCTCCTCTAAGAAAATGTAAGAGTGAGTTGGATTTTGGCCCTTTCTTTGAGCACAGAACCGTGATTTAATTTGGCAGCATGGCTATAACTGTGTTACCCCAATAAGCTAGCATCTCTGTCTCAGTTCTTTACTTTTATTTTTAATTTTTTTCCCCTTTTGTTGCTATTGTGAAAGCTTTAAAGCTGGTTTGGGCTGTTCCTTTGCCAGCTGAATGCAAGGTGTCCCCCTTTGCCAGGGCCCATTGACTGCCCTGCTCTGATAAGGCTCTGGTTTGTGTCTCATCTGGGGCACAGGCAGGACTTGCTGGGAACAGAGATGCCCACAAGTTCCTGGGCACGCTGGGCTAGGAAGCAATGAAAGAATTTCAAAGCCAGCCAATTTTCTCTCTCAATGCTTTGTGGCTATCAGCACGCAAAAGGGAATTGGCAGTTACTGGAACTTCTTAACGAAGAACAGTTATTTGCATCGAGCTTCTAAATCTAAATTTAAAGAGAGCTTTCCCCAAAATAAGGCCCAAATTAGCCTTTATTACTGAAGATAAATTTAGTAACTTTGCAACAGCAAAATGTAGGCTTCCAAATAAGCCCTCAGGCTGAAGATACGGCTCCTAGACACTTGGGGGCTCGTGAGCCCCTGACTGGGTTTAATTTTGCCAAAACTATCAGTGTTTGGTTAAACTCATCTTGGGTTTGCAGTTGCTATCGTGTTTTCCCAGTAGATCACAGATGAATTTAAAAAAACCCCAAATACCAAAACACCTCAAGGTTTACAACCTCCGATGCTGACATAGTTTCTTTTTTTAAATATATGCTGAAACTGGTGCTTGCGTGGACAATCCTCTTTTAGCCCATTTAGCCCTGTTCCATCAGGAGCACTGGTGGTAAGAAAAGCCACAGTGGTGAGGGTGGGGAGGCCTGCATAGGTCACCCAGAGCAGCTGTGGCTGCCCCTGGATCCCTGGAAGTGCCCGAGGCCAGGCTGGACGGGGCTTGGAGCAACCTGGGACAGTGAGAGATGTGCCTGCCCATGGCAGGGGACTGGACTAGAAGACCTTTATGATCCTACTGAGCTCAGAGTGGTCTTTCCCTCTCTTGTTCTTCCACATGCTGGCTTTTCTCCATTTTTGCTCTGTATTGTACCTAGAATTTTACACGTTTGAAGTATGAAGGCAGTGTGGATAATCAGCACTTGGTGGCGGGCCCAAGAAGCTCCAGGATTTATAAATTGCGATTACTCGTGATCTGTCGTAGATTTGGGAATGCTGCTCCAATAAATAGAAATAATTTTTTTTTATGGTTATGCTTCCAGTTAATGCAAATGAGTCCATTAAAGTAACTGCTGAAACTTGTAATTATATCCAAAGCAGAATTGGGCAATGCAATCCTTGCAGTACTGGTACAGCTGGGACGAGTCAGTGAAAAAATCAGCAGCATGAAATTAAGTAGGAGACCTTTCCCACAAATGCTGGGTTCTAGAAGTGCTGCGAAGCAGGTTTTGCTCAGTGTCCTTTGGTTCCGTAGTTGGAATATGTCTCACTGTTCAAACTCTCCCCAAATGCTCAGTTCTAATAGGCAATAGCTTAGTTTTTTTGTTTTGTTGTTACTGTTTTTACTGTAACTGCTCGTTTTTCCATCTCTGTGTGAGTGGTTATTTGAGACCCGGCTGGTTGGGCATTGGATGTCTGCATGCCACAACTTAACCCATGGTCGTGAAAAGGTTTACCTCAATAAAATTTAAAAGAAAAAAGAAGTTTATTGAAATTGTGAGTTACTGGCAGAAGCAGGCTGAGAGCTGGGTTGAGGACGGGCTGGTGGTGCCCTCGTTGATTTGCACCCTGTGCTGGTAGACTCAAGTTTAGTCAAACCAATACAGCTCAGAGTTGTTGTCTGCTCCCAGCCTGGTGTCTGGGTTTGTGTCAGTGCCACTGATCTTCCTGAGCTGCTTCCAGGGCCTTCCCATGTAACTATTTTGCTTATTAACCGTGTTTCCAGATGATGTTCTCCACCTAGCTTTTGGGAGCAGATGGCAGGTCAGAGATGAGCTGATTATTCCTGAACTGGGAGCTTCACTGGGGGCAATTTGTCACATCCTACAAAGATACTTCTCCTTTGGAGAAAGCCCTGCTAACTCAGAAGAATGTCTGCTATTGATAAAAGCTCAGTGGTTTATGAAAGGAGCTCCAAATAGCTGAAGTTCAGTTTCTTTTCAGACCGCTGAGTGAAAACCTTTCCTTTTCTTTAGTGGTTCTAATGGGAGCTGAGAAACCCAGTCCTGGCATTTAGGTGGCTCCTGAGAGCCCTCCACTGCTCTGTGCCCTGCTCAAGTTGGACAAATAATAAATAATTCTTTTAAGTTCTATTGGTGTAGGAGGCTGCATTGAGGGTTTGATGAAACAGCTGCTGTTCCAAAATACCTTTTGGAGGCCATAGGTGAGCTCTGTTCAAGAGCAGGGGGGTGGAACTGAGCTCTGTTGTGAGCCTGAGTGCCAATTTGCATCACTTTGCACCAAAACTGAAGGGGAAGAAATCCAATTGGCTGTTCTGAAATGTTTGACTAACCTGTTGTATCAGGAAGAACCTAAGCATTATTTTGGGTACTGAGGAGAGTGTGTTTAGGGCCAAACCCTTGATATGCTAAATAGTGAAGCACAAACTAATTTTTCAGCTTTGTCTGTTAGGTGGAGCGAGTTACTGGTGGTTACTGGAGCCTGCTGGGAAGCTGGGCTCCAAGTGTGGGACTTGTAAAAGTCCTTTCAGCAGGTCAGTGTGTGAGTTAAGCTTCTGATAGATTCATTTGAGGATAGAGGGTGTTTTAAAGCAAATTAAAATTCCCTAATCACCTGTCATTGTTGTCAGTGTGCTTGGGGATGGCGTGAGGGCTCCCAAGTGAGGGAGACGTGTGCAGAGTCCTCTGAAGAATTGGGGTGTAATTAAGGTGCCCCGCTTTGTCACTGCAGCCTGAAGGAAATGCAACAGCAGAGAAGTGAACACCTTCAGGCTGATGGTGTGGAGTTCTCTGTGCCTTTAAACTCCCCTCAACCTGAGGGTGTTTTTCGTGCTTGTTCTGTTTTCCCTTCCAACCCAAACCATTCCACCATTAAGGGATTTCCTGCTTTTTGCCAGCATTTTCAAAGCTCCAGGTCTGTACTGCAGTTTAGGAAATATTTCTCAGCACAGGGCTTGTTGGCATACACAGTGAATTGTCTTGAAATATTGAAGCTTTGAACTTAATTTTGATGGAGAGGTTGTAAATAATAACAATGTGCCAGGGATCCTTCTGCCTTGCAGATACTGAGATGCTGGTTATTCACATTAATAGTCCGAATTTCCTGAGACGGTAGAGGATGGTGTTTTATAAAGAGTTGAGAGCATTTGAAGGGTTTGTGACTAAAAATCAGCTTTCTATTAATTTTAGTTGCAACCATTGATGTTATCAAAGCTGAGCATATGAAAGGTGTTGATGGTTGGAGGGGAGAAATTGTCTTCCTCTGAGGGAATGAGCAGTCTGGTGCTCATTTCATCGCGGAGTTCAGACCCCAGAAATTCTGACTAATGCCTGAGCGTTGCTACTTCTGTGTCTTCCAAAAGGCTGCTTATGTTGGAACTCCAGAAATTGATGAGAAATAGGGTACAAACGTTCTGTTAAACTGGAGATAGAACATATGGACCTGCATGGATTTGGGGTGTAATGAAGATCCGAGGAACTCTCCTGTTGTGCTGCTTTGTCCTCTTGTGCTGTAACAAATAATGGGTGTTGTTGCTTTTTTATTTTTATTTCTATTTTTATTTTTAATATCTACCTACTCAACAAGAACCTGGTCCTTTGTGGAACATCTGTAGACTTATGCTCTAAGGACCGGGCTTTTAAAAACTCATTCACTGTAAATAACTGGTGTTTGGGTGTGACATATTTTAACTGATAATTTATCAATTGCATCAGAGCTGTTATGTCTTGAAGAAAATAAACCAGAGCTTCCCATGGTCCAGGTAAAGGGACACTGCCTCAATACTGGGCTTCCTCCCCTGAGAAAGCTCTTTCTGCCCCACAGGCTTTGGAAAACTCTCTCCATGAATATCCACAGGATGTCTCTTGGTTTAGATTTCTCCTTTCAAACATTCTTTGCTTTGCCACCTGCAGGAAGACTGGGCTATAAATAGCACAGGTAGTAACTCATTTGTTTTTCTTCTCACTTGGCTCAGGAAATGCTGATTTGCTTGTACTTGCATTTTTGTGCTATTCTTTACCTTCCAAACGAGTGGCTTTCATCCAAATTTTCAATTAATGCTCTTTGTTCTGCCCATTCCTCTCACTTCTGCAAATAGGACTTTTTTCCTTTGGCACTTCACTCGTTGCTGTAGAAATTTTATAGAATTGCAAGGTGTGTTCCGTTGCTTGGGTGTTAATTTACTCTGGGGGAAAGTCCATCTTAAACTAGGATTTGAGAGATACTTTTAGATTTCATGTGGGTCAGATATAAACCTGTTAAACTTGAAAATACAACTGATGGTAGAACCCATTCTTCTCCTCTGTAGTAGTTTGAAACTAAGTTTAAAGAAAAATTTAGATTTCAAACTTTGCTAATCTGACACTTAAATATTTTTCTCTTTAATTCAGTGCCATTTCAGTGATCTGCCTGCCTGGCCTCCTCAAATCAAAAAGGTTTTTTTTTCCTTTGCTCTCCAAGTAGACAATGTTATTTTGTCAGGTGTCACCTGGAGGAAGCTCCCAGGACAGGGATTGGAGACACGTGACAATTGAAACTGGATTCCAAGGCTGGTGATTAAGTACTGGCAGAAATACCAAAAGTAAAATAATTTTTTGGACTTCTTGTTCTAAACTTGGCAATGACCATTACAGTTAAAAGCTGTAACATCCTATTATCCTGACAAATTTTCTGAGAAAACTTGGGAATGATTCCTTTGGGGTTGACAAGTGAATTATCAAATGACTGCATTCCTCAGCTGATGGTGGATCTGTGGCCTGTAGCCACAGCTGAACGAAGCAACTCAAGAGGTATTTTATGCTCCTCTGCTAAATGTTTTTTTTATTATTTCATAAAAAGTTATTAGTGAATAAAATCTCTTACATCTCGCTGAAAGACTGACAAGTGACAGTAGAATGTAAAAGAGCTTGTCCCTTTCTGTTCTTTCAAAATGAAAGCTATTTTTCTTGCACAAGGTTTATGTCTTCTTTTCTTCTTTAATACACATTATTATTGTGCCAGTAATTCACTGCAGAGGACGATGTGGGGCTCCCTGAGTGCATGGATATTTAATCTTAGTGAATTCAGTAAGCAAATCAATGAAATTACCATGGGAAAGAGGACAGGGAAGTAAAGAAAATGCTCTTTTCACATGTGTTAGTGTGGTTCTGTTGTGTGCTGCTCGGGTTATTCCTGCTGGTTTGCCAAAATAAAGGCTCTCCCTCCAGCTGAACACCGGGATTGTTAATGGAGCACGACGCTTTTGGGTTTCAAGTGCCAGGAGATGAAGAAAATGAGAGAAAACCGTGAAGTGCTTTACATTCTGCTTTTTCATTTAAGTACCACTTTCTTCCGTGTAATTGCCTTGACCATCTTGTGTTTATGCCCTCCTTAAAAATGTCATTCCCTTCCTTTTTTCTTTTTGTTTTTAAAAAAGAACATTTGGCTTCTTAAAAACTTGAGTACTTGACATCCATTATTTCTTCCATTTACTCCTGGAAAAAATTAGACAAATTGCAGTAGTTCAAGAAAGATGGAAACCACCTGTAATCAAGACAAACAAATAAAAAGAGTGTGGTGAAGGAGCAGTGCCAGCTCTGGCTTCTTCTCCTACTCTAGTTTTAATGTATTTATTTTCTTTTCTTTCTTGTGGTGCTGGCCTGCATTTCCTCTCTTAATTAACACCATTGGAATAATGGTGGGTTTTTTTTGGTGGGAACTCTGAGCCAAGGACACAGGAGATCCTACAGAATTCTTCCAGCTGCTTTCCCAAATAAACAAGTAAGGAAAAGAAATTCCCCAAACCTTTGGATTGGTTTTCGTTGGCAACTTAATGAACCGTGTTTTGGATGATTTTGGGTTTTTTTTGTTCCAAAGCAACCAACTCTCTCAATAGGTACATAATTATCTAATGAGCTTTTCTTGTTGAGCTCAACCTCAAGAGATGTTTGTGCCAAACCAGATCACAGGTCCTGATCCAGGAGTTTGAGATATTTCTTTTGTTTTTTTCCCCCTCTTATGGCTTTGATCCTGGACTTTTCCATCTGTAGTGATGGTCTCCACTCCTCGGCTTTGAGCCCTGCTGGGCTTCTTCCCCTGACATGGCAGAACTGGATCTTTTGTCTGGTCTGTGTCTCGTTTTGCACTTGGCATGCAGGAGTTTGTTGGTCAGGCCATTTAATTTGCCATTTATGTGGTCTCTGTTCTTGACCACAGGGAATAAAAATAAATATGAGTCATAAACCTCTTTTTGAACTTCAGGATCAGCTACCAGAGCACCAGACTTATTAATACACTGTGAGAAGTTATCAGCTTTTATATGGAATGGAGAGATGGGTTTGGTTTGGTTTTTTTTTAGTTTTCAGAATTAAGAATTTCATGTAATCTTAGAGCAGGCAGGATGATGCATGAACTTATCTTTTTTTGGGAGAGAAATCAGGACCTGCATGGCTTTCTAGCTTTTGTGTGTTGCTGGGTTTTGATTTTTGGGAGGGTTTTTTGGCTGGTTTTTTTTTAGGTTTTTTTGTTGTTGTTGTGTTGGTTTGGTTTGGTTTTTTTTAGTGGATTTTATTTTTTGTAAGTGGGCTGATTTATTGAATCCCTCTTCTCTGAGCAACAGACATAATGTTAATGTTTGAGTTTTCTTAAATCTTTTGATGCATAAGTGAAGATGAAATCACTTATCCCATCTGTTTTCTGTGGTGTTATCCTGCAAAGGTAATAGGAAACAGCAGGGAATAATTTCCTGTTTTAAGCTGGTGGATGCCACGTGCAGCCTTTCCAAGAGATCACTTTTTGGGACAGAGGGAAGCTTCACCCCAAACCCTGTGTGCAGTTCCCAGCTCTGAGCTAACATCCCATTTTCAGACTGATCCTGCATCAGGGCTGTCAGCTTCCCTCCGGAATGTAAAATTCGGAAGGATGGGCAGCAGGAGGCCTGAAGGGATGACAGGCCAGGAAGACCTGGTGATGACTTTGTGCTGGAGGGATGTGAAGGTCCCTTTGTGAGGGATGAAGGCTGCTGAGAGATTGACAGATGCTCTCAGGCGAGTCCAAGGAGATAAACAAATAATCCCTGACAGGATGCTGGCTGACGTTTGGTGGTCCTTTCTTCAGCTGTCCCTGGAGCAGAAACTCGCAGACTTTCCTTTCCCTGAATGGTTTCCACTGGAGTTCTTGTGGAAGAGAGTTCAGAGTTGTCTGGGGTTTGGCCTCTTTTTGGGAGGTGCCTTCGTTGTGTTTTCTGTGTCTGCAGAAGCCCCAGGTGCCTCCCTGCCTCTCCTTATCCTTGGGAACAGAAAGGTAGAAGATTTTGCTTTCCTGGGGAAGGTGTGCTCACTTTTGGGGTGATTTTTATATGTTTGAGACAGGGGGAGAACGTTCTGCTTCTTTCAGTCTCCTCTAAAACAGTCTCAGCCTTTTGGGGAGAGGAATTGGAAGGGAAGAGAGAAGAATAATCTCAGCTTTATTCGTGCCCTTGGGTTCTTCACTTCCTTGCCCCCTGTGTGTGAGGTGGACTAATTTCCTTTGGGAGATTGTGGGGAGCACTGCGTTGTTTCTTGGAAGAGCTGGGAAATGCCACATGCTTGTAGTGGTGTTGTGACAAAAATTTCAAGTTTCATACAGAGCAGCTTGTTTGGATGGATTAGAGTCAGAGTCCTCATGTCCCAGGTTTTCTCTTTGGTCAGGGGTTTTTACCATCAGGGAAATGAAGGTGTGAAAGTTGCAGCAAGGACTTGTAATTGTGGCTTATCCCCAGTGTGGGCACTGAAAAGAAGTGATTTTCTGAAGACTTTGACATCCAAATTACTCGTTCCCTCCTGGAAACCTTGATAAAGAAATATTTGTGGCTGTTGTGAGTTTGCTTCCCAGCAAAACACTTCCCCTCCTGAGTGTTTCCCATTTTCTGAGTGGGATCTGGCCTTCCTGTACATTTAACCTCCTCTGCAGCAAAGATGAGATGGTGCAAAAGGCAGAATGGTTACTTAAAATAATTTCTTTAGGACATTGTGGGATTTCTTATATGTGCTTAGACTGATCAGTGTGTGTGGGGCTGGTGTTTTAAGGATGCTTGAGCAGACAAACGCTCAAAGTTTGTTCTTAAAGTTTTTTCCTGGAAAGATCTACATCATGTAGATCCAAAAGATGATCAGCAGGAGTTTTGCTTAGAGAAAAATGCAAGACCAGAGTGTATTACAGCTGAAAGCTCTGATAGTAATACTTTGTTCTTTAACTTAGATGAGGGTGTAAGGAAATACAGTTTAACCCTGGATTTAGGTGGTTGCAGACATTACTGCTCGATCTGTTTGGATGCTCCAGGTTCACTAATGGCAACTTTAAAGGCTCCATTTTTATCTATTTATTGAACAAATTCTCATTAAGAAAACCCCGAAACCACACAAAAGCCCCAACCACACATCAGAAATACACAGGAGGTTAACAAGAGGTACCAAAGCACTGTTGAATATGCTCTCAGTAGGAAATCTAACTTGCAGAGCAGAGTAAGTGACAGGTATTGGTAAACATCAAGTGAAGGATACTTTGGATGTAGGAGTTCTAATTTCTAGTGCACGTCTAAATTCTTACACTCCTAAATTCCAAAGGAGCTGCATCTTAGTGAAGTTAGCAGCAGCATGTGATGGAGAGAGCAGGTTTGTCTGAGTAGTTCTGAAGAAGGAGAACTTCAGCCCTGTAGCTTGGAGATGGCAAAACATTTTTTTCCATACTGAGTGAAGAGTACTGTTTTGTCCTTGAATGGTTTTAAACGTTTTAAATGTTTTGTTTTGTTTTACAAAAAGATGCAAAGAAATGGTGTTGTGCTATTTGTTGTTGTTCTTCCCTATTGTCCCTGTGACCCACTTTTTACACTGCAGCATTATCCTTTGTTTAGCCCAGAAAGGCAGGGAAGGAACTCTGGGAGATCAAGGTGGATTCAGCTGGCACAGTGTAGGTCTGCATGGGCACAGAGCTGGGCAAATCAGCTCAACGAGGGCAGAGGAGCTGCTAAAACCAGGATGTGAGCCTGATGGGAGATGTTTTCCCTGGGATGACACCTCCCTTTTTTAGGGTAAAGCTTGATGCCAGTGCAGTGCAAAAGTCTGAACCTGGGGGGGACTATGAGGACAGGAATTCTCACCTGAAGGGGCTGCCCAACCTTGGGAATTATGAGCTGCTCTTCCCTGGGGATTTTTCTCACCAGAGGCAAATCCAAGTGTGAACAGGGACAGTAGATTTTTTCCTCCTGGCTCACAGGAGCAGAAAGGAAAAGTGGGGGAATGAGAACACAATCTTCTTTGGGAGGAATATACAGAATTTCTGCTTGCAAGTCATCCCTGCTCTGACAGATGCCACTTACACCGTCTCTGTGTACACAAGCCTGTGCTCTCTCCAGAAGCTTCCTGGAAATCTCTTCAAAATTAAGAATCCTGAAGTAATGCCTCTCGAGGCTCTGTGTGCCTATGAATCTTCCAGGCAAAGTGAAATCTTGTTTTGTGCTTAGGTGAAGTCAAGTAGGACTAAAAGAAATACCTGAACTACATGACAACATTTCTTCTCAGCATTCCCAAGCACCTTTTCGGTTCAGCTTTTCTGCTGAGTGTCATTAAATCCTGAGGATGGTGATTAAATCCCAACACATTTATTCCTTCTTTCAGAGATCAAATGGCAATAAATAAGCACCGATATAACAGCCCTGGCGGAGCTGGAGCTGCAGCAGAACAAGTGAAGGCATGTGTGCTTTAATAAAGGCTCCTTGATCCTGTGCTCCCTCCAGCTGATGCTTCCAGGGGTTCCTAGGGGTGGCCCGTGGAGGGGCAGGTGCTGGAGCTGGCAACAGGCTCAAGGCAAAATGGAGAAGATGCTGCACTAATTCATTATCTGTTTCTTAAAGGACACCGTTTGCTTTCACAGCAGAGTTCCTCGGATCTGCGTGCACACACTGCTGCCCCCAGAATTCGTATCAGACATGGATATCAGCTCAGTAGCAGAGGAAGGAAACGGTTCTCTGCACATCAGTGCCATCTCTTCATCATCCCGCTATAGGGAAGCACTCACTGTAATCAGAGTGATCCCTTTGCTCAGCTGCAGGAACAACACGGGGCCTGATTTGTGCTTGTCGAGTCTGCCTGCAGAGCTCAGAGAAATGTCAAATTTAGTGGTTTTTGAGGTTCCTATAAACCAGAGATTGCTTCATAACAATTGATCAGTGTGTTTGAAAAGACCCAACAAAAACCCAACCCCCAAAACTTGCCATCTGCTATGCTGTTACCCTTGTGACTTGAGTTCTCAGATGTTGTGAAGCAACCTTCCACACACATCAAAATACAATTTTTGAACCCAGAACACAGCAGCCGTTGCTGTATAGGCAAAAGGAAAACAGAGGGAACATCTGGAAGAAGCTCTTCCCAGTGCCTGTGGTGCACCTGACTTACTGTGTGTGTGGAAACAATCACCTGTGTGTATTTGTACAGATATCATGGAATTATGGAGTGGTTTGGATTGGAAGGGACCTTAAAGTTCATCCACTCCCACCCCCTGCCATGGGCAGGGACACCTTCCACTGTCCCAGGCTGCTCCAAGCCCCAGTGTCCAGCCTGGCCTTGGGCACTGCCAGGGATCCAGGGGCAGCCACAGCTGCTCTGGGCACCCTGTGCCAGGGCCTGCCCACCCTCCCAGGGAGCAATTTCTTTCTAATACATGAAATTTCTGCAGCACCAGTTGTAGTTGCCCAGCTCTCAAGCCCTCCCGTTCCCTCACCTGTGAGGAGCAGCTGTATTTTGGCAGCCAACATGCTCTGCTCTGTGCTGTGCTCGAGCGTGAAGGTCGGATGTGCCCAAGAACCCCGTTCCAGGGAAAAAGCATTGGGAGGGCCCTTGCCTGCCACAGTTTGTTACCATTCTGCTGATTTCCCGTGTCAACAGCAGCTGTGCCAAAGGATGGCCTTTGTCATGCTCTTGCTGTTGCTTTCCTGCCCTGAATTTCCCAAACCTGTGCACGTGGGCACTTAGGACAGTGTCAGCACCAGAGCTGCTCGGATGCTGTGTAGGGGAATGGCCACAGCCAGACAGCAGATGTGCTCCCAGACTCCTGGAGCAGGAGGTGACTGAGCCAGCAGTGCTTTGCACCGGCTTGTGCCAGTCAGTTCGCAGCTCAGTGGTTCCCTTCAGCAGCTCAGTTGTTGTCATGCTGAATTAGAAGGCTGGTTTTTCCTTTGTTGTCATTGAAGTGCTTCAGCTTTTGATTTAATTTAATCAGCCCCATCGGTTTCCTTCCCAAGCTATGCAGGAATCCCAGTGCAGCACCACGTACAGCCACATTCAATCCATGTTTCATTTGGCTCTATCATGTATAATTGCGGGTATGAGAAAGTTTGTGGTGTTCTCATCGTGTTAGTGTTCCTTCTGTGGTCCTTCTTAATTTCTTTCTCTGCTGGTTCTATTTTAGGTCAAGTACATGAAAGAAATAAGTCCAGTTTTCTCTGAAATGCTAAAGGTATCCACTAAAAAGTTGTCTTTTTGCAGAAATTTTAGTAGTCTCATTATAATCTAATGTGGTTTAAGTGTTACACCTTGATGGGTGTAATGGGCTAGTCCACCTCTCCATAGCTGTTACATCCCTTGGCACAGAAAAATGACATGTCAATACAAAAGTACTGGCCACTTGTCCAGGGGCATTCCTATAAAAGATGCTTAAAAATTAAAGTGGAACAAACACTGCGTAAAAAAAAAAGTAAATCCAGATTTGAATGCTCAGATGCTCTTGTACAAGTTTGGAAGTTCAGTCTCGAACTAGGTATTTAAAAAACTGCCATGGCAATGGGATTCTAGTCCCTGTTTTGCATAGTGGGAATTACCTCTGTAGGAATAAATAACTCTGCCCTGCTGACCCCAGTGGTGCTCCTTGCGCTACTTTAATTGAGAGGAAAACCAGTAGAAATGGTCATTTTGGCAACAGATTTCAGCAGTCTTTGCTAAAATGTATGATTGCAATACTTGTTCTACTTTCAACTCCTCCATTTCATTTTCATTTTCCTTTGTGCATCATTTGAGGACTTAATTTATCTCCAGGACTCCACTGGAATATTTCTATAGCAGACAAATTACTCGTCAGATAAGGTTTTACAGGAGCCTTTCTCTTACTACTCTCAAATGACTTTCCTGGAGGCTTTTTCCTATTCTTTTTAGACAATCTCAGGGACCACAAGAGTGCTCTGGGGTTGGGACTGACTTCCTTACTTCTGCCTTTGCCTGGGGACAAGCTCTCTAGGAGCAGCCTTATCTTCTAAAGCAAAATCCCAACTGACTGGGGATGTGGTTCCCTCCAGTAATTAAAGTTGCAGATTCACACCAAAAGGTGCAGGATGCAGAGTCCTTGAGCTGGGTACCGGGTTGTTGTTTGTGATTTAGTCCTTAGATCTTGCACTCACTGCGCTCTTCGCAGCAAATCAAAGGATTTACTGAACGTGTGGGCAGGGAGGGGAGCCTTGCAGCAAAGACAAAATCCTGCTCCGTGCCTGGGAGAATTGGGAGGGGAGAGCTGGGAGAGCTGCCACCAACAGGGACATGGGGGTGCTGGCTGCCTTTAAATGCATGTGTTTAAATTCATCTGTGACAACTCAGTGGCAGTTCCCTCGCCAAAAGGTTTCCTGCTCTGTCAAGTACCAGAACAGGGCACTGTGGGCTGTGGGAGGGAGGTGTTGCCTGGGCTGGGATTCAAGGAATTACAGCACCAGGCAGGAGTGGGGATGCTGCTCGCCTGGAATGCAGCTGCTGTGAGGCCATTCACATCCCCAGCCAAGGGGATGCCTAAAAGTGGAATGGTTTGGGTTCGAAGGGACCTTAAAGACCTCCCATTCCACCTCCCTGCCATGGGCAGGGACACCTCCCACTATCCCAGGCTGCTCCAAGCCCCAGTGTCCAGCCTGGCCTTGGACACTTCCAGGGACCCAGGGGCAGCCACAGCTTCTCTGGGCACCCTGTGCCAGGGCCTCACCACTCTCAGAGCCAAGAATTCCTTCCCAATATCCATCTAATCCTGCCCTCAGTCAGTTTGGAGCTGTTCTCCCTGTGTCCTCTCCCTCCATCCCTTGTCCCAAGTCCCTCTCCAGCTCTCCTGGAGCCCCTTTAGGCCCTGCAAGGGGCTCTGAGCTCTCCCTGGAGCCTTCTCCTCTCCAGGTGAACAACCCCAGCTCTCCCAGCCTGGCTGCAGAGCAGAGGGGCTCCAGCCCTTGGAGCAGCTCTGTGGCCTCGTCTGGATTCACTGCTGCATCTCCACGTCCTTCCTTTGTGGAGGGTTCTGGGTTCTGGCCATTTTCTGCATCTGAGACATGACCAAACCCTGTCAGACCAGTAAAGAACAGTGAAGTGGTGACTCACAATGTTCATAGTGCACGATGGAAGAGCCGGGCTCTTTTCAGTGGAAATGGGTTTCTCAGAGACCTTGGGGATAGCAAAGGGCTTGTCCTTCACCACTGCCCGACTGCCCAAGCTCAGGGCCTGAGGACGGACTCTGAGGACAAGGGAAAAAACGGTGGTTCAGAGATTACAAACGTGGATAAGTCCTTTTCCTGCCATACTGTCAGGATTGCTCTGAAATCCTCCTCGAAGGATTTTGCTGTCTGAGAGATGACCCACAAATCCTTGTTTTCTCTGTAAGGCAGGAAAAGGCAGTTTGTGTTGCCTGAGAAGCAGACCTGTGCACCACAGTGGAGATCCAGGGGAGAAAGGGTCGTGTGTGGAGACATGGATTTGCTGCTGCTTCCCTTTCCTTTGATTCTTCTCTTCCTCAGGCCAAGGAAGATCTTGCTCCTAGCAATTCCATGTTGAAACCCCTGCTGGCTGCTCCCTTTGCTGCCCCATGTGCACCTCTCCATCTCTGCTTCTTCCCAATTCTCTTTTGCCCTCTGGTTCGTGTATCTGTAGGGGTTTCAGCATTGAGTTAATATGGGAACCGGCTGCCATTCCAGGTGAGGCCAGGGCCCTCTTTTCTTGTTGAGCTGTCCACGTGTGAGCATTGCTCTCTGTTTTGTTTGCTACCTTTGAGCATTCTGAGTTTTCTCTACTGCCTTGGCAGAGTTGTGGGCAGAGGAGGATTTAGAACAAGGTGGGAAACATTCCCTGGAGCAACATGTGCATTTTGTCTTCCTTTCCAGTTGCCTGTTGAGGCCCAACACAGCTTTTAGTCCATTTATTATCTCGTGGCAGTGCTTTTGTTTTCTAATCAAGATGGCCTGAGGCACCAAGTGCACAAGCCTGAGATTCCCACTGAAAAACAGCACAATGATTTATTTTGACAAGATCTATTTACCATGAAATCGTGACCAGTGATGCTAATTTTACTGTCATTTTCAATTCATTATTAGATGAGCCCTTATTAGCTTTTCTAGCACATTTTCCTAGGAAAGCTCTGACAAGCCTAAAATTGCATGGCTTTCAGATTTTGGCAAATTGTGGGGTTTTTTTTTTTCCCTCTCATACCCTGGGACCATTCCCACTCAGAATTGTCACGTGCAATGACACCAGATCAAATGAACAGAACACTCTGTTGCTTCACACCGAGGCTTGTTTAGGCACAGATGTACTCAAAGTCATTACATTATAAAAACAATTTTTCTGAAGTAGTTTAGGATGTTTCAAACTCCAATGGCGGTTTCTGGAGAGTATTCCAGCAGTATCTTTGCCTGGCTCATTTGAGCTTTCCCTGCCGTGGGCTGACATTGATCCTGACTGACAGGTTTGAGTGGTGAGGCTTGGACTTTGCTAAAGATAAGTGCTAATATTTTGTAAACCAAATTATTTGAAAAGGCTTGTTCAGCACCTTCACTCAAGGAAAAGTTCTGCCTACTTGACTTGGAGTGAAGCTTTGATTGCCACTGCTCTTTCTGGTGGTGTAATTCATTTATCCCCACTCCTCCCTGCTCGTGCCTCCCACAGGCATTAGCATAAGAGCAGTGTTACCACTAGATGGGTCTGTTTCTTTAATAAGCCATTGACTACCACTTGGAAAGAGAAATATTTTAGGACTCCTCTGGTTGATATCAAGCACACGTTATCTAACTGCTCCTTGCCTGCACTTACTTGTCAGGCCATTAAAAAATCAGGCTTTGTTTAATCCATCAGCCTGTCCCATTCTACTGCTTTACATGTATGGAATTAAGATCTCTGGGACTCTGGAAAAAAAAAAACAACCCAACCTTTTGGTTTATTTTAATTCATTTTTTAATTGGGGGATCAGCACTAGTAACACCTCACTCCAAGTCCTATATGTGCATTTGAAAAATGTATCAGAATGTTTCCATCGTATCACCTGTGACAAATGGAAATGTTCAGCCTCACTAAATTTATTAGACATGGTCACTGGCTGTTTTTATCTAGGAAATAGTAATTTATTGCCTTGTAAGCATTGAAAGCAATAAACATTACTTTGTGTAATTCAAAACCAATCACAGACCCGTTCCTAAACAGCTTTCAACAAAGGCAAACCTTAAATATGAGACATCAGGGGTATTTCTGGAAGCAGGTGCTTTATCAGGTCAAAGATGTGATGGCTGCAATTCATTGAAGCTTTCACTCACCACAGCAAGAAGAGCAAATTGGTGTTTGATGCTTTGCTCTCTGTCTTGTGCCAGGAGGCACAAACCAGAGGTTGTCCCAGTTCCAGAGTGACTGGTTCAGGCAGAGCCAAGGGAAAGGGACTTGTCCAGAAAAAGGGGAAAATTGACCCAGTTTGGTGCTGCTGTGGTGGGGGTTGGTTTGGAGATGTCCCTTCAAACCAGTGCTGCTACAGCTGAATAAAGCCACATAACTGAAGGTGTTCATGAACACCTCTAATTCCACAGGAAGGGAAAAAGCCCAAAAACGAACCCTGAACATTTTCTAAAAGATTTTTTTGTACATAACACGGCACAAGAGAACTCTTAGATCTTCCTTGCTTATGTTGGTTTTTTTTTTTTTTCCTACTGTTCTAACTTTATTTATTGACTTAGTATTTGATTTAACACCTCTTCAAAATTTCTTTTAAACCCCAGCCTTGAAGGAGCATCCCTGCTCTGCCTGGCAGTATAGATTTCAGCTCAGCCTGTCTGTAATGCCTGTCTATAACCTGTCCCGAAGTTATGATAGCAGTAATTCACCATCATAATGTGCAAAATTTGCGGTTTTAAACAACCTGCAAGCGGAAATCTGACTCACCAGTGTATTCGAACTCAGCATTCGTGTGGACAGAGGTGTTTCTCTCGGGCTGCTTTGCCTCAGCAGTCACACACTTGTGCCACTGGTGATGGTGACCTTCCTCCTGCTCCTGCAGATGTTCCGGTGCTGCCCGAGGCAGCCGTCTGTCTCTCGAGGTCCTACAAGTGTTTCAAATACACACAGAAATAAAATCAGTGCGAGCATTTATTTAATCTTATTGGGCTGCTTTGCTTCTTGTTTGCTTCCACATCGACAGCACTCAGAGCCTAATCCTTCCAATGATCCTAATTAGTGTGGATACGTTTTAGGGAGCCCATTTCATGCCGTGGTAACAAATAACAACTTTTCTGCGTGTCCTCAGGGCCTGTTTTTCACATCTGCTTGACTGTAGCAGTTGGCAGACACGGAACTTGTGGGTCTGAACTTTCGGAAGAGCAGAGAAATGGGGAGACACGAGAGGAGTAGATGTCAGTGTGTGATTCAGTGTGACCTGACCTTGAGCTATCAATATCTTGGCCAAGTAAATCCTGTTTAACGTAGAAGTTGTGCAGATGTGTCCACCCTGACAGCTCTGTGCTGGGATTAAGTGCAGTTGCAAACCACGGACCTTTCACGTGCATTTACTTGATTTTTAAGCTGTCAAACAGATAAAAAGCATCAATGGCATCAGCTGCTTTCATAATTTTTCAAACAAGCCCCAAAGTATTGGAGTTGCTGCTTCCTTTAATTGCTAATTTGAAAACAATTATTATAAAGTTGTATTCAGATCTTCCTCTTGGTACTTAATTGGTGATTTATGCCTAAGAGAGGGATTTTGGTTGGGTTTTTTAGCTTGAATTATTGAATTTTTTATTGTGGAGCTTTTTGTTAAAATTTGCAGGCACTGTAATTATCAATATCTGAAATCACTTCTTTAATGAAGCAAATCATAAAACAGAGCAGGATGATGATGCCTAATTGCAACAAGCTGGATTACAATCTTTTATTTACAGCTAGGCATCAATGAGCTGGGGGAGGAGAACTTGGGTAACACAAATTCTTCTAGGGTTTAAGATGATTTTCTGGATTTTATTGGTTTTTTTCCTAAATAAGTTATTCCTCAGCAAGGCATAGGCAGGTGTTTAAACGCAGGGCACTCCCGGCACAAACATGCTTTGTATTCTTAGTTTTGCTTTTAGATGAGACTCTATAAAGAGGTTGTAGTTCACTGCTGTGGTATTTGCAAGTTGTTTTAGATGTGGGAAAGTGTTTGGTTTTCTCCCCATTAAATGATTTAAACGAGATGAATGTTTTTACATTGCATTCGGTGTTAAAGCTGTAATTTTAGCTGGTTTCACAGCAGACAGTCTGGATTTTCACAGTGACACACGGCGATGGGTCCGCTCCACTGCATGGCACGTCAGGAATTTCCCTGGCTTTTGTGGAAAAACGCTTTAAGGGGGATGCACAGGAGGGCTGTCATTAAAAATGTAAGCACAGTGGTTGAGTAAAATGCAGGTTGCTGCTCAAACTGCAGACTGATTCCAGTCTTGTCTCAATTCTGACATGGATTTTACATAAAATAAAAGCCAGAGGTTTCTTCTAAACAACCGTGCAGTGGCTGGAGTGGAACGTAACTGCTCATTTTCACCTCACAAGTGCTGAGTAAGAATAATAATTTTCTGTCTGCGAAAACTGCTTTTAGTTCCCCAAAACTTCAGTGCTTTAGCTGAAAATGCTGGTGTCTCTGCAGCTGTGTAGTTTGCTTCCATGGAGTCATTCAGCTATGAGTGAGGATAGGATTCCTAAGAGGCTGTTTCTTGGGATGCCCATCTCTCCTGCATGTATTTTTTTTTTGCTGGAGATCAAGGAGGCTCTGGCACACCCAATTTCTCGCTCCAGTGAGTGACTGCTGCCCTTTTACCCTGGAGAATCATTCAGGTCAGAAAGAACATGTAAGATCATGAAGTCCAACTGTTAAGCTGACATCACCACGCCCAGCACTAACTCATGTCCCCAGGTGCCACATTTGTATGTCTTCCACATCCTTCCAGGAATGCTGCCTCCACCACCTCCCTGGGCAGCCCCTGCCAAGGCCTGAGCCCCCTTTCCATGGGGAAATTCCTGCTGCTGTCCAACCTGAGCCTGCCCTGACCCAGCCTGAGGCCGTTTCCCCTTGTCCTGTCCCTGTTCCCTGGGAGCAGAGCCCGACCCCCCCGGCTGCCCCCTCCTGTCAGGGAGTTGTGCAGAGCCACAAGGTCCCCCCTGAGCCTCCTTTTCTCCAGGCTGAGCCCCTTTCCCAGCTCCCTCAGCCACTCCTGGGGCTCCAGCCCCTTCCCAGCTCCGTTCCCTGCCCTGGACACGCTCCAGCCCCTCCAGGGCTCTGAACTGGTTTTGTGTAAGCCAACCTCTGATCAAAGACCCCAGGATTCTGCGGGTGACACCAGGCTCACAGACAGGTGTCAATCTGCGCTTCCTGAAACTGGAATGACAGAGGAGAACACTGCTTCTGCTCCCCATCCCTTCATCAGTCATTCCAAGGCTCTGAAGTCTCTGGGTTGTCCTCAGACTTCGGGTTGCAACTTCTCTGCTGCCTCCCCGAGAAGTCAATTATGGATAATAATCTGAGGGCTGTACTGGAGTAGGAACCTTTCTCTTCTCATCTTCACCCCAAGCCCCAGGGAGGCAGGAGACTTCCCTAAGGATGGTCTGACCTGCAGGTGGGGCCTTCTGCTCCCTTCAGAAAGGACTTTTGATGACACTTTATCAAGGCTGTCGTGGGGGCTGGCACAGGCTCAGTGTGTCAGCTGTTAATCCTCTAGGCTCCTGCGGGAAAAACCAGGGCAGCTCTAGGGTTCAGCATGATTTAAAATCCGTGTGCCACTTTTAGGGTAAAAGCTCACGTGTCTCTGAAGGAGGTAATGAAGTTGCAAATTGCCTCATCATTCCAATGCGTGCACATTGCCCTTCTGTTTGGCAAATCTGCAATCAAGCCATTGATTTGGCTTTGCTAATGCTGGCTAATCATGCAGAGGTGGAATTGGAGCTGTGACTGATCAGCTCTGGGAGCAGCTCTCTGGGGCTGACAGCTTGGGAAAAGCAGGAAGCTGGGAGAACAGCGCTGTGCTCTCCTGCTTTGCACAATGGTGTTATCCTTAAAGTGGATTTAAATGATCCCATCTGGCTGCTACCAGAGACAGTCTGTGAGCCTGCAAGAGAATTCCTTGTGACCCAGGCTGGTGTGTGTGTGTCCCTGGGAAACGAATATCTGCCAGGTGGTGTTCCTTGGAATTCCCTGAGTCCCTCAACCTCAGAGCTGTTTGTTGAGTTGGACTATACGTAATGTAGGGACCCAAGCCCAGTTTCAGTGGGTGAGTGCCTGGAGCTGTTGTGTTGCTTTGAGGAGTTCTTGGGGGACACCGAGCTGTCCCTGAGCCAGCAGAGTGTCCTGGGGGTGCCGGGGGACACCGAGCTGTCCCTGAGCCAGCAGAGTGTCCTGGGGGTGCTGGGGGACACCGAGCTGTCCCTGAGCCAGCAGAGTGTCCTGGGGGTGCTGGGGGACACCGAGCTGTCCCTGAGCCAGCAGAGTGTCCTAGGGGTGCTGGGGGACACCGAGCTGTCCCTGAGGCAGCAGAGTGTCCTAGGGGTGCTGGGGGACACCGAGCTGTCCCTGAGGCAGCAGAGTGTCCTGGGGCCAAGGAGGCCAATGGCATCCCGGGGGCAGCAGCACAGAAGAGCATTCCCAGCAGGGCAGGGAGGGATCCTGCCCCTCGGGGCAGCCCTGGAGGCACCTCTGGAGCGCCGTGTCCAGCTCTGGCTCCTCAGCACAGCAGGGCCAGGGAGCTCCTGGAGCGGGGCCGGCGGAGGCTGCGCAGCTGAGGAAGGGCCTGGAGCAGCTCCGTGCCCAGGAAAGGCTGAGGGAGCTGGGGCTGCTCAGCCTCGAGAGGAGCCCCAGCTGAGAGGGGCCCTCAGCCCCGGCTGTCCCTGGCTGCAGGGAGGGCTCCGGGCAGGGCCCGGGCTCTGCTCCGGGGGCCCAGCAATGGCACCAGAGCCACGGGCAGGGCCTGAGCCCAGCAATTCCCCCTGCACAGGAGGCAGAACTTCTGCCCTGGGCAGTGCCCAGCCCTGAACAGATTGTGCACAGAGGCTCTGGGCTCTCCTCCCTGGGGCTGTTCCAGAGCTGTGTGCACACAATGCTGTGCCCTGGGCTCTGGGCTGGCCCTGCTGGAGCAGGGAGGTGCCACCAGGTGCCCTCTGTGCTCCCTGCAGCCTCAGCCATCCTGGGATTCTGTCTGTTCCTGTTCTTTTTCTACAGAACACCAAGGATTCATGGCACTGCAAATCTCCCAGAGAGTGAATTTCCTGTGTCCTTTGATGACATCTCTACACCCTGTATTTCTTCAGCTGTTTGGTTTAGCATTGCTTTAAACTCTTCTTTAACGTATTCATCAGGCTTGTAACTGTGGTTGTGTGCTGTCCTAAATTTCCATGAAAAGCACTGATTTTTATTCTTGAGAGAGAGAATATCAGCATCCTGGAATCATCTATTATTTGCAGTATGAAGTTACTAACGCTGGATTAGCATCACCCCTGACGCATGCAAGTCCAGCTTCCAGTTCTATCACACTCCTCTTGGCTTCTTTGCGCCAAAGTTTTCCCCCAGAATTTCCACAAAAAAGCTGAATTCTCATCCCCGTTCTTGTAGTTTAGCTTATCTTACTTTTGATTGTACAGTACCTGCAATCTCCAGTGCCCTGACTGATGCCAGCCCTATCAGGACATCCTAAGAAGAGATCTTTATCCCATTAATAGCTCTAGAGTAGGTTTGGTCAGCAGCTAAAGCTGCTCTGGACATTGCTGGAAGTCCGGGAAAGCAGACCCAGCACAGTTTAATTTGCAAAGTGGTTTTTAGGAGGATACTGCACTTTGCAAGTAGGTCAGCAGCTTTTGTGTCAGCCTTCATTTGTGGCCAGCTTTAAGGCTTCGTGGCTATCAGCAGCATTTCTATCCCTCATTGCCAATGAGAAATAATAGATGCCTGAACAAAAATTAACCTCCCCCCAAAAAAACCCCTCAACATCATGGATAGTTTATGATATTCAGGTTTCCTTTTAGCTGAGGATATTTGGTGGCAGACGTCTGTGCCGTGAAAAGATGACAGATAAAATGTGTGTTGTCCCAACGAGTCAAAGAAATCACTCACCTAATAACAGTAATTACACTGAGCATCTGTGACGTTCTGCATGCTTAAGACTGTAGAAATATTAGCCAATTAATCCTCTCAACACTGCTGTGCAGTTGCTCTAGCTGGTACTATTATCATCCTACTGTAAGGGAAGGAAAAAACCAGAAAAGTCTGACTGATGTGCTTGGCAGCAACGAACAACCTCAAATTTCAGGAATTTATTCCACTGCAATGCCTTGAAGGCACGAGGAGGATGAAGGCCCGCCTTTGCAGGCAGCTCAGAATGCTGGCTGCTCTTGCCCTTCATTTTATTCTGTTTTAGGACTGCATTACCTAGCAAAGCAGTTGTTAAGGTGATGGTAGACAGGACAGCTCTTGTGGCACAAGAGCTGCCCAAACAGCTCCTGATGAACACAAATTCATCCCTCAGCAGCGCTGGGGGCCTGTAACGTGGAGGGGAATTACCACTTTTTGTCCGTCCGCTGCTGAGGGGAGAAAAGCAGCTGCTGGTAAGTGCCAGCTGTGAAGCTCTTTAGATCTAGAATTAATTTATAGACTGAAAGAGCACTCAGTGCTGACACAGCATTTTCTGTGAAACAGGTGAGCTGTGGTTCTTGTGAGAAGTGGGTTGGACACCTCAGCTCCAGGTGGGAGCTGCTCAGTGTCCTCAGCAAATGAGTTTCTTCTAGCACTTCAGGCAGTAGATATTTCACATTCATCTCCTGGTTGAACCCTGTAAAAAGCATGAACTAATCTTAGATTAAATTAAAAGTGTGGATTAGTGTTGTTGCTGCCCGTTGCAGCTTGATAAATCTGGTGATGAACCTTGCGTGGAGGTTCCAGTCCTTAGAACTAGATCGTATTTCAGTTCTTAGAGCTGCAGTGGCTCTGGGAGGTGTCAGCTGTCTGTAAACCCCAAAACACGAGTCAGGATGCGTTGCCTTCACGCCGTGACCTGTATTTGTGTGAGCAGTTCTGCTGACCCCGCTCAGGACCCTGGCATGGCACAAAAGCTCCTGTGCAGAAGGCTGATTTCCTCTCACCCAGCCTCCTCTGCCCTTCCAGTTCAGAGGTCTTGCAAAGCCACCTGTGTGTTCCTGTGGTGCCACAGCGAGGGGAACGAGGGAAAGCACATCTGAAAGCTTGTGGTTGTTGGAACAACCTTCTCAGTCCCTGAGAAACAAGGTTTTTCTCTGTACCCATCTGTAGGGCCTGCCGAGGGCTCAAAGTTGCGAATGCTCCAGTTGATGTTCTTGGATCTCTTTTAGGGTTGCAAATAAAGACATTGTTGGCATCTTTCAGAGTCTAATCTTTGCTCCTTGGCAGCCATCAGAGAACAGGCTGCTGTTGGGCAGTGCTCCCTCCCTACACCCAGAGAATACTCAGTGCATGGTGTGCAAGGGAAGAGCCTAGAAGAACACGGAGATTGTCAGGCTTTGAAACCTCAGCTGATCCCTCCCTGCTGTGCTGAATCAAGGACAAAGTTGTTGGTCATGGCACAGACAACGTTTTTACTCTCACTGCAGGCTTAAATGCTTTTTTTTTTTTTTATTTCCCTCCTCATTTGTCAGCATCTCTGCAGTGGTTTTTGACCCCATCATGTATTTCTGATCAGCTCTGACACAGGAGTAGAGCTCCCACAGCTTGTTTACTTAGCTTTGGAGGAAAGCTGCAGCTGGCTATAGAAAATAAACTCAAATTATCTTCAGTGAGAGAGAGACTGTGCTGTGGGTTCCACAGTTCCTGGCTGTATTCGTTTTTTCTGACCACTTGGAATCAGCCACGCTTTATGCCACCTCTAACAAGGGGCAATCTCTGGATGTCAGAAGGAGCTGAGAGTACTGGTTACACTGAGGGAGTTTGGGAGAGGGGAGGTTAGAAAAGTGTACTGAGAAATTCACGGGCATCGCGAGGGAAGTTGGTGATACTGCAGGGGAGCAGGTCCCTAAAGTCTGGTATCCTAATTTTCCATCACTTGGAAAACATTCACTTCCTTTTTTAGTTGATGAGTGTGAAGGGAAATTGATTCTTGTCTGAGCTGTCTCATGCTCACGAATGCCAGTGGATGTAGCTTAATAACAGCACAGGGGCAAGCCTTTTAATAGTCTTTTCCTCCTGTGTGCACTAAACTGGCTGGCCCTGCTCTGATGCTCTGCTTTTGGGTGCTGATGTGAACAGAGATGCTTTTAAGTGCTATTGCATGGCTTTGTATGGGTAATAATATTTTTTCCCCCTCCTTGAGATATTTTATTGAGTTCCTGTTCAGCTTTTTCTGGCAGTTTGAAGGCTGGGAGTTTATCTGTCGGTGGGCACAGGGGCTGTTAGAGCTGTAGCAGATTCTTCCCTTGGAATTCTTTCTCCCCTGGGGCAGGACTTGGCCCCCAGCCTCAGGAGTGCAGCCCATACTGGTGTGGTGGGGCAGCCCAGTGTGTTTCTGTACCTTCCCTGGGATTATATTCCTGCGGACAGGACATTTTTGCTTGGGATTTGAACAGTCACTGCACGTGTGTCTCACCTGTGTGATTGATGCCCTCGCTCTTTCATCCTCCCTCCGTAGCACTTGGGAAGCGATTTGCTGGATCTGACCACAAAATAGAGCTTTTCTCCCTTTTTCCCTGCCAGACCACCCTTCTGCTCACTGCTGCAGAGCAGCCAAGCTCAGGGCACAGCCTGCACTCCCAAACTGCTGGGACTTTGGCAGTTAATTGAAAATATTAATTAGCATTTGTTCTACTAATGAGGAGCCAGAAAGCCCCCTACCAAAGTGAGTATTTACAGCACTGCACCACTGATGGATGTAGAATTCTGGGCAGAAAGGAAGAATGGTACATTTTATAGGCACTGTGGATGCTTTGGAGGGTGGAAAGGCCACCAAAACCACAAGTGGGAAAATTTGGCTCTGACCAGTGATGGAGGATGTGCCACAGGGGGAACTCAGGGGAAAACTTATTCCAGAGAGAAGGAAAGCTGAGCCTGCCACATTGCTCTGACCTGGTACTTCCTTGTTTAGGTTTCAAAAAGTGCCTGCGATTATAAAAGTTTCTGGATTCTGAAAAGAAATGGTGCTAAGATTTTTTTCCTTAGTATTAATTCTGCTACTTGTGCTGTTTGGCAGGTCTGGTGGAAGGCTCATTTTAATGTTTCACTGAAGTACAAGATTCAAGAAGATGTGTTCATCAATAATTAGGTTTTTCTGTTGGTCTTTATCTGCATAGACAGCACTTTTTAATGTAATTAGGCAAATTATTTGATTTTGCAAGGCAATAATGACCAATATATCTTTTTCAAATTTTGTGAAAGGTCAAAGGTTGGACTCAATGGTCTTGGACATCTTCTTCAACATTAACTAGTCTATGAAATTTGCCTCCACTCAGAATTTAAAGGGATTTTTCTCATTTTACAGGGTTTTTTCCTCCCTCCACCTCCTCCCCCCCTTTCCCACCCTTTCTGTTATGTTGCCCATCCAATTTCCATTGTGTAGCACAAAAAGAGGCTCTGTGCTAAAACAGCTTGGGTTTTGTTGTTGCTAATTAGTGTGAAACAGATAATGGGATATGTTACTGCTGGGTTGAAAGTGGGAGTAAGAGGAGAAAATCAAAAATTATTAATCTGAGCACCTGACATTATCCAGCACAGAGGAAGAATTCCCTGTATACCAGCAGTGTTAAATGAGGATGCGTTTTGAAGGTGTGTTCAAGTGGAGTGATTATTTTAGGATTGTGGCTTTTATTACTGCATGAAAACCTTTCTCCCCTCATCCAATATAATTTTATGTTCTAAACTGTCAAACAAAATCCTGCTCTGCTTGCATTATGGTGATGTACCCAGAGTGTGTTTTACCACTCCCATGAAGAGGTTTTTTTCTTTAAATAAAGATATCTTGTGTATGAAACCCATGAGGATGGATAATAATGGTTTATATCACCTAAATAATTGTGCTGGAGGAGAAGAATGCAACTTGGAGTAAGTAGTGCTTAATTGAGTGTGGGAGGTGAGGAGTGAGCAGCGTTCATTGATTCCCTGCTGCTGGAATCTCTCTGTGCCCAGGTGTCGGAGCTGTTCCTAAGCCAGGAAGCCAAAAGCAGTGATTGTCTCATGATTTCAGAGAGCTTTTGGTTCCTTCCTCAAGGCAACGTCTCTATTTCCCCTGGCCAGTGTTGTCACAGCCAGAGCACTGCTCTCCTTTGCTTTGCAGCCCCGAATTCATTCTGAACGATGCTTTTGGAGACCGGTGGGTGGGAATTGAAACTTTTATAAACGTGTGCACACCTCTGAATCCTTCCCGCATTTCCCTGAGGGCGCAGAGCGAAGGCTGCTGTGCCTGTAGGTGGGGGAAGGCAGCCTTTCACCCGGCCACAAAGCCCAGGATGCTCCATCCTGAAAGCCCTGCCGTCTCCTTGACCCGAGGGAGGTGAAGGCTTTGGTCACAGTGCAGTCATCTGAAATGGAGGCAGGCTTCTTCAGGTCCTCGGCTTCGCTGCTGTTTGCCGGATGAACACGCGGGCAGATGCTGCTGGAGCAGTGCTGGGCTTTGGGTGCTTGTGCTGGGTGCTCTGCAGGCTGCACAGGGAGCCAGGGGCAGGCAGGGCTTTTTCCAGGGCCCTGCCTTCTCCAGGAAAGCAGGGAAGCAATTCCTTTTTCCACAGGGGAGCTGTTTGACTGCAGTACAACATGTTCGATATTCACACGCAAACACAGTGCTCTTGTGCCTCTGAGATCCCCCAGCTCCATGAGGAGGTTGTGATGGGCCGCTGGACCAAACCTGTTTCATTTCCCTTCTCTTTCCAAGCCATCCAAAACCAGTTTCTCCTTTAATTTTAATTAGACACCAGACAAGTGTCCTGTAAATAAAACCTCTTTACAGTTAACATACTTCTGCGTCGCTCTGGCTTGCTTATCAGACATGAAGGAGCTGTTAGGCCTGTGATGGGGGGAGAAATGCAAACCTCAACTGCAGAGCTGTTGTTCTGTCAGCCACCTTTACATCTTCCTGTATCAGAACTCTGTGCTTCGCTCAAAACTCACAGTTTTATCTCTGGAGCTGTTGCTGTGAGGGGCCTGTGCTTTGGAGAGGTTTTCCTGCCAATTTTGTCTAATAGCACGTTCCATGAGGCCAAATGTTGTCTGCTAAGGGATGAGATGTACTGATGTATTTCATTGATCTGCTGCTAAAAGTTAGAGAGGTTTTTTTTTCTTCGTCACTTGTGTTTTCCCCTGCAGGATCTTGTTGACAGGAGCTAGAGCTTTGGCAGCTTCTTGAGGGTCTTTTTGATGAGCTGCTGCTTTGAATGATTGCCTTGACTAACCCGAGACATGGGTTCTGTGTAATGATGTCTGTGCTGCGGTGCCTTTGGACTCCACAGCAGTATCTTCCTAAATTCCAGAGGTGCCCGTTGGCAGCACGACACTGTGGTGTGCACACGGAAAGCTCGGAGGAATTCTGTGCGTGTCACAGCGTTTCTCTTGGCACGTCATCCTTTATACCCAGCACCAGCTAAAATACTGATTTAAGTAACCTGTTTGCCAAATAGCAAAAAAAAGAGACAGGACTTTTGTCGGTGTGGAGAAGTGGGGAGCAATAACAGGCAGAGAGGACGAGATGGGGAGTCCCTCCTTTGGAGAGAGACTGCAAAGCCTTGCTCTGGAAAAGAAGAGGGATGAGCAGAGCACACCTCGTCCTTGCAATCACGGAAGCTCTCTGGGCTCTCTAATCGCACTTTTGTTTCTTGCTGTGCTTGCCCAGGCTCTTACCCTTCTCAGCAAAAGAGCTGAGGAAACCCACGAAGATAATCTAAGAATATTCTTTTTGAGCAGAATACTTGGATGGTTTTGATTGCTGAAAAGAACTATCGTGTACTGTAAACAGAATGTGGCTCGGGGTTTTTTTTTTCCTAATCGTGACAATTCCATGGCAAACTGCTGTTAAAAGTAAGAGTGAAAATGCAGGTGGGCTGACACACAGAGTGATGCTGTGAGGTGTTCCCTGGTTACTGATTTGGTCTGATCATCTCACAAACCCAAGGGTTATGTGCTTGTATAATCCTGTTTTCCTCTGGCTCAGCCTGGGGTGCATTTGCCTGCTCTGTCAGCCTGTGCAGTGTCACAGGGACCTGCCCCGGTGCTCTGGGGTTCTTCTGGGTGGGTAAGGATCCTCAGCGCCTCTCAGCCCCTGGGGGCTGAGCTGCAGCGTGAACGGCGGCTCTGGTTTAGTAACAGGATAAAAGGGAGGGGGCTGTACCTTTTTTAACACCACCACCGTGCCTTTCCCATGCCCAGACATGGACTAGCACGGGTTTTATGCAAAAAAAGTGAACTGATAGACACTACCTCCTGTAATCTTACTGAGTTCTCTGGCTGAGATCTGCCAGCAGAGCTGTTAAGTAAATCCTAGATTTTTCAGTACTTGAAATACATCAGAAAACTCTTCTTTTGTGATAAAGACTTTTTTCCCCCTTCAGTTCTTTCTTGAGCTGTCAGTTTTTATCTCCCTAGGAAGACAACTGTCCTTACTTTCTTACTTTCAGCAGAACTGGATTTTCTGGATTACATTGGTTTCCATTATCTCTGTGATGTACTTACCAGAGAATCTCTCCATATTTCTTGCAAGCTCTTGATTTGTGATATAATTTCAAGTAATTTGAAAGCCTGAGCTCCTGGCAAAGCTGTGTTAGGGAAGGATTTTTTTTTTTTTTTAATGCATCTTTAGTGGAAGAATTCAGAAATTGCAACTGGCTAAGTTAAGCCATGGAGGCATGAAGTGAATTTAGGATTTTCATGTTTTAATTCCAAATCTCTCTTATTTAACTGTTTATAGGGTTTTTAGGAACCTTAGTTTCCTGGAGCACAGCTCTTTTGGCTGCCTTGAAAAGCAAGTGATGATGAAAGCAGTGTGCCTGTGTCTCTAATGCTGTCTTAGAGTAGAACAGAAGCTCTTTTAAGACAGATGGCAGAGATGTTTGCTGCCACCAAGATAAAAGAATTAATGCTTAATAAAAACACTTTTTCTCTCCTTATAGCAAAGCACATGAAGTGCTATTAAAGACCATATGAAATCAAAATAATGAGAAGACGAAAGAGTGCATGAGATGCTTGAAGTTGTTAAAATCACTATTTAGGCCCCTTTAAAATCTAATTATTCCTGGTTTATGTCTTTTGTTGTTTCAGGTGATCCGAGTACAGTTTCCTGTTTCCTTTCTCCGTCTGTAAATCCTAGTTGGCTTTTTTGGAGGAGTTGCTTTTGAGTTGATTTTTTTTTCAGTCGGTAGAGTTGCATTTTTGGCATCTGAAAGTGTAAGGTTTGTATTCTTTGTAAATGTACTCTGTCTGCTTTGGAGATCTGCATTTTTAACTGGAGGTGGGAAACCTGACCCTGCCTACCCCCTCAGGCAGGAGTTTTTGTAATTCCTTTGTTCTAAAAGCACTTCACAATCCACAGGGACAGTGCTCTTCTGAAATGAAAGCCGCTCCAAGGACACAGAGCAGTGGATTCTGTGGGGAAATGTGGGGGCAGAAGGTTGGCACTGGAGATGGGACCACCTTAGGGCACTGCTGGCAGGGCTGCTCTCAAGATGTGTCTGCAGGCAAGAAGTCTTCCAGAAGTTGTTGTGGCTGCCCCTGGATCCCTGGAAGTGTCCAAGGCCAGGCTGGAGCAGCCTGGGGCAGTGGAAGGTGTCCCTGCCCATGGCAGGGGTGGCACTGGATGGGCTTTGAGGTCCCTTCCAACCCAAACCACCCCGTGAGTCTGATTCCATTAAATTGGTGCCACATTTTTGAACACGAGCTCGCAATATGCTACCATTTTTTTAAAAAATACGTGTTGTGAAACATTTTGTTCTTGCTGTGGTGCCCTTGAGCCTTGCAATTCTAGGTCTTGTGGCTTTTTACTTTTTTCCACACTCTTCCAGTTAATGTTTTTTTCCCTCCTCCCATGTTAATGTGATGGTTTAGCTGAATAAATTTCCATACTTCCCAGCTGCAGCTGGCTGTTCCCCCTGCTGCCATCAGCGCTGGAGTGGGTTGTAGCACTTCTTTCTCTCTGGCTGCTCTGTGTAGGATTTAACCAGGACCCAGCTCCTCCTCCTGAGTGTTTTACTGCCTCATCTATCTGACTGCTGGAGTCTCCTCCTGTGTGAGGAAGGCTCAGACTGCTGTTCCAAGGCCTTCGAGGGCAGGCAATTGCCTGTGAGGTCCTCCCCTTCTCTTCCAGCAGGGAATGAGTTGTTTGCTGTCCTCCAGGTGGTCATTGCTACGTGCTCGAAACCAGTTTGACATGTGCTGGTGGTCTCATGGGGGACCTCCTGATGTGTCCTATACTCAAATCATGGAATCATGGGATGGGTGGGGTTGGAAAGGACCTGAAGAGCCACCTTGTTCCACTGCCCTGCAGTGGGCAGGGACACCTTCCCCTAGGCCAGGTTGCTCCAAGCTACAAACCCAGCCAGGCTGTGCATTTATTGACAGACACCCTAAGCATGAGCAGCTGGGTAAGGCGTGCTCTGAACAGCCTTCCTTTGTTTTGATGATGATTTTTATTCATCTAGATTTTGGTTATTATCATCCACCTCATTCAACCATGCTTTCAACATGGATTTCTTGTCCCTAGGGTTTGCTTTCGGAGAATGCCTTTGCCTGCCAGCTGTAACATCAGGTGTTGAAGGGAATGAGGCTTCCTGTTCCCCACAGAAAACTCCTCCATAACTCCTGACGGCCCAGCACTGCTGTGTCTGGTGGGGCTCATTCAGGTCATCTGTGGGAAAGCCCAAACCACAGCAATTTGTTGGTACCTCAGAGAGATAAAGAGGAAACCCAGGGAAGGAGACAGGAACTGCACCATTTTGTGGTGTAAAAGGCATCTCAAGTCAAAAGAGAGAGAAAGCCAGAGGCTGATTATAGATGGTAGTCTAGACAAGGTGCCTGCACTGGAAAGGAGAAATACTGTGGGTAATTAAACGTATGTGCCAGCCAGGTGAACATATCCCACCATCACACCTGCGAGGGGATGGATCTCTTCAGGAATTCAGGGAGCACACCACTGTCTCCTCTCTGTTTATTCTCTTATTGTCTATATCCGTTTTGTGGGGACGTGAAAGTGAAGTCCTGTAAGGTTTTCCATTCACCTTTCAATCCCATACCACAGAAAATGATGCCTTTGGTATTTCTGATTTCATTTTGCTAGCTTGAAAATAGAGTTAGGAACTTGACTGAACTATTGTCCTGATTGTGGGAATGGATTGTGAAATAAATACAACTTGTGGTTATTATGATGTTGTTCTGTATATATTCCTTGTTTACCAATTATATCTTACCTCTAGGGTAATCAACTTTAAATATCCACCAATAATTTGAACATCAAATGGCACTTATCCTGCAAGCACACCCCAGTAATCTATGCACATACATTAGGAGGGTGCCAAAGTGTTTACTTAGACTTTAATGTGATGTTCTGTATAATTTTCCCATAGATTAGCTTCAGCAGGAAGTTTGCATGTATTTTTTCCCCCCTAAAAGCTACATTCAGTAATAATGGGTCGTATTTATAGCAGTTGTGGTGAATTAGAAAACTGATTGGGTGAACTACTTGATTGCTCCTCATTTAGCAGTTACAGTCCTGCCAAATCTCTCTGTGAGGGTTTTGCAGGGAAGCTGGGGTGATGGAACATGCCTGCCATGGCCAGGAGCATCTGAGAACAGTGGGAATTGCCCAGGCAGAGCAGAAGTCAAAACAGTGTTTGCAGCATGGGCAGGAAATGTTGGTTGTTTGTAGAAAAGTCTCAGCAGCCTCGTGTTTGAAATGGTGGTGTGCTGGTTTTCAGCATGGAAAAAATGACTCCTCTGCCTCTGCACAAGGAGCAGGACAGAGGTGCAGCCCCATGGGCACCTTCTCAATCACAGAACTCAAATCCTTCAGGTGCTGCAGGGTCTACAAATGCTCCTCTCCTGCTCCTCTTGTGGTGCCAGCAGCAAGATGAGTTTTCTCTGCTGTCCCAAGGCGTGGCACAGGTCCTGTGTGATGCAAAGGGAGAGTTTCTCAGTAGGAATTGTTGTCATGCTGTGCAATACCTGCTCACTTTATGTCCCATATGTATTGGATAGAGGGGACCTTGAGATCCTGAGGGAAAGAAGCAGCCAAATCTCTTGATCCTTCTTCCAACATTAGGTACTTTGGTCCATTTCAGAGACTGCTTTTGAGAGCTCTCTTCACAAGGAAAAAGTAATTTAAATTTCTTCCTGTCCCACAAGGGTTATATGACGTGTTTGGGATATTTTGAGCACCATAAAATCAGCAGTGCAAAAAAATTTCTTGAGAAAAACAAATGTTTTCATGTTCTCCTGGAGGGAGCACAATGCTTACAAGGTGTAATACACAGTAGTCTTTCTGTAATTTAAAACTGATTGGAACTGCATTTATTCTGACAGGCCTTGCACAGTGCAGGAGGTTTCCTCTTACACACTGAAATCCATTATACCTTCCCCTGTGTGACCTGCTGAGGAAGATCCCTCCTTGAATATTAAGCGAATGTTTGTTATTTTTTAGGAAGAAATTCCTCCTAGTGAGGGTGGGCAGGCCCTGGCACAGGGTGCCCAGAGCAGCTGTGGCTGCCCCTGGATCCCTGGCAGTGCCCAAGGCCAGGCTGGACACTGGGGCTTGGAGCAGCCTGGGACAGTGGAAGGTGTCCCTGCCCATGGCATGGGGTGGCACTGGGTGGGCTTTAAGGTCCCTCCCCACCGAACCCCTTCTGTGAGTCTGATTCCATGTGCCAAAAAACACCTGTGATTGAGTCCTTTAAACACCTATGATTGAGTCCTTTAAACACCTGTGATTGAGTCCTTTAAACACCTGTGATTGAGTCCTGCTGAACCACAGGAGCACAAAGCACAAGGGACACATTGATTGCTGTATCAACACAGGAGGTTACACATTTCAGCACAGGTAAAGCAGGTCACAGGGTTTTCCATTGCTGCAGGTGTGGGGCACTGAGCCTGCAGATGGATCTGATGCTCTTGGTTGTAAAACCTGGGAAGGAGAAAAAGAGGAAAAAAAAGATATTTTGCCCTGGTTTTGTTGTCCTAAACAGTGGTGTTTCTCACTGGGATGTGTCTTTTATCTCACTACCTGTTAGGAACAGTTCACTGCTCGCATTTGTGCTTCACTGGTCACTCAGCAAGTTCATGACTGCTGGTCATGGGGTGTCCCTCCTCCTGCCTCTCCCTGTCCCCAGGGGAAGCCTGGTGTAGATAACCTGCTGGGATGTGTCACTGCCCTCTTACTGGCACGAGCTGTCACCTTTTCACGTTGTGCCTCACTGACACCGAGTCGGAGGATTTTTGGGTTTGAGAGAGTGTGTTGGGAAGGGAAACAAAATAATGGGGCCTAGAAATTCGAGACTGAGAGGAAGAAAAGGATGGGAAGTGTCCATTGTTTAGCCTGGAGAAAAGGAGGCTCAGGGGGGACCTTGTGGCTCTGCACAACTCCCTGACAGGAGGGGGCAGCCGGGGGGGTTGGGCTCTGCTCCCAGGGAACAGGGACAGGACAAGGGGAAACGGCCTCAGGCTGGGCCAGGGCAGGCTCAGGCTGGACAGCAGGATGTCCTTGTTTGCCTCATCTGTCTCAGCAGCTGATCCTGTGGGGTTCCTTGGCTCTGATGTTGGTCAGGAAGGCTGCAGAGCACGGAGATTTTTGGTTGCCGTCAGTGACTGTAGCTCAGTGCTGCAAGGAACTGCTGCTCGATGGGTAACTCATGATTTAGTGGGAAAGGCTGTCCCTGGCTCCTGTGCCATGCTAGGGTCTGCTTCTTGATAGGTCACTGAGCGATTCGCAATTCCTACCTATTTTTGGTGTCCCAAGAAAAGGCGAAAGATGAAAAGTGGAGAGGCCTGTTAAAAATGAGCAGATCCTGTATTTCTTTGCTTTCTAGTGGAAGGGAGGTGTAAAAGCTTCTTTTGGCAAGTATTTTTAGGATTCTGCCTGATTGATGATTCTGCCTGATACTGTTTTGCTGGAAAACCAGTTATGAGTGAGGGTGTAGTCTTGGGAAAAAATGTGTAATGAAAGGAGTGACAATTCACTTCTCGCACGTTTGCAAGACAGCATCAATATAATTTAAAGTAACAGATACAGTGGATACAAGAGGAAAGTTATGCTCTTGTCCAGAAGGCTGCAGAAATAGCAGCTGCCAGCTCCTGTTATTAAGTCCTGGATTAGTGAAAAGGCCACGCAATAAAAACTGCAGGAAGGAGACCAAATGTTAAGATTTATTGAGGGAAGAGTGTGCTAATGGTTGTTCTGTGGGAATTGAGTGGTTGTGGTTGCAGTTGGAGGAGTGAGGGGTGATAGTAGTGACACAAACTGTCAGCTGGGGGAGAAAAATAAACAAAACAAGCATTTAAAAACCCTATCATAGCCTTCACAATGGGGCCCAGTGGGTAATGGATGTTTGACTATGATGAAGCTATAACGTGATTTATGTCAGTAGCTGTATCTAGCTAATTGCAGGAACCTCAATAAAATTTAAAAACCAGGGCTGCATCGTAATTACTGCTGTGTATAGCGATGATACTTACCTCACAGCATTCTTACAAAGTTTGGTTTCTGGGTTTTTAAGTGTCGAAACCTCAATTTTTCTTATTATTTCATGAATTTGTGCAGGACACCTGAGGGATGTAGCACTGCCTGTGTTGATCTGACTCAGCGCCTCTGTTACCATCAGATAATGGGGAGATGATGAGACTAAAATATCCTTTTCCTCTGAAAGTGGAGCCATGAATAAACTCTGTTGCATCATCCTGATGGTCTGACAGGGACATGGTGATGTCAGAATATGATGCAATAATTGCTGAGTGACAGGGGACTTGAAGGAAGAACTGTTGAGGGCAGCTGTGGGAAATTTCCTGGCTTTATTGCATTTGACAAAGAGAATTCTCTCAAAACTCTGTGCCCCTACAAGAAGTAATCTCTGTAATCCAGATTTTCCAAGATGAAGTCTAATGCTGGAATTTCAGAATTATATGGAGGCTTTTTCTCCATAAATATATTTTCAAAGGGAGAGGATATAATGAAGGGTGAACTACACAAATAACCCTCCGAGTTTTGTGCCTTCAGCCCACCTTGAGGGACCTGCTACTGAATTTTAGGGCTTTCATGGCGTCAAACCCTGACTGATGGCTGGGATAAGTAAGTTTCTTTTCTATTGTGCATATCTGCAAAGCTCTGTGTGTTGGTTGATGTGTGGAACTGGAATTCCAGCAAAATACCTGGAATGGCGTGAGTGGCTTTCTGCTAACACATTCCTCCACAGGGAGCAAATCCTCCTGCTTATTTTATAAAACAAAACAAAAATGAAACAAACAGAAACCCCCCAAAAATCCCCACACATGAGTGCTGGAGTGGGCATAAGCAAAGGTTTTTGGCTGCCAGCACATATCAGACTGCTTTTCCTGGCATGCCAGATGCCCGTGATGGGGACAGTGTGTGAATGTCACTTTGAAGCATGTAATCAAAATAAAACTTAGTATTCTTTAAGCTTGGAGCTGCCAAATGCATTTTTATATTTGTTTCGTGAGAAGTCTGCCAAAAAAACCCCCAATGGCAGCTGTGTCCAGGAGCACACAGCAGTAATTTATGGAAAAAGATTTATTTGCTTAAAATTTGCTTCAGAGTAAATTGAATGTAAGGTTTTACAAAATTGTACCCATTTTTATGTCGCCTCCTGCTACATTTAGGAAGTATCTTTTCAGACAGGGCTAGCTTCCCTTCTTACACTGCCAACAAACTGTCGGATTTGGGAAAAGGGAGCAGGAATTATATGGATTTTCAGGTAGAAATGAACAGTGTTTTTAACCATCCCATGGAGTTCTCCATGCTGTCTGATGGAGGTCAGCGCTGGTGGATGCAGGTGCAAGGACTGGAGGAAGAAGGTTAAATGATAAAACGTGGTTTTTTCATCCTTGTTCTCCAAAAAGGTTTGATTTTCTGCTGTCCACAAAGTCTTAAATACACCCCTGGTGGTACCTGGCCACTCCAGACCTCGCTGGCCTCAGCTTTGTTCTGTTTCCAGAGGGGATGAGTTTGGTTTGCACCACCTCGCTGGGGCATTGCCCGAGAAGCCCTGCTGAGGAATCCCGAGGTTGTATTGAGGAGCAGTCCTTGTTTCTGCACCTAGAGCCCTGCTTTCTGCTGGCTCCCTCCTCACGGCCTCGAGTCTTGTCTTGGAGTCTGTCGGGGTCGTCTGGGGCCCAACTGCTGAGGGCCTCGGAGGGAGACTGAAACCAATTAAATAATGAGCCCTGCGGGCTCCTCCTCGTCCATCCGTGGGCTCTGGCTGTGCTGGGGAAGCTGACAGCCACAGGGACAGTGCAAACCAGCGAGCTGGGGGCTGCTCTGGGGCCCTGGCGGTGTGGGGAAGCACGACAGCAGTGACAGTGACTGAGGTTCTCTCCCGGCTTGTGGGAACAATTAACAATTCCTGAGCAGCAGCAGCAGCAGTTCCCTTGCGCTCTGCTGTGTTTTTGGCCGAGTGTGCCCTGCCCCATCTTTTCCAGCAGGGCCACAGCTGGTGAGCTGCTGATGCTGTCATGTCCTGGCGCTGTCCCCACCGCGTGCTGCTGGCTGGGAGCTCGGCCAGCCTCCGCAGGACACGGATCTGTTACAGAGCACGTGGGGAGGAGATGGCTCGCTCCAGGTGTTGTTGGCACTCACACCTTCCAGAAGCTCCACCTGCAGCAAACCGGCTTTGATTGCTGCTTAAACTGCAAAGCCACTCGCCCCCGGGTTGGGTTTCCCTCCCCAGAACCAGGCGAGCACAGGATGACTTCTGGAGCTGAAGGGAAATTCTCTGATCCCTCATGTTCAGCTGGCTGCCTTGGGATGGGGTTGTTTAAACCATTCAAAACCTCCTGCTGTGCCTGTTCATTTTGCTTTGGTTGCAATACCACGTTCTGTGCAGGTTTGGGCTCCAGATGGGATTTAATGATGGGACTTAAAACTGTCCAAGGAGCCTGCACTGCACGGTAACTCTCCTAGCTGAAAATTAGTATGGTTAATACTAATAGATTAAATACTAATAATGTGTTTTAAATTGCATAACTGTTAAACAAACAGAAGAAGGGTCTATACCTGAAATGAAACATTACCTTAAAGAACACTAATGGGGAATTTTCTGGGACAGAATAGCTGCTGTATTTAAACGTGGACATTCAGTGAAAGCTCTGTAACATTTTCAGTTGAGAGTATCTGCACCCATGCAGCAAGTTCACCATTTTGTTGCAGAATCCTTCTTTACTGCTAATGTAAAATTATCCGAATTTATACAGCACAATGTAGAACTCAAATCATCAGATAAAAGTTGTGGCAGTTTTCTGCCTTTTACTGAAGGTGCTTCTCAAACCTTTTGCCAGTGTAAGGCACTGACTCACTTCTGTTGTAGAATCCCCGCATGGTTTGGGTTGGAAGGGACCTTAAAGCTCATCCCATTCCATCCCTGCCATGGGCAGGGACACCTTCCACTGTCCCAGGCTGCTCCAAGCCCCAATGTCCAGCCTGGTCTTGGGCACTGCCAGGGATCCAGGGGCAGCCACAGCTGCTCTGGGCACCCTGTGCCAGGGCCTGCCCACCCTCACTAGGAGGAATTTCTTCCTTATATCTCACCTAAATTTCCCCTCTGGCATTGGGAAGCCCCCTTGTCCTGTCCCTCCATCCCTTGTCCCAAGTCTCTCTCCATCTTTCCTGCAGCTCCTTCAGGCACTGGAAGGCCACAGTGAGGTCACCCCAGAGCTTCTCCTCTCCAGGCTGAACAATCCCAGCTCTCCCAGCCTTTCCTCCCAGCAGAGCTGCTCCATCCCTCTGCTCATCCTGGAGCCTCCTCTGGGCTCTCTCCAGCAGCTCCAGGTCCTCCCTGTGCTGGGCCCCAGGGCTGGGGCAGCTCTGCAGGTGGGGTCTCAGCTGAGCACAGGGGCAGAGGGGCAGAATCCCCCCTCCCCTGCTGCCCACGCTGGGGGCTCAGCCCAGGGCACGGGGGGGTTCTGGGTCCCAGCTCTCACCCACAGCACCCCCAGGTCCTTCTCCAGGGCTGCTCCAGCTGCTCATCCCCAGCCTGGATCCATCCTGGGGATTGCCCCAAGCACCAGCACTTGTTCTGTCAGCAGAACGTCCCCTGTGGCATTTCCCTGTCAGTTCCCTCTTAGCCCAAAAGCCGTGCTGCAGCTGTGCCTGCCACGTGTCTCATATTCGCTCCCCCGAGGTGATTGGTGTCACTGTCACTCTGTCTGGAATGGCCACAGTGCAGTTTGCAGCAGTAGCTTTCTGACAGGTAACACACAGCCTCCTAAAAGAGGTGGAAATTAACGACTGAGTTCCAGCAGTTGTATTTTTGTCTGCGAAAGCCACACTGTGCCAGGTTTTGACATCCTTTAGTACTTTATAAGTCAATAGGACAGCTGTGCAATGAAATGATTTTTAATGAGAAATGATGACAGGACCTGGCAAAGAAATAATGCTGACTTAATCAGGAAAGTTGTGCGTGTTTGTAGCAGTCTCTCCCGTGGTGCCTGAGTGACATGATTTGAAATAGTGTTCAGAGCGAGGCCCTGAGAGCTCTGCTCGTAGACCCAGCTTTATTTCAGACAAAGAAGCCCCTAAGAATCCCTTTCTGGTGCCTGTTCACGGTTGATCCTGCAGCGTTGTGTGTTTGGCAATGAGCAGCCCGTTCTTCCAGGCAGGGCTGTGGCTTCCCTCGGAGCGGTGGCTCCGCTGGAGGTGGCACCTGGGGACTTGGCTTAGGGGTGGTTGTGGGTTGGGAGTGGGACTCAATGATCTTGAAGGTCTCCTCCAACCTTAATGGTTCTGGGATTCCCCAGAGTAGGACATGCTCTGGGAAATTAAGTGGAATACATTAATTTTATTTTTTTTTTTTAATTTTTAAACTGGTATTTTTGTTCTTTTTCTCTCTAAATCCTATTACGTTTTGCTAAGTTTGTGTCTGGAATTCTCTTTGTGTGGATGGAATATTTTTAAAGTAGCCTAAAATTAATAAAAATGTAAAAATATGTTGGCAGGCTAGGCACAGCTGGGGAATGGGACCCCTTTCTTTTTTCTGCTGTGCCAAATACATGCTTGAGAAATCCCTGCATTGGAAGATTTGTGATCAGCGCAGAGAGAATCTGTTTCCAGTGGCTTTTGATGTGAATTTAATTTTTTAGTGAAAAGTTCAAGTATTTTTTTTATGTTGAAAAACGACCCATTTTGTACATGTCAAAATAACTGTATTAATCCTGCCACCGGTGTAGAAACAGATCTTCTGTTTTTCACTGGAATGTAAATTTTTCTGGCCCACTATCATGTTGGGTGACTGAAATATTTTGTTTTAGCTTTCCTGGGCTTATTTCACCAGTTCCTCTTTGCCCAGACAAGCTGATGTTGAAAGGCACAGTTATTTTATTTCTTGACAAAACACGGTGGGCAAAGTGTTTTTGGAATGTGTGAACTGGCCTGGAAGCTGATCCATCTCTCCCATCTGAAACTTCTCCTTCCCACAGGCAACTTTCTTTGTGCTTCCCATGTTTCCTCCTTCCCCTGCCTGTGTGTTCGGAGCAGTTCCCTGAGTCCAGCACGGCTCTCACTGAACTGTGCCCGGAGTTCCTGCTGGGTTTTAAGGAAACCCCTTGGTTCCTGGGACTTCTGAGGGTGGGGGAAGCCTTCCCAGGGGTTTGGAGCCAGGGGAATTTGTATGGATGTGTTTTGTTAATCATTGTGCTGGAAACCGAACTGGCTCAGTGCTTATCTTGTACAATTGTTCCTGGTATTAGGAGGAGCTCCTCACCTTTCTGGAAAGGAAGAACAGAGAAGTTGATACCAGGCCATCTGTTTAGACGTTGCAGAGTTGAATTAGGGATGAGAATAAAATGGAAATTTCCCTTAGTTGGGGTTGTCCAGCCAGGATAAGGAAAGTCTCCAGGGAGACCTTAAAGTCTCTTCCAGTGTCTAAAGGGGCTCCAAGAGTGACAGGGAAAGGGACATGGGACAAGGGCCTGGAGTGACAGGACAAGGAGGAATGGCCTTAAGCTGAAGGAGGTCAGGGACAAAAATAACTCAAAACCCCAGAACCCTGATTTTTCTTTGTATTAAATACTTTGTATTTAATATTTACTCTGACATATTAGATGGCTCTACAAGAAAATCACGCTGCAGCTACGATTCCTCAGCATTTACAAAAGCAAAGATTAATGTGAAAACCATGAAAGTAGCCCTCAGAAAGAGTGACTTTGTCAGACTGTATTTGCATGTAACCCAGCTGATACTATGTCCTGCATTTGGAGGGGAAAGGGGTTCCCTGTAAACATCCATGAGTAAAAAGTGTGGAGTTTAAAGCTCCTGTTCTGATCCAAATCAAATTGCACAAGATGTGTGTTCTCATCTGAAGATAAGAATAGCACTCAGCCAGTCTGCATGTGGGTGCTAATAAGGGCTTAGAAATCAACCCAAACTTGTTGGGGCTGAGGAAAGAGCTGGTTAATGAAGTTTTGAGATTTTTTTCTTTTTT
>VXAD01000406.1:57626-154529 GCA_013399195.1 Dicrurus megarhynchus | reverse complement strand
TTTTTTTTTTTTTTTGATAGATCAGCTCCTGAAGGTGTTGTGAATTATCAAAATGCAGTGTTTTCAATCTTTATTTTAAGATATTATTATTAAAAACCACCCAGTGCACTGTGAGAACGTCATTGATTGTCTTCCATCTTTTTCTGAGAAAAATGGAGGGAAAAAATGCTCTGGTGGAGCAGCAGCGAGGCAAGTGAGTTCTTGCAGCTGGTTAAAATGACCTGAAACCTTGAACATACTCTAACTGATAACCGGAACTTCACGTGGTTTTGTGTTTTTAGCACAGTTACAGAATGAAAATAAAAAAAAAGCTTGTAGCTACTTCTACAGTGTCTTCTGGGCACTTACATTGCCCCAGCTAATATTACATCTATGATACCGTTTCTGTTGTCACAAGTGACTGAGTAAAAGCTTTAATGAGGACAGGCATTTCCAGTGACGCTGCTGATCCCTTTTCCCTGCGTTTTTCCTCCGGGTATCAGCTCAGGAATCGCTGCACTTGCCAGGCTGGGGCTTAGCTGCCTCCTCCTGTGGAAGCGAGCGAGTCCCTGAAGATATTCCCCCAGTGTGTTCTCTTTCTTGGAACCAGCTCCTCCTGCACCCCGGGAGTCACCTGGCTTGGGGCTGGAAGGCTCTTGGGGAGTTCAGCGGGGTTGGCTTCCTTGTCCCGAGGCGGGAGCACAGACGCTGACAGATGTTTGCCTAAATCTGCTCTGATGGAAGAGATTTGTGAACTCCCCAGGTGCCTCGTGCTGGGGCTGTGCTGGCCCCTGTGCACTGAAAGTTCTGCCTGAGCTCCACCCTCAATAACCTCTCCTGGCTTCTTTGATCAGAGTCCTGAATTTCTCTTCCAGTTTCCCAAGATAGCTTCAAATTTTTATCTTGTTTTTCACAGCTATTTTTACCCTTTTCATCATCATCTTCTGCATATTTTTGTAAACCTCCTCTGGAATTCATTCTGTAAATCATTAGTGAAGGTATTAAAGAACACAGGACGTATCTCTTCAGAACTGTACTTGAAACATCCTTCAGGTTGAAAGAGAACATTTTAAAACTACTCTTGTGCCTTTTCACCTAATTGAAGAACTTAGCTCACTTTTCCTAAAGAAAACTGGTAGAAGCCTTAGAGAAGTCCTTTCATATTTATACCCTGGTTACTCTGTCAGAGGTGGAAAGGAGGTTGGTGTGACATGATTTGAACTTGGCAAATTCACGCTGGCTGTTTGCTACCCATTTGTTACGCCCTACGTAACTCTAAATTGATTAATAATGTGTTCTGATGTGTTTCTGGGGAGCAAAATTGAGCTTACTGATCTCTTAATTCCTTGAGTCCCCCTTCCTCTGATTTTTAAGATAATCCTTCTGGAGCCCGTAGGGACATCCTGAGTCCTCTCTCTGTTTGGGGTCTGCTTTTGGTAGTTCCTAAGGTAAGAAAAAATAACTTAGACCTTGCCCCGCTGATCTGAACAATTCCTGTAAGCCTAATATTCTGCAGCTGGGGTTTCCCTCCACATTTTTGGGTTTTGAGCTTCTAAAGCTGGCCTGAATACTTTGTCATGTCTAATATTTGTGAGGAATGACATTAAAAAGGTGTGAGCATTTCAGGCTGGCAGATGGGATTACTTATCTTCCCTGCTAAGCATTGCTTATTTTATTCTTTGGCTTGTTTCCGGTATCCCCAGAATTTTCTAATGTTCATAAATTCAGGAGTTTTCAACCACTGAAGCATTCTAATTGGCAGAAAAGTTGTTTCTCTTCCCATGCTCTTACAATGTAATAAGAGAAAGGGAGTGGACAGAGTGGATCTTGAGTGCGGACAAGGAGGCCCTGAGTGGAAAACCACTGGAGCACGGAAGCTGCTCTCGGCTCTCCTCCAAACCTGCAGCTATTGGAAGGTGTTCAGGGCAGTTCCCACGAGTTCACAGCTGATGCACAACCCAGATGGAGGGAAGGGTGTCTTTTTCTGATCCAGTCCTATTCAGCTTTTTAATGAATGCCATTCCTAGCGGAATCTGCGCTCTTGAGCACCGAGTGTTGAGGAGGGAAGAGATGGGAGCGTTTTGAGGATGCGGCTTCCACGTCAGGAGGATTTTCCCCAGTTAAGAGTAGCCTGGAACAAACGGGCTGCAATTAAAGAGGGATCTGGGCAGGGTACTGAGGTCTGGCAGACACAATCCACAGAAATGTGTTTGGGGAGTGGCTGCCAGGCCTCAGTTTGAGACAACAACCTTTGGAGGTACAGTGAATGAAAACTCGTGCAAGTCAAGGGTCCAGCACCTGCCAAAGCCAAATGCCAGCCAAGACTCCGAGAAATGTAGAAAATCTGGAAGGATCGTGTGTACTAATGAGAGGGAAAAGAGGAGAAGTTAGAGATGTGAAGCTGTCCTGGAAGGCAGAGCTCTGTTGTTTTGGCAAAGAAAGAAATAACAGGTGCAGCAGGAGTAAGGGCTCAGGAAAAAGGGTTCTGGGTGTTGGCAGGGCTGAGCAGGGAAATAAAGGATCATGACTGTGGGATCTCTGCTATCGGTGTTTTCAAACGCGTTGGACAAATATTTGTGGGTTGGTGTTTTTTTGGATGTAACTTCTCCTGCTTTTAAAGAGCAAGAAATAAATACCCGAAGGTCCCTTATAGCTCTGCAGGTCTCCTGGTTTTATTCTGTTCCTGTTTATATTTTGGCAAACCTCCGGTGATTCTTAGATTCCATTCTCTTAGGCTACTTTTTCACTCACCACTAGGCTTTCTCTGAAGGTAGAGGATCCTAAAAAGTAAAATAAATGAAGTCAGACTACTGTTATGCATCTTTATACTGAAGTAAAGCAAAACGTCAGAACAAATTTCTTGGCCAGTGGATTATGTGGCAAAATTGCAAGGAAGAAAGGGAAATAAAAGCACAGAAATAGGAGCGTGGCAATCTGGTGTCTGAATGATTTGTAATGAGACACATAACTGCTTCTTGAAGTTAATTATTATATGATAATTGCTGAAGAAGGAATGAAATTTGTTGGAATGTTCTTTCAGTGCCTCTTGATTTTGTGAACAAAAGGGCGTTAACACTCCTGATTAGCATGTAATCCAGAATTAATTGAAGAAAGAAAGGGCAGGCAGAGTTTTGCAAGTGAAATGCTGTATAATGAACTTAAACTGTAGCTCTTAATTTCATTTGTACTGGAACATGTTTCAGCTGCAGAGAAATCTTTATTTTCCTCAATCAGCCCAGTCTAGAAAGTAGGAGCTGTAAATTTTGATATGTGCAATGAGGTATTGATTTATTAGGAAGCTTTATTGCTTCATGAAGTCCATACTTCAAGAGAAGGCACTGATTTATACTTGAACATAAACATACCTGAGGAACGTGAGGGGCTTAGGGCAGACATGACCCAAACCAGCACCAGCATCATTTCTAGAATCACTGAATCCTGGAATATCCTGAGCTGGGAGGGACTCACAGGGAAAGTCCAGCCCTGTCCCTGCCCAGACACCCCAACAACCCCACCCTGGGCATCCCTGGCAGCGCTGCCCAAAGGCTCCTGGAGCTCTGGCAGCCTCGGGGCTGTGCCCATTCCCTGGGGAGCCTGGGCAGTGCCCAGCACCCTCTGGGGGAAGAGCCTTTCCCTGCTATGTGTGCGTTTATGTTCATATTGTAAGATTTTCTTGATCTGCTGATTGCTTGGGTTTGCTTCCAAATGGCCAAATTATGCCTTTGAGTTGGAAAGACTCAGATAAACTGCAGAGGGTTTATGTAAAGGCCTGCCTGAGGGAAAGGCTCACACGAGAATGCCAGGAATTATCCAGTGCTTCCCAGATTTGCGAGTGTGCAGCTTTATCCTCCTCCTGCTTCTTTCTCAGTGACACATTCCAGACATTAAATAATCTTGCCTTGGAACAAAATATTGGGTTGGGGCATCAGATTTTGGGATGTTGTGTCGGACTGTGTTTCTTGTACTTTTTAAGATGTTTTCTAGTGAGGGTGTCCAGTGTTAAATCTGCCTGCTTAGAGCAGGATCTAACTGGGTTAATACTGGGATTTGCATTATTTATTTTTATACAAGTTGGGGTACTACCCCTGTGTTATCTTTGTGTTAGTTTAGCATAAATGAAAAAAAAAGAAATCATGTTCTATTAATATTGATAGAGTTTAGGCATTTGGTAAAAGTACAAATAAGGGTCAGCTTTTTTATTTTATAGCAGCAGTGATTGGTATTTATATATTTTTAAATGTGCTGATATAGATCTGAATAACTATAGCATCCTACACCGTGCTCAGCATGGAGCAGTGGTTTTATTTCCTATTGCCTTTTAGCCTGGAAGGGCTTGGCATTAGAAAGTTTGGGCACGAGGTTTTTTTAGTGATATGGACTGCATCAGGATTTTTACAGAACTGCCTGCGAGCATGGCATGGTTAAAATTTTTTAAAAAATAGGTACTATAACATATAAATGCTAATGTAATGCCATGATCTCAAGCTGGAGGAATGCTTTCCCTGGAATGTGAGAAATACTTGGTTTGTTTTCTCATAAATCAGAGTCTCCAGGGAAAAGGGCAGGAAGAAGGGATGTCTTCAGGGGGAGTAGATCACAGAGCTTAGCTTGCTTTGGATGTATGAAATCCTTCTTCCTTTCTGAAGAAAAGATGTCGTGGAGGCTGCCAAGATTGGATACTAGAAAAAAAAATTCCCTGAAAGACTAGTCAGGCATTGGAATGAGCTTCCCAGTTCAGTGGTGGAGTCACCACCTCTGGAAGTGTTCAAGAGGCATCTGGATGTGGTACTTGAGGACATGGTTTGGGGGTGATGATGTTGGACTTGATCCCCTTGAAGGTCTCTCCCAACCTTGATGTGATCCTGTGAAAGCTGCTGGCTGATGCCAAGGATTCTATCCATACACTGTATTCTGTATCTATTACAGTAGATGTGTTTGTGCTGAGGAGCACAGTGCAGCCCCCAGGGTGCAGGTCAGAAATGTTCCTGCTCTCTGCACATTGAAGGGACAGACCTCAGTGTGGCTTGCTAGCAAACAGTCTTTCCTTTTGGGGTTGGCATTGTTTTAAGGAAGGCTGTGGAATGTAAAACTGCAAAATGAAGCCAGGAGTGTACACGGGTTTTGTTCTGAATTTTGGCTGCAAATATTCAGTGTCTTAGAGATGTGGTGAGGAGCCTTAGCCTGAGGGGAAGTTTTTGCTTTGAATTCATTGTAAGAGAATAGTAAGAAAAATTGTGGATGCTCCTGGATCCCTGGCAGTGTCCAGGGCCAGGTTGGATGGGGCTTGGAGCAGCCTGGGATAGTGGAAGGTGTCCCTGCTCATGGAATGAGATGGGCTTTAAGCTCCCTTCCAGCCCAAACCTGTCCAGGTTTCTGTGAATAAAAGAAAGACTAATTCCTTTCAGTCTTTAAAAGGTACTTTGAGCCTTGTCAACTCCGTGTTAGCCCAGAATCTAACCCTGAAAGCTGCACGACAAATGCTGCTGGGTCTCAGGGCCCCGTTCCTTGGACTGGCTTTCACAGTGGCAGATCAGCCCCACTGCAACTTAAAAACAAGGACAGCATTTTGCACCCCAGCAATGGCAGAGCACCCAGGAATTTTGATTAACTCCATAGGGTTTTTTCTCTATCACGTTACGGAGTGAATCATTCTCCCTACTGAGAGATGCACTCAGTGAAAGTGCTGTTTGAGTTTTGCTCCAGATAGATTATTAGAGCCGAAAAAGAGAATCTGTTAGGAGGTGGGTCCTGTCACTTGCTTTGGAAAGAAGTAATTTTTTCGATCCCTCTGAGCTGGAGGTCGTTGATGCTGTTCTTCCTGACAAAATGCAAACTATTTTTCCAACATCTTAGTCTTGTTCAAGTCATCCAGCCAAGTGTTCCTGCAGCTGGTTAGGGAAGGATTTTAGGGATTCAGGAATGTCTGTCAGTGGGCAAAGCTGGAAGATTTGCTGAGAAAAATGGGTGAATCTTCTTCCACCTAATGGGTGCTCCCCTCCCTTTCCATCGTGCCAGTGTCACTGGCAGCCTGTCACAGCCATCCAATAATTGTCCCCATTTCTGACATCTTTGAGGGTTTGAGTGGAAATTCAGAAGTATTTTTATGGTTCAGCTCCAAGCGTGTGTAAACTCAAATGATGTTTTGACACCATCCCATCTCCTTTCTGGGTTATCTTGGGAATGGGTTGCATGACACAAACCTGAACTCACATCCTGGGATGCTTCCTGGGCCATTTGTTCCCACCTTTTATTTTCTGCTCTTGGCAGCCTTATCAGACCCCACACCAGTTTTCCTATTTTTTTGGGAAAGCTGTCCAAGGCATTTAAGATTATAAGTAAGATAAGAATAACATAATGGATCTTTCCAGTGATAACTTGACTGACTAATTGTGAGGGTATAACTCGTTTAGAATACTTTGAATTACCTCATTTTTAAACGAAGAACAATCACTCCAAGCATTGTATGTTTTGAAGATGTCAAAATTTTGGAATGTGGGTATAATAATTAGATATCTGCACCCCTTTTCCAACACTGAGAAAAACCGTAGAAAAGCTGCTGGCAAGTTGAGAAATTGAACTCGGGGCAACAGTGTGGGCTGAATATTTGTAGAAAGAGGGCTTCAGCATTGTTAGGTTTAATAGCAGATATTATCCAGATGGAAATTTGGGCTCTGGGCTTTCCAGAGGTGTAACCTCTAGCCTTAACAGTCAAGCCAGTAACACCAGGTCTGTGTCTCAGTGGTGCTGGTGCTCGAGCAGAACAGTGAGCTGCTGCTCCAGTTTGTTCACGTTCTCGTGGCTCTGACATTGACTTAAGAGTACACGGCAAGAGAATGAATTATTCAAACCCAGAGATGGCACCTGCAATCCGAGCCTTTTGCTTCTTACACTGTCCCAGCAATGCTGAAGTGCTGAGATGTCTCTCACCATCAAATCTTTTCCTACTACATTCTTTATTTAGGTATTTGGAGGTTATTTTCACAGTGCACAACCGAAGAACCGGAAAATGGATGAGTGTGGTGAAAATAATGCTTTGGTGTTGTTGGTTGTTACTGAGGAAGTTGCTGTGAGGAAATTGTTTTACCTTTTTTTAATGTTGTCAAGACCACAACCTTCCAACAGCTCTGGACCTGTAGCGTGAAGTCCATGGGCCTTCCTGATCTTTCTCATCTCTTTTGAACAAAAGAAAGCATAAAAGATGTACTGCTTCGCAAGGCTGCTCCTTCTTACCAAGGAAGGGAAAAATAATGCATAAAAATCTTGACTCAAAAGTAAAACCACTTTCTTTACTCAGTTTAGCTGGGAATTGCAGCCCACAGGCACAACACCATCCATTTTTGATGGGCAAATTCTGACTGCAGCCCTGCAGTGTAAAACAGCAAAAAACTGAGCATTCTTTCTCCCAGCCTCATTCTTTCCCCGTGTTAGTAATCCTTGCACAGTATTTTTGGTTGTATATGTGTTGCCAATGATCTTTAAAAAAAATATGAATTAAAAAGGAATAAAAAGGAGCATCCCTGGGAAACTGGCTAAGGGTGGCTGTTTCCGTAAAGGAAGTAAAATCTCAATTTGCCCGTGTTAGGTTAATGGTTGGCCTTGATGACCTGAGAGGTCTTTTCCACCCTAAATAATCCTGTGATCCTGTGCTGTCATAGCCAAGGCCTTGCCATAAGTTAAAAAGGGGAAGCTCCCAAAAATTAGATCCAAGCCTTAAAACAAGTGAGTTTGTCAAGTTAGCACCAAATGCCTCCTTTTTGACTTAAAGTATGAATAAAACCTGAGGACGAGGAAGCTGGAACCATGAATGAAAACGTTGTTGTGGCAGATGTTGGTACCAAAACTGAAACTGGGAGCAAGGTCTGTGCACGCCTGGAGCCCTAGAATGGAACGTGTGACACGAGCAGGATGCGGCGTGTGGCAGGAAAGGAGCTCTGTGGGTTTGTGCCTAAAAGCTTTGACCAAAGCCTAGCTGGAGAGCAGATGAACCTCCTGACTTCTGTTCTGATCCAAACCCCATCCCAGAAAGGCTGGAGACCCCTATTAGGGAAGGGCAGGGGATCTGCAGGGCTTCAGGTGGATTTTGGTCATGTTGGGCAGAAAGAAGACCAAAAAGGCATCTTTGAAATTATTGGGAGATGGGTGGGGAAAGGATGGAGTTTGCCAACATTTTTGTGGTAGGAGTGGACTCTTGGGCTGGTTTGCAAGAGGAATTGGGACAGTGAGAGGCCTCAGTTTCAGGAGACACAGTGAGTGTCATGGAAATGGTGGCACTGAGGGCTGGGCTGTTTGTTCACTGCCCTCTGGCCATGGCACTGGCCCAAAGGGGCACATGGGACTGGGGTTTGGGTGTGTTAGTGGGGGGCTCCTCACCCCTTCTTCATGAGGAGACACCAGGAGTCTCCTGGCAGAAGCCCATGGAGGGAAGGCACTTGGGTCTTTGTGACAACCATGACAGAACTCTCCCAAATCAAATTAATTTCTTTTTCTCATCAGCATCACTGCCCATTTGGAAAGTTTCCTCCATACTCCTCCAGTGTAAATAATTTTTCTCTGCTATGTGGTTTCCAGGCTCTTCTCCTTAGCCTTTTTCAGGCCCAGGACTGCGTTGCAGGGCTGTTTGTGCACCTTCTCCCAGATTCCAGTCTGAAACAGCCTCAGGTTTCAGACCCAGGCTCTTCCCCTGTTCTCCACACAAGCCTTGAACAGGGCGTGGAGTGGAGCTGAGGCTCTGATGTTTTTGTTGGAGCCCTCTGATCTGAGCACCCCAGGTTGTTCTCTGGACAGTGTAAGAGAAAAAATTGTTTTATAGGAAATGTGTCTTACACAAAATCATTCCTGTGCTTACTACACATATTTATGTCTTCATTGTTTCTTTGGTAAAAAGCCTGAATGGCCATACAGAGGAGAAAAATGCTAAAAAGGCTTTAGAAAATTAAAAATCTCACAGAGCCAAAGCAGAGCCACATTCTTTCTGCAGGGAAGGAGCATGACCACAGACCCAACAGCACAGCTTGATCCAAAGAATTGTCTTGGATTGGGATTTTGAAACTAGAAATCAAAATGGAATTAGGAACCGAGCAGGATGTTTTGGTTCCCCTGCAGAGGACACTGTAATAAAACAGAGGTGACTTGTGGAGAGGAGCAGGTGGCATCAGAGGCGGCACCCCAGCATTTTCTTTATTTAGGCTTAAAGGCTCTTTGGCAGAGCTCTGCTTTGGGTGAACGTTTGCAATTTGGAGAACGGCAGTTTAAGCTGCTGGAGCACTTGGGCATAATTTTTTCCAAATAAATCTGAGTTTGCAGTGTTCTAAACCTGCCTTTGTTTTGGAAAAATGTGGCTATTGGCCAGACGTTAGCAACGCAGGGCAAAGGGAGAGACAGAAGGGACACTTTGCCAGGGTTTACTTTGGAAAAGGTTGTAACACCTGATGAAGTGTTTATTTATCATCAGCTCTGGGGAAAGCCAACACCAACCATTTCTGGTGATGCTTTACAGGTCACTTTGCTGGCTTTGACTGGTCCATCACTGGCATTTTCCTCCTGTTTTACTGGGCCTTTAAATTACTTTAGCTCAGTTTTGGCTGTTTTAGAATAATGGTCACCATTAACACCCACATAACCCACTGCACCATTTCCTGTCACTTGTGTCATCCTAAAGATTGCAGCCTTTTTCATGGAGGAAAAAATGGGTGTCCTGCTTTTTGTTTGCTCTTTGTTGAATCTGCTCATAGGGAATTTGTATAGAGACAGATACTCGCAATTATTTCTTGTTTGGGTGGAATAATTTTAAAAGGCGTGTTTGCTAAAGCGATGCCTTGTCAAAAGGAAAGTGCTGGAAGTGTGTTGGGTGTCTTTTGCAAGGTGGTTTGTTTATTCTCTTGAGGAGGCTGGTAGGCTTTCCTCATTATTTGTAGACAGACAAGTTGAAAGATGATGATGATGATTATTATTATTATTATGCTATTATTATTTTTATTGCTGTTATCATAATTATTAGTTATTAACCAAGTAGTATGAGTCATCCTGGTAACCCCTAGAGGTCTTTTCTATAAACTGTGTCCCTTTTTAGATGAAACATTTTCCAAACCACTGAAACTGTAGCATAAAAAGCTCCTGGAAACTCAGCACGTTTTATTGCTGGGTTTTGGGGGTTTTTTCCCTTTTTTTTAGTAAAAGAAGCTGTGTGTATGTGCTTAGTGAAGCATGAAGAAGGGGGAAAGAAAGTAACAGCAAAAAAGCCTTGCTACATTTCATGCTATTTCTCCTGAGATCTATGGATCCATTATTAAAAATGCAGGATTTTTCCTTTGTTTTCTTTTTAGCTTTTCCTCCGATCTGAATGTTTTGAGGATTTTTTTGCTGGGGGGAGAAGAGAGATGTCTCAATTAAAAGAAAGGGAGCATTTTTTAGTTTTAGGATATACTACTTCTTTGGTTTTGTTTTATGTTTTCCAGTAGTTGTTGCTTCTTTTCACCCTCTGGAGCAGGAAGGTGCTCGTGAAAAGGAAAGTGGATAATTTCCTTTAAGGCTTCAGCACGGGGAAGCTGGAGCAGACTGAGGGTGACCATTAATTTGTGTGTGTGGCAGCAACACTTTTGTTTTTTCTTCAGAAAGGGGAGTTTGGCTTCCATTTGAGAGCTGAAAAAGGAGAGAGTTTGGTTTGGCTGGAGAGGGAAAGTCTTGCTGCTGTACTGATGTGCTTGGCACAACACCAAGTCATGGAATTATTTTACCTTTTCTTTTGAACCCTCAGTTCCGTGTCATGGGTTATTTGATGTGAAAATCTGGCCAATAAAGCTTTAGAAAAAAAAGTCAGCTGAGCATTAATTGTGACCTAAAGATCTTACCTAGTTTTGTCAAACTTCTGATGTATTTTTTTTCTATATAACTTGACAGTGAACAATGTAACTTCATTGGAATCTGAACCCAGAAAAATGTGATTTCTTTAGACTGGCAAACCACAACATTCAGATTTACTCTTTCAGCTCTACAGGCTCAGTTTCAGACAAGTCCATAGCATCCGTCTCAGACTTCAACAGGCCTCGAGCTTGTCTTGCTCATAACAAAACTGATTTAATAAGGTGATTTCTGTCTAGTCTATTCCCCTGTGGTCTTTCTATTTTTCCTCCCTCACGCTCTCCTGGTTTGTTTTATCTGTGGAAATACAACTTACGTGATCGTGCAGCCTTCTGCGTGTCCTTACCTGTTTTCATTTCTCCCCCTCGCACTGATAGATTTTGAATACGTTGAACAGTTCCAACCACAGCTGACAGAAAGGTAGAATTTTTAAAAATGGATTTACTGAGTTTTATGAGGGCAAAGAGGATGCTGTTAGAGTCCCAGCTGATTTTGACACTCAGTCCTTGACTCTTTTCACCCATGCACGTGCAGCAGGTTTAGTGCCATGGAATTCAGTGTGAGATTTATGCTCAATGTTTTCTGAAAAATACATTTCTCAGGGTGAGCGTCACTCCCCTGCTTTGGCAAGCCCTGAAACCCTGCCCTGGTGGTGCGATGATCAGAGTCTGATGTTATCAGTAGTGTCAAAATCACGATTAGGCCAAGAAGGGTCCTGATGGCCAGTGGGACCTCCCAGAGCTGCTCCCAGGAGAGAGGGAATGTGTTTGGAATGGCTCCAGATCTCCTCTCTGAGTGTGACCAGCCTGGGAACGCAGAGCCAGGTCACCTGGGGGATTTCTGCAGCAGGAGTACCTGCCTGGGAAGCATTTTGACAACCTCATGGTTGACACTCTGTTCAGGAAAAGATTTTGAGGGGCAGAGAGGCCCTGGCCCATCCCGGTGCCTCCATCCCGCTGGGCTCTGCTTGGCAGGCTGCTGGTTGGCTCTGCTTGGAAGTACAGACATTGGAGGGGAATATTTCTGCTCTCTTTTCCCCTCAAACCTGATTAACTCAGCACTGGATTACAGCTCGCTCTCCCTGCCTTGGTCTGTTCTTCGTGTGGGAAGAGGCAGGCCTGGAATGTGTGTTTGATCCCACGGATCCCAAAGGCCAAGTGTTAAGATCTGGTTTAAACCCAAAAAAGCAAAGAAAGCTAAATCTCTGTGCATACCCCGGAAAGAACTTAGAAGGTTCAAAGTATTCCCAGAAACGAGATTAAAACCAAACGAGGTTAGATGTCGATGCCAAAAAATTGACGTATTTTATTTAACAGTAGAGAGGCAAAGAGGAGGAAAGAGAAAAGAAAGAAAGAAATAGAGAAAGAAGTGTGGAGAGGGGTGTGGGGGGACAGGGAGAGGTGACAGGGGTTAGGTGGAAGCACATCACCCATCCAAGGGTCCCAAGGATGTCTCGTTGCTCCTCTCCATCTGCTCTTCTGGTGGTGAGGGTCCCCTGTCACGGCCGTGGCCACGCTGCCACACACCCCACACGCCCCAGAGTACAGAATTCCATGGATTATTATAGCTTTGGGCCGGGTGGGAAGGCCCACGTGTCTCCCCTTGCAGGGGCTGGCTTGACACACTGTCCCTGGCAGCGCTGAGGGTCTGCTGCATCATCTCTGGTGCTCTGGTGCAGGGTCTGGGGAGCCCTTTGGGGGGGACCCTGTGATGGCCCCTGTCACCCCCTTGTGCTGTGGATAAGCTTTTCCCTTTCCCGGTGAGGACCCCTCAGCTGGGCTCCTCTGCACAGTGAAGGATGGGCAGTCACTGCACCTCTGACCAGAGGCTTTTCCAACACACACCCAAAGCCTCTCTCCCCCCAGCCTTTGGTGCCAGGGTCTGTGCCAGCCTGGCAGCTGACAGCCCCGGGGCTGCGGTCTCCACCTTGGAGGTGTTAAGCCTGTGCTCCATGAATGTCCCCGGCCCTGAGTTGTGACTTTATCTTATCCTCATCATCGAGCGGGGTAAGGCCTCAGTCAGGGCCCCATTCAGGGTGTGTCGGTCTTCTCTGCCGCTTTTGTAACACAGTTTTAAAAGTCCTTCATTGTCGGAACCCACGACATGTCTCTGTCTAATTTAGGGGACCTGAAACCCCGAAATCGGGGTGCCCTGGAGGGCACNTGCCTTACATATGTGCAAAGACCAGGTATGATCTGGCACACTTCATGAAAATGTTTAAGTCATAAACGATAATGGTTCGGTCTCTGACACCAAGTTAACAAGTGTGATTTATCCTCCTGGCCCGTGAGAGTTCTGTTTTCCCTGCTGTGTTCAGCCAGGGAGGTTGGCACAGATGTTTCCGTAGGACACCGAGTTAATTCCGACTTCCCAGCTCCTGACTGCGGCCCCGGGACGCCTCTGGTGCTCCAGGGATAACGCCGTGCTTGTCCCTAACTGCTTGTCCTTGTCCCAGGCAGTGGCATTTGGGATGGCAGAGAGGGAGCTGGGGTTGAACCTCCACCATTACCTAAACAGGCATTCCCTGAGCACATTTGGGAAGGATCCTTCCTTGTGGAAGCGCCTTTTCAAGCATTGATGGTTTTAATGGCAGCAGAGTATGTCTGGTTTTTACGGTCTGTTAAACATCTGTTAGTCAACAAAATTTCCGTTGCTGCTTGTTAGAAACGAACCATTTTGGTAGGCAAAAGTCTCTTTCATACCTTTGCATGGAGGAATTAGCACTCCACCACTTGCATCGTTACATGTCTGCTTTTACTGGATGATTTTGTTTTTTATGCTGCGTGCATGCTGCTGAAAATTTCCATTTACTGCATCGGGGCATGTTGCAGCAAAGATAGGAAAAATTGTTCTTGCCTGTTTGAAAAGTGAAGTTATTTTCTTGTTATAAGTGACCAAAAGCCCCCATCTTGTATCATTTTTATAGGAATTTTCAGGCAGGAAGAATTTCAGGGAGCTGAATGTAACGAGTGACAAGTCTCCTTCTAGAACTTATTTTTTATTTTATTTGAAGGATGACTTAGAGGACTTTGAGTCATACATTTCTATAATAAATAATACATTTTATTTTCTGATTTAACAGTGGGGGAGTTTTACAGTAAATTTAGATGATGTTGCTCTGTGTTCTTCTATTCCTTGCTCCCAGTCCTGATAAGGTCAAAAGCTTCTGGTATTTTTTTCTTGCTTTTGTTTTATCTTTTAATGCCCACAGCCTTCCCATCGCCAGCCTCTGGTGGGCTTCTTTCCTGGAGGGTGTTGTTGGATATCCCTGTCCAGTTGCTGGCTCGGTTGGCTTCCTCCTTGTCCTCCCACCTGACAGGAGGGGGCAGCCGGGGGGGTCGGGCTCTGCTCCCAGGGAACAGGGACAGGACAAGGGGAAACGGCCTCAGGCTGGGCCAGGGCAGGCTCAGGTTGGACAGCAGCAGGAATTTCTCCATGCCTGGAAAGGGTGCTCAGGCCTTGGCAGGGGCTGCCCAGGGAGCTTTGGAGTGCCCATCCCTGGAGGTGTCCAAGGAAGGGCTGGAGGTGGCACTCAGTGCTCTGGGCTGGGGACAAGGTGGGCATCGGGCACAGCTTGGGCTCCATGGGCTGGGAGGGCTTTTCCAGCCTCAGGGATCCTGGGATTCTGTCTTCTCTATTCTGAGTTTTCATTTATTTTAATGAAAATTGCCATTGTGGACAAACCCAGTGCTAAAATTGTCAGCACTTTTTCTCACCAGAGGCCTCTGAGTCTGCAAGCAATGAAAGCAAACAGCAGATTTCCTTTTCCTCTGCTGTTACTACCTGGTGCTCTGTGGCATTGTATATCACAAACTGTTGTTTCTTACCAGTGGAGTCCTTGATAATTCCTTTTAGTCTGTTTGCAGAAAGAGAGGCAAGTTCAATATTTTCATGCTGTGTGCAATGTTTCAGATTTTCCAGCAATGTCTGGAGTTATTGCCCAAGAGAAATCTTCCCCACAGGCTGCAGTGAGTAACTGCCAGCCTTGCTTGCTATTAATAATCACATGCAAAAATTAATCTTGGAACTGTCCTAATCTATTCCTCCTGTTGTGTGCAGCGGGCAAATTGTTTAGACCTGGCGCAGTTTAGGAGGATTCTTCATCCACGGGCTGTCTGTGGGTACAGAAGCAAGAGCAGCCCCTCTGTGTGTTATGAGGTGTCAGGAAAAGCTCTGCTCCATCTGTGTGGCGGGGAATAACCACTCCACAGATGTCTGGAACCTCCCAGCGTGTGCAGGGAGGGCTGCAGGAGCTCCAGCAGTGAGCTGAAGATGATCTGACAGGTTCTGAGCTGCCGCCTGGCCGGGGGGTGGGAGCTGGGATCAACCCCAGGTGAACCTTTCCTCACCTCCACGGCAGAAATCCCTGCTGCTGGAATTCCCTGCTGCTTGGGACTTGCTGTGACAGCCAGAGGAATGGTGTATTTCAGGGCTTTAGTCTCAGATTGCTGTTACATTGCTGTTGCTTGAGGTAACCCAAAAAATCAGAGCTAAATTTGAATGTGTTGCTTGAAGTAACTTAAAAAGTTAGAGCTCAATTTAAATGTGTTAATTGCATCAATTCCATTGTTTGTAACACATACAGCCATGAATCCTCTGTGGAACACCTGGGGCCATCCCAGTCAGTGTGGAGAGGTCCCCAGCTAAAGAAATCTTCCCTCCTAGTAACGAGAATTACAAAAACGTGTTTTGATTTGCTGGTTAGCAAGATGGGCTAAAGAGCTTCCTCGAGGCCTCCCACAACCAGGAAGCCTTCAAGCGCCTTGTGAGGTGGGAATGGGCACTGAGCAGGTTTTTTGGGTGGCAGTCTTTGCATGCGTGTTTTATTTTCAAATACGTGCCTGCTTTAGCAAAGGAGAATAATCTTCAGGAATGAGAACCGTGTGTGTGGCGTGATGAGACCTGGAGCTGCTTTAGCTCGTAGCTCTTCCTGGGAGACAGCGCTCGATGGCACTTGGAATTTCATTCTAAAATAGATGCACTATCTGTTGTTGCTATCCTAGCTAAATTCAGATCAATTTGTGAGGATTGTTCGTGCCAAGGAGTTTCTAGTATTAGAAATTACAGAATCCATCAGATGGCTCTTTGCTCTCCAAAAGTGTGGATATCTGTGGGCCCATCCCAAGCCTAAAAAACCCCAACCAACCAAAAAAAACCCCCCAAAACATTAACCAACAGTAAGAAACCAACCCTGCTGAAAAACTCACCCCCTGAACAAAAATAAGAAGTCCCTTGCTGAAGATATTTGGGAATGGCACGTGTCATTTGAGAACATTATGCTAAAGCTAATTCCTGCTGTATACATAATTTATTAATGGCTGATGTTGTAAAGCATTAGGTGGAGATTAACATTTTGTTAATGATCTTCTGGGGAAGGTTTTCCCAGCAAACATTAAATATTTGTAGATGGTTTTCATTGGTTCATAGTATTCGTGATTGAAGTTCTGGGGTTTTGTTGTTGTTATTATTATTATTATTATTATTATTATTATTATTATTATTATTATTACTGGTGGTAGTTATTATTGAGCCTTGCCAAGCCTCCAAAGAGTGTTTGAAGTACCTGAAGGGGTCCCAAGAGGGCTGGAGAGGGACTTTTCACAAGAGCCTGGAGTGCCAGGACAAGGGGGAATGGCTTCCCACTGACAAAAAGTGGGTTTGGATTGGGTATTTGGAAGAAATTCCTCCCTGGCAGGGTGGGCAGGCCCTGGCACAGGGTGCCCAGAGCAGCTGTGGCTGCCCCTGGATCCCTGGCAGTGCCCAAGGCCAGGCTGGACACTGGGGCTTGGAGCAGCCTGGGACAGTGGAAGGTGTCCCTGCCCATGGAAGGGGTGGAGTGAGATGGGCTTTTAAGTCCCTTCCAACCCAAACCATTCTGGGAAATGCAGGATTGTAGATAATAAACATTTTTTTAAGTAGACAATGCAAGTTCTGTGCATTCCTGTACTTCCATAAGCAGAAAGAAAGGGATGTGCACTTTGTTGTTTTCTTCCTCTGCAATTAAGTGTTAATTCTGCTGTTCCTTAGTTCCTGTTAAACATTTTGATCACCTTTTCAGGTCTGTTGGCAGACTTGAACTTACTTTGATTGCTGTGGAACATAAGCATCCTTCTTCTCAGAGAGAAAAAAGCAGGACACAGAGAATATCAAACACTTGATATGCATCTCTGAGGTGTGGGAGCAAGACCGGTGCTGCAGCTGGGCTCCCCGTTTGAGCTGGCAAACAGAGCCTGCTGTTCAGCTGAGCAGAATTTGCTGCAGTGGAGATGTGTGTGGGTATAAATACATAAACAGAATTATTGCCTGGTGTTTGTATTGCATACACCAGTCCACCGTGAAATTCTGTTCTTCAAACATTCTCTCTCTTTTCTAAGGCTTGGGGAATATGAGAAATGCGTAACTTGAGAAACTTCCCAGGGCTGTACCCAGGCATAAATGGGCAAGGGAGTGAGAAGTGCAGAGGAGCAGATGTGGAGAGCTCCAGTGTGTATCTGCACCCCTGATGCTCACTCAGAGCCAGGGCCAGGCAGGGGAGGTACCACAGCTCCTGTGCATCCTCTTCCTTTCTAACTCCCTGAGAAGGAAGAGAAATAACACTTTGTGTCACTGCAAGCAAACTTGACAGAAATTTTGATTTGTTCCTCGCCTGAGCTTGCTTGGAGCAGGGAAGGTTTTGGTCTCTTCAATGGTTGTTTGGCAGCAGAAGGAAACAGTGAGGAGGGGCTGTCGTGGGTGGAGTGGGAGCATCAGATAAAGTTTAGGAAAGAAGCTCCTGGCGAGTCACAAGGTGCAGAAAGGACCCTCTGGCTTTCTAAACTTCTCCTCCAAGAGGAGCCTGGGGGCAGCTGGATCCAGTCTTAGACCCAGACTTGGTCAATGGTTTAAGTCACTTTGTCCTGAAGTATTAATGATGGCAAATTAGATCTGTTTATATAAAAATGAATTACTTATTATGATAAATGATTAAACAAAAAGAGCTCAATCAGAATTATTTACTACACAGTATAAAAGCTAAAACTCTTACTATGGTATAAGATCGGGTAGTGTGCTACAGCAAAGCAATATTAAAGCAGTTTTATTAAAACCAGCAAAAAGAAACAATTATCAGAGATTGATGTAACTCACCCGGACCAGTGCTCATGGGCAAATCTCTTTCACTCAGCCTCGAGGGGTAGCCTTGGGGGGCATCCCCAAAACCCAAGGGAGGAATCTCCACACAAGGAGGAATATCTTAGGGAACCTACCCTAGGGGAAGTGGACTGGACTTTTATAGGACTGACATCTGTCAGATGTCTCCAGGTCAGCTGGGTCAGCTTAGCAGTTCTAGATCATGCTTCACCACATCTGCCACATCTTTACCTCTCTAACAGGATAAGCCAGACTGATCTTAGCACAATTCAACACCACGAGCAGCACACGATGCCCCTCTCAACCCACCACTGATGGCCTTGCACAGTGTTGGAGTTGTTTGATCATATTCCCAGGGCCAGCTGGTATTCCAAGGCCACCTGTGTCACCCAGCCAGGGTAGACAGTGTGATTTAAAGGCTGCTTCTACCCCGAGTTATCCCAGAATTCGTATCATGCCTGGTCAGGTGCAAACATAAACAGCTTCATGTTCCTTCTCTTGCCCCCCAGGATGATGTTTGTCAGGGATGCTCGACTGCTGGGTGGGTTTGGGATGCATGGACTTGATCTCAGCATAGCCTGAACTGGAGCTGGAATGTGCCAGCTTGTTGTACCAATTATTCCTATCTGTTACTCCTTCTCATCCTGCCCGACTCCCCTGTCCCAGCCCTGCGGAATTGCTCGTGCTGGTAATGCTCCTCCATAAATAAATAGAGAAGAACATAAATAGGCAAAGAAGAACCTGATTACCACAAAATTCACGGGGAGGCTGTGTTTCAGACCATGGAAGTCACCCTTGGCAAAGGGTAACTGTGCTTATTCCACGTATTCCAGCCTCAGCAGGAAACACTGCTCACTTCTAAAAAGAGCAGTTGCTGAAACAATTTTATCTTGGCCTCGGAGCTGGTCACTGAGAAGTGATGTGATTTTTGGTGCCAGGGAGGCTTGACCCTGAAGTGACAGAGGCTGTCCTTCCCCCCTGGCTGTCTCAGGGCACATCACTGCTTCGAAAACATCTGCAAGGGTAAGACAGGGCTGAATTCTCAGGGCCTGACGCAGCATTGTCCGTGCACAGCTGCGTGCTGTGCCTCTCCCTCGGCTCTCTGGGAATAATATCCTAGCAACAAAGTCAGGCCTGGCCTTAAGCTGCCTGTTTGGCCAGGTGGATGTTGATGGGTGGCAGAGTGGTGCTTCCAGAGACCGGAGCCCTTCGGTTCCCTGGCGTTAAACGTGTCCCCAGGGTGGAGGGTCTGCCCCGTGTGCTCCCCTTGCTGGGCCTGGGATTAGCAAGGATTCCTCTCAAGGTTTCACAGGGTCAGCCAGGTTATTCATCTTTTCCTGAAAGCACTCGGAGGTCTAGGGCAGGAAAAGGTGGACAAAGGAAGCCCACGGGGCATTTTAACAGAAATGACCCAGTTTGATTGTCCTGCTCCCTGCGCTGATTTCTGGGCTGCCCGAAGGGGATGTCCCCTGTGGTGCCTGCACTCCAGGCAGTTCATGCAGATGTTGCTCAGCCTGGTGGTTTATGAGCCTTTTCTTTCCAGCTCTGCTGGGTAACACAGTAAAAACGAGTTTCCATCTCTTTTCTGCTTCAGGAATTGTCATGTGAGACCTCTGGGACACACCCTGGGTCATTTCATGAGGGGTTTTGTAATTCTCCCTGGTACCTCATAATAAAAAGGGATATTTATTAACAATTTAATGTCTGAGCTACTGTATTTTTTTTATGCCTTATGGAGGAATTGCTTGGGGCTCATGTCCGTGGCCTTGATGGACACAACACCTACTTGTTCCTGTTTTGTGCTTTGCCAACTGCTTAATTCAATGTGCTGAAGAATCCCGGTGACTGTAAATACTTGTTCTGCTTCTGTGAGGAAATCAGTGCTGTGATCCCTGGAAGTTAATGCCCTGTAGACATCTCTGCAGAAACCAATTTGTTAGTAGAGCACTTTAAAACTAATTTTTTTTAATTTGTTTTTATTATTTTCCATTTCTCTCTGGTCTTTGTACATTGATTCTTCTCCTTGTACAGGTGGAATGTTCTGTTATTGTTCCAACAGTGGGTTTTAATGATCTTTTCTTTTCTGTCAAGTGGATGGGAGAGATTAAGAGTGTGATTTGGGAAACTTGCCATCTTGATATGAAGTCTTAATTTGAATGGCATGGTGCATTTGTGCCAGTAGGAAAAATACATCCTGAATAACACAGGTGCTACCATCATTCTGTGCATTTTGCTGCAGCTTAGGTGTGAAAGGAGCTGCAGAAGCACTGAAATGTGAAGTGCTCAGGCTCTCTCAGCCTTGAACAAATTTTAAAACTTGGCATTGAAATTGAGTTGGAAAGTTCTCCGCAGCTGGGAGGTTGCTTTTTTGCGTTTTTTCTTGCCATTTTATTTCAAAATTTCTTCCGGATTTGAACACAAATCATGAATTTTAAAACTCTGTTAAAATAGGATTATGAATATCAGGATTTGGATTGGGAACGGTAAATGAGCATTTCTGCAGTTCGGGAATGTGGAGTTCCTCATGAGGGCCATAACTGGGCTCTGAGGTGCTGGTTCTTACTCTTAACTATAAATGTGATTAAACCATGAAACAAAACAGGGTTTTTACTTCAGCTTTTCTTTCCAGCTGCTCCTTTCTTTGCATCACCCTCTGTCTCTTCCCTCTGCTGCTCCCCCAGGTTGGTAAAGGGAGTTTTCCTCCGGTTCTCAGCTGCCTCAGTGTCTTTCTTTATGAAGAGTTAGAAACATCATGATCTGTTAATTGCTTAATTGCCCAAAATGTATCAGTCTAAAAGGCTGCAGCCAGTCAAATTTGTCTGTAATTTCTCTAGTGGACTTAAGAGCAGGCCTTTGTGGATTTGTGTAATAATACTAAATAAATGCAGGGCAATATCAGCCTGGGCCCACAAGCAGGGGTATTTCCATAGGAAGTAGTGGCAAGATCATTCCTAGGCTGGAAAATCTGATTGGAATTTCAACACTGTGGTGGAAAGAGGCACAGAAGTGATTTGAGGGTGCTCGGTTTGCTGCAAGGCAAAAACAAATTGTCCGTTTTGTCGAAGGAAAAAAGGCATGAAGTGGTTTAATTCAACTTCTGTGGGCACGAGTGCTTGGGGATGATGTGATGCTGAAGGACTCTTCACTCCGGGAGATGAAGGCACAAGGAGGCCTCTTTAACGGGAGCCTGAGAGACTCTGATTGCAAATAAAGCCCAAATTTTTAATAGCTATGCTGAAATAATCGCTGCCAGAATTTACCAAACGATGATGTGCTGCTTCCCCCCCAACCAGTGGATAATAGGAAGAAAATCTGTCCCCTGTGCTATCAAAAAGTTAATTCAGGTTGGTCATAATGAGGAATTCTGCTTTAACATACAAGTACCTCTGTGAGAAATAGGAAAAAACAAATTAGTAAAAAACCAAACAGATCCATTCATCAGCAGTTGGAGCGGTAGAAGTTTCCCAACGTGCTCCATCTTGGTTATGATTCTTTACAAACTGAGTGTAGAGATCTTGCTTGGGTCCTCACAACCAAGTAGTCAAGGCATTAATTTTTATGTGTTTTGAGCAACAACAGGAGGCAATATTAACATCTTAAAGTACTCGTGATAGAGACAAGTGGAAAGGTTCTGTTTGTGTGAGATTGGCCCTGTTTTCTCCCTGGCATCAGGAGGGAAGATGGGCATCAATCCCCCCTTACCATACATGTTCCTTCATGAGAATCACAGAATATCCTGAGCTGGAGGGAGCCACGGGGATCGTCGATGGCCAGCTCCTGTGAATGTGAAGTGACCATCGAATCGTTCAGAAGGAAAGTCCTTTTTCATTTCTTGCAACCCAAGTCATGGGATCAGGAAACCATGAAGTGGCTTGAGAGGTGAGGGCGTGTTTGTAGGACAGGCATAGAAACAGAAAATGGGTATGTGTGAGAGGCAGGCAGTGGGTTTTTATGTTAATTAAAATGCAGTGACTTTCAATTGCTGTTTGCATTTGAGCCTTCATTGTCCTGCACTTCAGAGTGGTTCTTCATCTCTGTTATCCATATCAGGTTATTCAAGATATGGCTTGGGCACCCTCCCTTATTAGCACTGCGAGGAGTGACTCCTGTTCTTTACTCTCCCTCTGCCAGTGCAGGGTGAGAAATGGGCCTGGCAATATCACAGAAACCCAGGATGGTCTGGGTAGGAAGGGACCTTAAAGCTCATCTCAGTCCAAACCCCCACCATGGGCAGGGGCACCTTCCACTATCCCAGGTTGCTCAGGGAACGAACAGGATAAAATCTTTGTAGAACTGTTTTAAAAAAATGAAAAATTAATCCTGTGCATGCTCGGTGTAGTAACAGGTTGAACAGGCAATTGACAGAGAGATGCTTTCATTTCAGAGAAATGAGTGCACGTTTTGAAGGGAAGCTTGTGCTAACCGTGAATTTATGATAGGTAAATGCATAGATAGGGGTTGTGTGGGGTTTGTAATCATTTCCCCTCCATCAAAGCATTTCAACCAAGAAGTCAGAAGGAAAAGAACAAGGGAAAGAAATGGCACAATTAGCAGTTAATTTAAAGTAACGAAAGTGTATTAGGCCCAGCCAAATGAACCATTTAATTTTTGTTCCTTCTTGTTTGTAATCTCGTAAGGATGAGTCATTGAAAAGCCAATCTGGCTCGGTACAGTGCGTGCTGTTTTATAGTCCTGCTCCTTGCCAGCATAAGCATTTCCTTGTTAATGTTCCACATCTGTTCTTTGTAATTCAGTGATTATGTGCGGGCCTCTGAGTCCTCCTTGTTTGTTTTAAAAGGACAGTGGGAAGCTTCGCTTGCGTGAGATTAAATCAATGTCTGTGATTTATCGAAGTTTGGGTGTCTTGGGCTGCTTCTCTGCTGCTTTGGGTAAATTAATATTTTTTAGCAGGAGATTAAAATGGGGATGGTTGGAGAAAAGTCAGTAATCTGCAGTTGGAATCAGCTGAATGTTTCAGAATTGAGTTGGCAAGTGGCTGCTGGAGATTTATACAGCTCCCTTATCAGTCACGCTCAGGCTCCTTGCAAGCATTTCTGATGGCTTTTTGTTTTATCCAGTATTCAGGGAACAGGGTTTCCTTCTGTGGGGATCTATATCCACACAGGCACGGGGTATTCATGTCCAAACAAGAATATCAGTGTTCAATAGAAATCCTCCTTACAGCTGATGTTATTGGCCATTCGGAAATACAGAAAGTGGAGGCATCCCGTACTTTAGGTGACTGATTGCATATAATAATACCCAGTATGGGAGGGCAAATGATGTGAAAATAAATTATTTACCTGGTTTGTAAATGCTTTAATACCTTCTGTGTCTCTGAGGTGCTCAAATACACAAAAGGGCAAACATAATCAGGTAACTGAATAATTATGAACGGTTTTACTGAAGCACATAATAAGCTCTCAGGTGTTATAGAGGGAGGTTTATTATTTACAGTAGAGTAGAACCAAGAGGAATAAATCTGTTTGTGCAGATGATGCTTCGCAATTAAAATCTTACATGAGACTGGAGTCTGATTCAGATCTCTGTTAAAGATGTCTGGGTAACCTTGAGCAGATTAAACCTCTAGCCTAGAATTTAGGTGCTGAGCTATGAGGGGCAGGGATCCTTCAAGGAAGATCCTACATGTGCATCCAAGCCGTCTGTGTTTCACAGGGGCTCCGTGTTTGTTCACTCCCATGTGCCCGTGTACTGACCGGCCTTTGGTGCTGCCTCGGGTGAAGATGCTCAGGGGCTGCCGATGGGATCAGGAAATTGTCTTGGTGAACAAAAAGGATGTGCCAGTCCTAAAGGAGTGTAGAGGGCACTTGGGCGAGGACTGGAGAAGGGCTGGGGGCAGAGATCACAGAGGGACAGCACCAGCCTGGGGCACCTCTGGGTCCCGAGCGTGTCTGGATGGGTCCTGGGGCATTCACCTGTGCACTCACAAACCAGTTCTCCAGTTCCCTCCAGGGATGGGGCTGGCCAAGGACAGCCACAAGGCTGAGTGAGAGCTTTGCTTTTCCATTCCCGATGTTCCTACCCCCACATCCCCTGGAATGCCCCAGCTGCCTCACAGCCACTTCGAGCTCAAGATGAAGGCTTCTTCTCTGCTGTTTTTCTGCTTTTCTACCATTTTTAGGGTTTTTCTTGGAAAGAGGCATGACAATGTGAATTTAGATCAAGCATGTACTAAAAATTCCTCAGCGAACTCTCTCAGCTCCACACGCTGCAGCATCTGGGAAGCCAGAGGTACATCCAGGAGCTCCGGCTTCCACATAAATGTTGGGAGTCCTCTTAGGCCCATGGAAACTCATGGTGTCTTGGAGCAATGTTCCTCTGCCTCATTCCAGGCCATGCAGCAAAGTCCACGGCCTTTTGTTTGTCTGGAACTGCTGTGGATGCTCTGATCCCAAGGCTGCGCTGTCACTCTTTGCTCTGGGTGTGCCAAGCCTCTCTCATCCTCTGTGAGTCATCTCCCTTTGCTGACTGGAAGGTCTCAGCTTTCTTTCCTGTCCTTGAACCTTTTCTAAGTCCCTGATGCACTTGTTGAGGTGGGGGAATCAGAATTATGTGCAGCAAGTTTGCACTGTGGATTTTATGAAGAAACACTTGATTTTTAATTTTTTTTTTTTCTGCTTTCTATTCTTTTATTTTGCTTTTTAAGTGACTGTCAAGGAGTCTGAACCAATTTCCTCCCAGCATTAATAGCTGCAGCCCCACGCTGTTGCTCCTGCATGTCAGCATCCAGCAGGTATCCATCATTTTGTGTGGAAAGGCAGGATGTTCCCCCCGGCTCCGTGACTCCGCATCTCTCCCCGCTGCCTGCCATCCATCACGGCGATGGCTCAGACACCGAGGCAGGGAAGGTCCATCTGCAGGTCTTTGCAGGTGGCCCTCAGCATTGCTGTCTGGACTTCCTCTGTCTCATCCATGGAATGTCACCTTCCCAGTCCTTCTTTTCCCAGACTAATTCTGGCTCTTTGGGCAGGAGCTCCTGGCTCAGCTGGCCCAGGGCTCCCCAGGTGAGACTGCCCCGAGCACTCACCTCTCCATCCTACCTTCAGTCCCCATCTCCAGTTATTTATCCATGCAAACACCCCAACTTTCCTCCAATATTTTTTATAAATGGAGGCATTGTTGACTTTTGTGGAGGATCTCGGACGGGGAGTTGATGATGAAAACACATTTCTCCTATTACTGATGCACGATAAATTTTGATTTAGTGATTATGTCTTCTCTTAAATTATCCTGTATGCCAGGTATATAATAGCTTCTGGTTTATGGTATTTTAAACTCTAATATGGCTTTGATTCCATCATGTTTTTGAGGTTTTATGATTACAATAAAAAGGGGTCTTGTAAAATTATTTATATCTGTAATATACATTGCCTTTTATAGAGGGGCTGTTGACATCCTCCTCTGTAGGGTTCAGTATTCTCACACAAAACAGATTTAATTGTGTTTGTGTTTCTTATCCAAGCCGTCACATTAGATACACAGTGCACATACCTCTTCTCTTTATGGTATTTAGGGCTTTTTACACCTAAACTGACATTTAGATAGAAAGAATAAATTTACTTGGCTATTTCTTGATATCCTATGAGAGGCTGCATCGGGAATCACATTTAGAGCACTGACATTTCCAGCAACAATACCTGCATTGTAAACCCACTGGATATGTTGACAAAATCAAATTTGGTTAGGAAAACGTGTATGAAAATTATTTACAATAAAAGCAGGGAGAGGGAGGGGCATTGACAAAGCGCTGCCAACGCCACCCCCTCAGCAGCTGGGTGAAATTTGGCATTCCCCTGCTGAATTGAGTGTGTCAGAGTTAATGCTGGAGAAGTGCCAGAACATTATTTGAAATCTCTCTTTGCATATGGGATGTGGAGGCACCAGGCAAAGGATTCCCTGCAGACGAGGAGCAGAAAAGCTGCCTGTGCAGCAGACAGAGAAATCGGCACTCTTTTCACTGGAATGTTTTTAGACTCTCTCCACCTGGTGAATAGACTCAGTATAGAAGATGTTAATTGCTGGTACAGTCAGAAGTATTGAGAAAGTCTAGCTTTGCACCCATGATGATTGGAGATGTCAATAATCTTAATTTTGACCATTTCTTCCAGTAAAATTCAAGTTAAATATCTCATTGGAGATAAACTCTCTGTGTCTCTGCCCCCAGGTGACTTTATAAAGTGTTTATGAGCTGGCTAAACACCACAGCCATGGGAGGAGACATGTGAATCTTTAATACTTTGTTTACCTCAGAGCATGGACAGCTAAACTTAAACCCTTCAAACTGAGCTCAGAAGGAGGCGGGTGGGGGTGCGTCCGCAGGAAATTCCATTATTTATTTTGATTCATTGCAACTTGGATGAAAAGTTCCAATAAGAAAAGTTATCATCGCCGGTTTTATGTGAGCTTGCAAGAGGTGAAGTGTTTTCAGGTTTATTTTTGTTTTGAAGTGTTATTTATTTATTTATTTATTTATTTATGAAATCCTGGTTCCAGGTTGAATTATTTTTCTGGATAAAAACCAGAAGTAGAAAACATGCTAACAATGTTAACATTGCGAATAGAAGGCAATAAAAATTGTGGAGTCCAACTTGGAGATTTCCATAGAAAACTTTATGTGCCGTAACTTCGGCGTTTTGTGGTCTGGGTGGAACACACAGTACATTTAACAGAGGAAATGCTGAATATACTCGTGGTGCATTTCATGCTGCTCTTGAAAGCCTAATTTTTCCTTGTCTTGCTGCTTTTCAGGTGTTCAGTCACAGAGCAAGCCAAGTGTATCTATATTTATGTACACAGGCCATCCCATGGCTCCGGGTGTGCTCTTTGGAAACGCTGTCATTTTCTGCTGTTTGTGAAGCAGAAAATTGCCGGGGTGTCTGAGGTGCAGCTCTTAATTCTGCTGAGGGGCATGAGGAGAAAGGAGCTGGTCATGCCACTGGAGGGTATGTGGCTGCACAGCTCTGGATTTGTCTGTAAAACGGGTTATGACTCATCTGTGTCTCACAGTTTTTAATTCATTTCGATATTCTTCAAGGGAAAGTCTGAAATTTCTAAGCATAAAACAGACGATGTGCAATGGATTTATGTTAAAATACCAGAGTATGTTCAGGTGAAGAAGGTATTGGAAACCAGGTGCACCTGAAAATCCTTTGCCACTGCCTTAAATAACTTCGTAGGCTGACTGGAATTGGTTATTTCTAAACTGCACAGTACAAGTCAAGAGCAAAACCATTGCCATGAAACATTTAAATACCATGACAACCTTGATTATGGAATTGCATTTTCTGCTCTTCCCTGGGAGGGTGGGCAGGCCCTGGCACAGGGTGCCCAGAGCAGCTGTGGCTGCCCCTGGATCCCTGGCAGTGCCCAAGGCCAGGCTGGACACTGGGGCTTGGAGCAGCCTGGGACAGTGGAAGGTGTCCCTGCCCATGGCAGGGGTGGGAATGGGATGGGCTTTGAGGTCCCTCCAACCCAAACCCATCTGGGATTCTGTGAAGGACAAGTCTGTGACAGCTCCCTTTAAGTAGACCCGGGGCACTCACATGTATTTTGTAAAGCTTAAAGTATAGGCCTGGTTTTCAAATTTCTGCTGGGGCCAGAATTGAAGCATTCCCTCACATACAGAGTTTCATAATGTATGACGTGCTCTGAGGAATTCCAGAAGTTTCCTGATTAAATTTTTGCCAGTGGGATTTCTTTTAAGAACCGTGAAAGTTAGGAAGACAATTCCTATGTGTGTGAACAGGGTTCTGCTTCCAGGGGGTAGATCACAGCTTTAGTTACAAAGCTCAGGCCAAGTTTGGAGTTAAAATGGGGGAAATATTGTAATGGATTTGTCTAATTTCAGCTGCTGCAGCCTGCAGCTCAACATCATCTCCGTTTTGACAATTATTGACCAGATTATTTAAAAACACACTAATCCAAGCTAACTGTGTTAGCTGTGGCAACTGAAAATATAACTACTGCTATGTTTAGTTGTAAAAATAAAGTATTGCTGTAGTTGCACTGACTGGTGCTGTAAGTTAAGCATTAGTTAAATAGATAAATTCATTTTTCTGGGTTGGGGGGGGTAGTTAAATGTCTATGATGCAGGATTAAGGAAGCAGGGATGATGGTAGGGAGAACCTGGAATGTGGAGTTGTTATAAATAGGATCAGTTAAATAAGAAATCAAGTATGCAGATTTGGTCACCTCTGAGGACAAATGGATCATTTGGCATTTTTCTGCTAGTGAAGATCTTTACATTAAGATGAAGAAAGCCTTGGCTTGAAGCAGATGTATCAGTGATTAGATGCCATCAGCACTCTGGGAGGGAGATCTCTTGCCAGAACACAAGCTTGGAGAGGAGAACAAAGTGGAGATGGAGGAACTGAGTCAGAAAACTGCTCCTGGAGAGGGTTTCTTCCCATGTAGCTGCCAGTCTTTATTTGGATTTGCATCCCACCACCAGCATCTGCTCCTGGTCGTGCTCACATCTCATTTCTGAGCAGGACAACAATAGTTTGTTCTGAGCTCAGGAAATCTCTTCACAAGGTTCTGTTTCTGTGACCTGAAAACATCCCTGGGTTCCCCCCTGAATGATGTTCATTCCTTGGCTTTGGGAAACTTCCATTCCTTCTTGCAGTTGATAAGGGCTGAGGAAATAAATCAGCTAAAGGGTACTGATTGGCACGGTTCTGTTACAGCTGAATCCAGGAATGTCACCAGGCTTAATGAGATGATTTGTTTCTACCAGTGAGGGGTTGTTTTTTGTAATTTATATCCATTAACCTTTTACTTTAAAATTACTCAAGCTGTTGTACGTCTTCTCATAGGAAACACCCTCATTAATACAGTCAACTTTGTATAGGAAAAATAACTTCTGATACTAGGACTGGTTTATTTTGTGTACTTTTAGGCAGTCGTTACGAACCCCCCCTGCTCTTTGAACCTCGGCAACTCCCATCCTTAAATCTGAGATTTTTAATGTGGTTTCAGTCGATTTTAAATGTATGCAGTGCTTTTGTACTGTGAGCACAGTTAAGAATTGCTCTGATTAATGTGTTCATAAATGTTAAAGAACAGGCACGTAGTGAAACATTCTGTGCTATATTTACTGGGCTCCAAAGCACGTGTATTCCCCATTTGGGTCTGCAAAGTTTTAAGTGCAAAGCATTTTAAGCTAAGGTTGGGCGTAATTCAATTTTTTCCCCTCGAATGCTGCGAAGTGATTGTGTTAATTTTTTATTCTTCCTTTTAAGAGGAATGGCCCTACCTCTGAGTTTTGTCTGGTACTTTACATGATTTCAGCAATCCTTCTTAATTAACCGGAGGCCTTTATGTCCTGGACATGTATTTGATGGAAATAGGAGAGGATGGGACACGCTGCACTTCGATTCTTAGTCATGGAGCAGTTTGATGGTTTAATTAAGGTCACATCTCTGGATTTAGTCGAGCACCTGAGACTTCTGAACCTTTCCACTTTGTAGGCTGCTTAACCTTTTATCTCCTGCCCAGATTTCTTGCTCTGGGGTGAGTATTCAAGGACTTTCTTGACCACTTCCTTACTGAACCCAAAGCCTCGAAGGAAAGTCTTGAAGGAGAGGGAAAGATGGATCAGACAGGGAAGAAGAGAAATTTTTGGAAAAAATGCCTTAGTATTAGAGCCTCTCTTTCTTCCCACACACATTAGGTACACACTCACTTCTCTGGAAAACAGGGGAAAAGTATGTTCACACATGGATTTTAATAGAGAAAATGCCTGGAAACAGAATTAAATTTCTCTGTGTTTTTCATATGTTATTTGATTTCCAGGAGATTTTCAGGTGCTTCAGTACTGGGTAGGTCTCTGCCTCTCCTAATTCCACCCCTTTAGCTTATTTTTCTCCTTACATGCAATTTAGTAAGGCAACTTGGTTGTCCTGCAATGTGAGATTCACAGTTGGCTTCATCTTGTTTTTCATTTTTCTAATGGATTTTTCCTCCCTAATGCTGCATTTCTCCCCCAGTCCTTGACATCTTGTGAGGAGGTCTTGCTCACCTCTGAATTCTTTATTAAGGTGAGCACACTGGAGCAGGGGAAGATTGCCAGCGACGGGAGGAACACTGGGCTAAATGTCACTTGTCTGAGAGCAGCTTCTGTGCAACCGGTGCTGCTTTCTCTCTGTCACCAGAGGAGGAGAGTGGGGAATACTCGTGGTAGAAAGCGAGACTTGGAGAGCCAGCCTTTGTTTTGGGCAGGAATCTTTCTCTTTGAGTTGCACAGCCTTTGACACCGGGGTGATCCATGTCTGTGTGTGTACATGTGCATTCCCTACAAAGGCTGTAATCAAAGAACTCCTTTTGAAAGGCAGGAATCCAAGCATTCAGATGTTCTGGCTGTACCACTTGCTTTATTCTTCCCCCTTTGGTGTTGAGCCTAAGGCAGGAGCCTTGTGGAGCAAAGGAGGGATTCCAGATGGTTTCCTGACAAATCTCTGCATCAGAGGTGAATTAATCCTGCCTCAGTAGCTCCAACACTGGTGTTTCCGACACCTTCACTTCTCACGTGTCCTTTTTGCGGGTAACTTTGTTTCAGAAGCTTTAGAAAAGTTCTGGTTTGCACTGCTGAAAACCAGAAGGAGCATTTCCTACTTTGGAGCAGGATTAGCTGTCTCCCGGAGCGTTGCTGAATTCCATGAGTATTAGAATGTGTGACCCGTGGCTGAGGGGTGTTGTGTGCCAGTCAATGGCTCCAAGATCCTGCACATCCAAGGGGATTATTACTCCTCAACACCAGCTCCTTATGCAACCCTGTCTGCTCATCCCTACAACAAAGAATTAAAGAACTCATTTCTGAATAACTGCAGAACGTCTGTAGCAGTTCTGGAGTATTTGTGGCTCTAATTTGGAAGATGGAGATTTGTTTCAGCCATGATTTCCTGCGTGGTTAAAGGAACTCTGCTGTTCTTCCCTGCTTCCTTGCCAGCCAAACTCACCCTATAGGTGGTGGTTCCCAAGGCTTTCAGCCATGGCATTGCACAGGTTTTTTTCTCACCATTTGGACCAAAGCTTTATCTCATTTATCTATGTAAAGTGTTTCTGATTGATTTATTTTTAATTAAGAAAAAGTTATTTGAAGGCAAGACCTGTTGGTTCAGATCATCCTCTGCTTCCACCTTTGTTGGTGCAGCAGCTCCAGCTCTGCTGCTGAGCTCGAGGCTCCCGTGCCTGCTGCAGCTCCCCAGGCTGCTGCTGAGGCTCTGTGCAAATCATCATCTGCCCATTGATTGGATATTAAACATTCATTCCAGTGGGTTTCACGTAGTTTTTCCTGGAACCTATTACTTTTCTGATGTTTTAAAGAAACTTAAACTCGCCATTTTCATCTCTTACTGGCGTTTTCATTTGAAAAATAAGCCTCGCACTTCATATTTTCTTTAGTATTTTTGCAGTCTCTTCACAAAATGATCTTTAGTTAAAGTGCCCCCTTGTTCTGATGAGAACAGACAAGAAACATTCCAGTTGTGTTTTCTACATTCTGGTGAATGCTCTTGAACCTCTGTTTAAGATTGCTTGGGGTTTGCTGAAGGCACATAAGGTTTGAAGCTGTAATTATAGAAGAGTAGTAAAGAGTTTAGGGGCTTTTTTCCCATCTGAGGAACAGTGCACTGAGCAGGACTCCTTTTCTAGGAAATATTGCAGGAGGGGCTTGCAACAAGATGATCTTTAAGGTCCCTTCCAACCCAAACCATTCTGGGATTTTTGTAGCTGTTTACTGCCAGTCTAAAATACCTAGAAAGAGGCTGGGAGAGAATAAGGGCCAAGTCCATCCTTTGATCTTAAGAACCATGACTGTTTTGGAAGGCACTCCCCTTGGGATCATCCTTGGCAGAGCAGCTGCTCTGTCCCAGCCCTCCCAACCGTGCCACATTCCAGGTCTGGCTGTGCCTTCTGAGTTGTCTCCTCTCTTACCCTGGCTTTCTCTCCCGCAGAGCATGGGCTTCTCCCTGGCGGCAGCACCACGAGGAGCCTGCTGAGCGAGCGCAGGGGGAGGACAAGTGAGCTGCTCTGGGCACGATGCCCCGGCTGCTGCTGCACGGCCGTGGAATAAGGTCCAGCTGACAAGCAAGGCTGGGGGAGCTGTGGAAGAAAAGTGCCCAGAGGAGAACAAGGGATACAGTGCAGTCAGCTGGAGCTTTTATTGGAAGCCACGCACACCCAGGATTGAAAGGTGAGGGGCTTTTTTCAATTCCAGTTTTGGGTTAGCTGTTAGATGTGGGGAATACACGTTTTTAATAATAAAGAAAACAATCCCAGAATCCCTGAGGCTGGAAAAGCCCTCCCAGACCATGGAATGCAACCTGTGCCCACTCCCCATGTTGTCCCCAGCCCAGAGCACTGAGTGCCACATCCACGCCTTCCTTGGACACCTCCAGGGATGGGGACTCCACCAATGCCCCCCTTCCAATTCCTGACTACCCTTTCCAGGAAAAAATTCCTCCTTGTGTCCAACCTTGTGATTTGTCTCTAATTTGTATCTTTATTAAAGTTACCTGAGGAACCGCATGCGTTAATTTGCTTGAGTTTAGTAAGTTTACCTAATGTTTAATTTTAGGGTGGTTCTGGTGATCAAATGTCCTGGGAATAAAAATTTCCCAGGAGCTGACTCTTACCTGACAGTTTAGAGGGGCAGAGATTGAATGAAATGCTTCAATACTGGAGGCAGACTGGCGAGACAGGAGCAGGACAAGATCCTTGTAGGAGGCTGAAATCAGATAAATACAGAATGGAAATGGAGAATAAGAATGAGGCTTTCAAAAGTAGCTTGAAGATGAGATCAGTTATCACATTACTCAATGCTTTTAAATCCCAATTCTATAGAATTCAAGAAATGCCACTGTGGGGCTGGATAAAACATTCTTAACCGGGGTTTGCAGGGGATATCCAAACACATGAGAGTAATGTTCCCTTCCAGCCTTTTGTTATCTGTTTGCAGCTGATGGAAAGCATCCTTTTCAGGGTTGCAATTGTGGTGGATAAAATTATAGCTGGCAATTAGTGGCAATTAGAAAGAGAGTGTGAATTGTCTTCCGTGCCTCAGAAACGGAGCTGCTCTTGTTGGGTTTTAAACGGGAAGCATCTGATGTGGGAGGCACAGGTTGGGTAATTTGCCAGTTGTGACATTTCAGTATTTGCTCATCACTCGGCTGCCTGAAAGGGTTCCTGCCCTGTGGGGAATGGGGGTTATTAAATGTTGCAATAGATTTGCAGTTTGTGTTCTTGATCGTCTCAGTGGTACAACCTGACCTTTATTTGTGGCATCACCTAAAACTTGATGCCATTAATTCCAGTGCATGAGATTACTGTACTCACATCTGTTACCTCTGTCAGCCAGCCTGGTTAATTAACTTCTGTGCTGGTGATTCTCAGTGGCATCTCCAAATATATACAAAAGGCAACATTGAAATAGATAATTCCTGGGTTTTTTTTTTGTATGGTTGGTTGTGTTTTAATTTTATATGTTATCTTTTAGCACATTCTCTCCTAGCTGATACTCCCTCTGCCAAGGTGGGTCCCAGGGGCCTGGTGAGGTTGAGTTAATAGAGAATGAAATTGCTGTGAGGTTTTTGGGGTTGTACCTGTGCTTTCAGTTACAAGGGCTAGTCAGACAACGTGTCAGGAGGAAACTCTCGTTTGTGGCAGGAGTGGAGCAGCAAAACCTTCCCAGCATCCTCAGCTAACGAGGACTTGCACATGAAATTCCACAGGTTGATCCTGTTGCCTGATAGGTTCCTGTGCTAGGTTAGGTGTTATCTAGGCAGTAAATTCCTTTGGTTTTGTGGCAATAAGAGGTTTGCAATCAACCTAGACAGGAAAGTTTCAGGCTACTTTTTATGTTGCTGTTTAGGAGCATGTCCCAAAATCACCCTCATTTACGAAGTCAAATGATGACACAGAAGAACAGAAAATTCAAACTGAACAGGCTGATCACTATTTATAGTTTACATTTAACTTAATTTTGTCAGGCCTAACTAGGATTAAACTACATCCAGGCTGTGTTTGTGCAAAATGGCAAACATCAAGGAATTCTGACAAGTTATTGGTGTTTTTCTATTTAGCATTGCAGGTGTTGTTCTCTTATAAATTTAAATTGAAAGCAAAATGCTCAGAAACAGGAAAGTTTTAAAATATTTATTCTCTTATAATATGAGCCATCCCAACCAGTTCAAGAAATTGTTACCTCACAGGTGATCCAGAAAGGTCTTTCCCATGGGCCTGTTGTCAGTACTGCTCTTGTTTATTGCAACCACTACAAGTAAAAATGATACTTCAGAAACTCAGCGTTGCAGCAAACTCTTGGAATAATTCTTTTCCCAGGTGTTTTCCAGTGTAGCCCCACATAATTTATACACACACACGAAAAACAGGTGAAAAGCAATTATGTTAAAATCAGTTTCCAGTCATGTAAATAAAAGGGTTTTCTCATGCTGTGCTCAACCAGACTCTTTCAAATGCTGGCTGGATTGTGGTGTTCCATCAGCATTAGCTGTGGTTTGCCCTCCAGTCCTAGCGTAGGGTTGGAGTAGGAGCTTTAGGAAAAGAAAAACTCGTGCCATTATTTTGCGTCCTTTGACAAATGCTCTTTTTCTCTCGGGTTTACTCAAGCAAATGTGGTAAATGATTTCCAAAACTCCCAGTCACTGTTTTCTTCCATCCTCAAAAGAAAAGCCTCCACTTGTTCTTGAGGGCAGACGTAGCAACAAAGTTATTCTTTCTATTTATTTCATGTAGCATGATCTCATGGCTGCTCAGCTTCTACCTTCAACTAGATTCAGCTTCTAATTAAAACAGAAAAGAAAAAACCCCAGCCTGTGTGTGTGTGGAAGTGCCTTTTTGCTTTTCATCCCTAATTGAATTCACAGAGTGTTGAAAGAGAAAACCCTCTTATGGATCTTGGTCCTTTTGCAGGCTTGAGGGATGAAGTCTCATCTTGAGCTGGTTATCAAAGCAGTGTTGGAGAAAGCTCCTCAAGTGGTGGCTGATAACCTATTAGTCCAGCATTTACTGGCATGTAGATTACACACCTCTTCCTTAGCACTTTTCCCTTCCCCAAAGCTGGCAGTCACTTTAGATTTACGTAGAGATTTCCTGGAAACTTTTCATTTCTTAGCAGTGGCACCTATGCTGGTGTCTGGAAGCTTGATTGGAATCAATAAATGTAATGAGTAGTAAGATTAATTCTCCCAGCGCTCCAAAATCTTTTGGCAGTTGCATTAAACTTTCAAACCCTGTATAAATTTCTCAAGCAAATTTATTTAGTGAACTCCAGTTATGGCTGTCTTGGACAATACAAGAATGTAATAAAAGCGTGGTTCAGAAAAGGGAAGGGGTGGGGAGGGAGCAGATGCTCAGTGCTGCCCAAAGTCAGGGGAGCAGCAAGTGCTGGCACTTGTAAATCACATCTCGTGGGCTTCATTTAGAAAGAGAACATTCAGTGAACTCTCTGCAGCACATGGGAATTTTTTTTTTTTGTCATTTTTCTTTTCATAGAACCATGGAATAGATTGGAAGGGGCCTTGAAGGACATCTCTTTCCTGCCATGGGCAGGGACCCCTTCCACTGTCCCAGGCTGCTCCAAGCCCCAGTGTCCAGCCTGGCCTTGGGCACTGCCAGGGATCCAGGGGCAGCCACAGCTGCTCTGGGCACCCTGTGCCAGGGCCTGCCCACCCTCCCAGGGAACAATTCCTTCCCAATATCCCATCCAGCCCTGCCCTCTGGCACTGGGAAGCCATTCCATGTGTCCTGTCCCTCCATCCCTTGTCCAAGGTCAGGCAGAATAATCTGGTTTAACCTTCCCTTTAGGAAAGCTGCTGTGTCCCACAGAACGAGTCAGGTATAACCAGATAAAGTGGTGTTACAAAACCTGAGAGGGATTTCATCCCTCAGACACTTCCAGGATTTTTTTCTCTTTGAGACAGCTGAAAATGATCAGCTGTTACCCAGTCTGGAATGATCAGGTTTTGACTGACTCACAGTAACTCAGTCCTTCCATTTTTAGTTCAGGTCCGCAGGCGGTTCTCAGGCTGTTCAGGCAGCGAGGTGTTCCTGAGCTGCAAAAATCCACATGTCAACGAACTGGTTTGAAAATGTGCACCTTTGCATACGTGAAATAACCAGTTTCAGGAGGGAATGTTCAAACTCCTGCTTTTATTTAAGCAGCTGTGGTGTTTAAATAGTGGATTTCACAATTCAGACTGCATGAAAAGCAATTAGAGGCCGATAGCTCTGGAAGTCTCACAGTCTCCTGTATGATATCTAAATTGTCAAGAGCAATTGTTGCTGTTACCTGGCAATAATATTCTTGCTTTAGAAAGGAAGCTTTAACTATTTTTTTTTTTTAAACATAAGAGTAGCAATATTTAGCACAAAAAAATCTATTCTGGAAAGATACTGGCTGTGTATTCACTGAAGGTTTTGGTGCTCTTTGTGACTGGCTTGCATGAAGAAATTTCCTTTGAACGACAGTGTTCATTATGCAGAATATAAAAGCTATTGTGGTGTGCTGTAATCAGAAAGACAACGTAGAACAATATCGACACATTTAATAATAGAAATATTAACACATTTATTAATGATTTAATAAAATAATCCTGATGAGGAGAGGGAAACCTTTGATTTATTTGGGTGTTTTGCCAGAAAAATGTAAACTGGATGTGTGTATCTTATGACCATGTACAAGTGTCCCTGAAGTTGCCCAAACCAGCTTAGAGACGAAGCTTCTTTTAGGTGCCTTACAGACCTTGAAAGGCTGCAGGTTGCCTTTTGTGGCATTTTTTTCTAATTCAGTCTGTTGGTGTTCACTATTAATAAATAATTTTTCCAAAAAGCAATCCCTCAGCACCAACCTGCCCTTGGCCTGTGCAGTGTCAATTCCGTGTTCCTGGGATTCTGGGATCCAGCTTCCAGCTGGATGTGGAGCCTCTCGGATGTAATCAAAAGATTCTGTGGTATCCGCTGGCAAACTTCTTGAGAAAACAACCACCACCTCTGACAGAAGTTAAAAGGAGGATTTTTGTACAGAAACCTCACCCTGGCAGACTGTCAGACTCGAGGGCACTGATTTTGTTGCTGCTGCAGAGCACCCTGATACGGCTCTCCTGAGGACACACGTCTGCTGTATCTGTACCCGCTTGAGCCACTCCCTTCGGGCCAATTCTCTTGGTTAAAGTGGCTTTTTGGGCAGCAAACAATGGAAGGGGATTTTGGAAAAGGATTCTGTATCAAGAGTTTCTGGCCTCAGCTCCTCACCAGCGTGTTTTAAAGAAGTTAGCGGGAACTTCAGCAAAGAAATCCTTCCACGGACAAATAATGGATTAGAAAGTAGGAAATGGAGGTGAAAAGCCTGGGATCAGCCCTCGTGAGGGAAGGAGCTCACCTCTGGAGCGAGGAGCACATCAGGATCTGTATTGTTTGGTATATCCTGAAAAGCAGGCTTACTGTGGACACATGAGGATATTTAGTGATGGCAGTAAGTTGCTTTGGGGGTTCTGAAGGCAAGAGCTGACAAGGAAGATCTGCAGAGGACCCTGTGAGAGGGACTGCTCTTAAAATGCCAAGTGAAATTCAGTGTAATTGGCAAAAGATACACAAGAGAAAAGTAATTTTAACTGCATCTCTGATCTGGTTGTTACCATTTGGGAGCAGGAGTTTGAACTTGCAGTAGGTGGTTCCGTGAAAATGTCCAGTCAAGATCAACCAGTTCATTAAAAATGTGCTGTGTGGAGAGTGAAGAGGAATCAGTTATTCACTGCTGCTTTAAGGACCTCAGCTGAAGCTTGCAGGAGCCAGGGCTCAATGCCAACAGGAGAGGGGAATTTTTACCCCACTGGGACAATTCCAGGGGATGTTGGAAGTTCACACACGCTAAAGGAAAGAGCAGATGTGGTTTTAGAGGAGAAACCCACTGCAAGCCTGAACTGAACGTGGTGTGATGAACACCTGCTCTGGAAATGGTGGACAGGGAGAAAGGTTCAAGGATATGTGGGAGTTCTTCTTTCCTTGTTCCACGGCCTTGGCTTGGGCTTTTGACATGATTGGAGGTGAAGAACTGGCCTGCCTGGTCCTGGGAGGGCTGAGGTTGCTTTGCTTGTTCAGCTGGAGCAGAGGAGCCTCAGGGCAGAGCTGATCATGGTCTGCAGCTCCTCCTGAGGGGCAGCTCCCATCTCTGCTCCTGGGACAGGGACAGCACCCAGGGAGCGGCTGGAGCTGGGCCAGGTTGGGATTTAGGGAAAGGCTCTTTCCCCAGAGGGTGCTGGGCACTGCCCAGGCTCCCCAGGGAATGGGCACGGCCCCGAGGCTGCCAGAGCTCCAGGAGCGTTTGGGCAGCGCTGCCAGAGATGCCCAGGGTGGGGTTGTTGGGGGGTCTGGGCAGGGACAGGGGCTGGATCCTGGTGGGTCCCTTCCAGCTCAGGGTATTCTGTGAGCCCTCCAGCCTGCTCTGGAATGGCCTTTCTAACTCCTGGCACTGTGCTGAGTGTTGCCATGGGATCTGTCTGAGCAGGAGTAGGCCCAAAATCCCCTAATGCCCATTCCCCATCTCAGCAGCAAGTGCATTTTTATTGCTTTTAGCAGGTTCCCTGTCAGAAACGAGAGCACCTTTGGGAGGGACAAGGCCCTGCAATTTCTCTGTGGGAGTGCAAGCTCAAATAGGATGAGGTAACCTGAGCATTGAGCTCTGTTGATGAAGATTTCAGATTATTATTTCTGCCTGTTTGGCTGCAGTCCATGGGAAGGGGTTTGACCGACGTGGAATTTGCCTTCAGGAATGTTCACTGCAGCCATGTGTCTGGGCAGGAGTGCTCCCGCCTTCCAGGCGTTTATCCCAAATGTCGGGCTGGGATGGGCAGTTTGACACACACCTGAATGGCACCTGGAGCTTCCACAGGGAGGTGGATTCTCCTGGACAACTGGGAAGTCACCCGTTTAGAAAATGTCATTCATCTCGTTCAAGTTTTAGATGCAGGATAACGCTCCGTTGTTTGACATTGCAAAGAAAACCCAGCATTTCTTATACCTTAAAGGTTAAACCTCTGTACTGGTGGATGAATTCATCTTTCTGATAGATTTAGGTGATCTTTCAGACATGACATAAGAGCCTTGTGCATTGGTTTGTTTTCCGGGGGGGCTTCTCTGTTGTTTGTGGGTCTAATATCTGTACTTAAGAAAATGTGAAATTTGAACTTGTCATTTTATGTAGAGGAAATTAGAGAATTTTCATACTTGTTTTATTAAGTACAGTTCTTGCTCTCCAGGGCTGACTGCTGGAAAGCCTGCTGATCAAGGTCTTAGGGCAATCCTGACTGAGGTCTCTGTCCCAGGACATATTCTCGGACCAGTTTCGCTTTTTCACACCCAGATCAACCTCTGTTACCAACTCTGTTTACCTTAGAAAATAAACTAAAAAAAAATTCCCAGAATGGTTTGCGTTGGAAGGGACCTTAAACATCATCTAGTCCCAGCCCCATATATTCAATATATTTAATTTTCTAAATAAGACAGGGCTTTATTTGTGTACCTCAGGCCTCTCCTGGTGCATCAGATGGTTTAAATTCCCGTTTAAAGGAAACCCCTTAAGCAGGAAGATTTTTTTTTCTCTATTTCAATGCAAGCAGAATGTCAACAGAAGAAACAGCTCTTCTGACTCTGTGCACTAATGGTGTAAATCCTGTTGTGTCCTTGGGGCTCTGCTGGCATCTTGCTGAGGAGAGTGGAGACGTTTGCTGCAGGAGAAGACTTTACAAGGGGTGTGCAAACGCGTGCAGGCTCCGAATGTTCAGGTCAGCCAGCGTGCAGCTGCAATATGAAAAACGAGCTTTTATTGAGAAGTGCTTGCACTGGCAGACATTGTCTTACTGCTTTCCAGAGAACAATTATCTGTTAAACAACATTCTGGATAAGAACAGCCGTGTACAGGGTTCTGAGTCGGTGCAGCGATAATCTCTTGGAAGTGGCTGTTGGTTTGAAAAGCCTTTAAGGCTTTTCCAAGATGCCATGTCTGACTGAATAAGGGCTGTGCACCTAATGGCTCTTCATTTATCCACAGAAGGTTGGTGTTCCCAGGTCTTGGACAAACCCCTGGCTTTGAGAGCATCTTTGGCCCTTCAGTTTGGGGAGAAAAGAGAGGGCAAAAGGACAGAGTGTGCATCACGTGGGCTTTGTTTTCTGCTGAGCAGCTTGGGCTCAGACACAGCCTGAGTCCCAGGCTCTCTGCCGACCTGTGTGCCACCCCCCCACCCCAAACCCTGCAGAGGGGGGCACCCACAGCACTCAGGCACTGCAATCACTCACACCTCAGGAATCTTGAGTCACTTCTGGGGTGTTTTGATTTCTGCCTGGAATTTCCTGTTGCTCAGAATCACAGAACCATTGAGGTTGGAAAAGACCTCCAATATCATCAAGTTCCAACCTTTGACCGAACACCACCTTACTTGTAAAGGTTTAAGACTTCACCGGGCCCAGAACACAGAGGCCAGAGACCCTAATTGGGATGAGAAATGTGCTGGATTCCCTGCAGAGTATGAGACAGCTCCGGCCTTCTTGGGGGCCTTGAAGCTGGGAGCAGTCTGGGAGTCATAGAAGTGCACCTGCCTCTGGGACGGGATCTGGAAATACAGAATCCCAGAATGGTTTGGGTTGGGAGGGACCTTAAAGCCCAGCCCATCCCACCCCCTGGGCACCTTCCACACATTGGAACATCTTCCACTGTCCCAGGCTGCTCCAAGCCCCAGTGTCCAGCCTGGCCTTGGGCACTGCCAGGGATCCAGGGGCAGCCACAGCTGCTCTGGGCACCCTGTGCCAGGCCCTGCCCACCCTCCCAGGGAACAACTCCCTCTTAATGCTCAATCAAAACCTTCTCTCTTTGGGTGTGAAGCCATTCCCTCCCATCCTGTCACTACAGAAAGCAGGCAGAAAAGCCCATGTGTTTTAAGCCTCCAGAGATGAAATGACTGCTTCCCTGCAGGCCAGTGTTATGTCCACTGGTGCCCATGGATAACTTCTTCCCGAGTTGGAGACAGGTTGGATGCGGGTGTGGAAGTCTGACAAGTGAGACCCAAGTTACCAACCAAACTTCTCAGCAGATGGACACAAAATATTCTTAAATTATCCACGTGGAGATGATCAGAGCTGCAGAGTTGATGTTGCTACTTCTTAGTCCATGTTTCCTAACCTTAGCACTTGCTTGAAGTAAGATTAGTCAAAATGCACTCGGTCCCCAGCTCAACCACAAATTTAACTGCCAAAGTTTGATTTTTCTGGGGAATACTGTATTTGTAGCCTTCAAATCCTTGGCTGTTTTCATGTCCTGCCCTTAGGTTTTGGGTGGGTTTTGTTTGTTGTTTTATTTATTTATGATGATGATGATGATTATTATTATTATTAACCTAATTGATTTCTTCAGAAACTTTAAATAGAAAAGCAAACAAGGCATTTTTTTCTTTCCATTTAGCAAATGTTACCTGCACGAGCAAGGTTGCAGTGCTCTCCTAGCTGGGACAGCCTAAGTTTTCAAATTCGAAATTTATATCCAGCCATTTTTGAGGATGGATGCCTGGGTATACGTGCTTAGATAATGAGTTTACAGGAACAGGTAAAACAGCTTCTCAGAGCTGTTTTGGGGATTACCCTGGAATTTGTTTTTACACTGGACTTGTTGCTTTACTGTGGTATCTGTGTAGTTGTGTAGGGCATTAAATTGTAAAGGCAGAAAGATTCAGGCAAAGAAGGCATTTTCTGATGCAGTGTTTGCATTGTAGCTCAGAGCTCAAAGAGCTTTTGCAGTAATTCACTGTCTCTCTTTCCCTATTTTTCCTTCTGTCTAGAACCTGTGGCCCAGAGAGGTACAGGGACTGTCCCAAATACACAAAGCTTTGGGGAGAGAGTTCCTGCCATGGGAATCTTCAGTGCTTTGCTCTCCCAAGCTCTGCTCCATGAGGAAACAGGCCCAGAGTTTGCATTTTAGTGGAATAAGTGACCTTTTCTGTGTACAATCAATTTATCTTGAAACCATGAACTTGAAGGATTACATTGATTTTTAGAGGAAGGCATTGTGGTAAGAATAGGGAAAATAGGGGCAGGAAAACAAAAATTGTAAAAATGCCACTTGTTTTTGTTGTGGAAACAGGTCGGTCACTGCATGTATTTAATGTGCTTTGTGTCTTCAGAGGCAGCTTCAGAAATGTTGAATTTTCATTTTTACATTGGGACAAGAACCAAACCAAGATTATTTTCCATGTAAAAGAGCAACAGCCGAGGTCAGAGAGGAGAGAAAGGTGTGCCCAGGCCATGCCCTGTGGCAGTGAGGCTTTGCAGCAGCCCTGGAACGCCCTGAACAACCTCCGAAAGCAAATGTGCCACCAGCACAGTCCCAAAGGTGAGACGGGCCCTGGCAAACTCATTTAAAGCCTGGTTCTTAGCAAGTCCAGGCCAAGTCATGTGCTATGCCATGGGGTTGATCTGGGAGTGCAATCCAATCCCCAGTTCTTGATGATTTCTTGTTGACTTCAGAGTTGATTTCCTTTTACCAGTGGCCCTGTTAACGCTTGCCTCGATGTGCTGATTGCCAAGGTCATGATTTTTATCAGAAGTCCAGCAGTAATGGGAATTTCATAGCACTTTTAATCACTTTTTTTTTGCCATGGAGTGATTTTTTTTTCTTTGATTTCTTTATTGCTGTCATCAAGACACGGTATATTCTGACATCCACTTTAGACCAAGTAAATGACGTCGTTATAATCATCAAAGGAAGTAATGGGCACATAAATTTTTCAGTGAGCAGGCAGTGGAGATGAAATGAAATCCTGCAACTGTGCCAGATTTCTCCTGGTAGATCTGAGTGTTTGGAATGGTATTCACAACCCAGCCTTGGGATAGGTGCCGTTCCCAAACATTCCCATATGTTCTCTAATATATAATAAAAATCATTGTGTTGCATCAAGAATTGGCTTTGCCCTTTCTCCCAAGAGAAACTTCCTGCCAAAATCCAATTTTTCTAGGGAATGCTGCATTTGTAGCCTTCAAATCCTTGGCTGTTTTCATGTCTTGCCTTTAGATTTGGGAGGGGATTTTTGTTTGCTCTATTAATTTCATTATTATTATTTACCTGATTGCTTTCTTTAGAAAGTTTCAATGCAAAAGCAAAAAATGCAACTTTTTCTTTCCATTTAACCAATGTGACCTGCACGAGCAAGGTTGCAGTGCTCTGGGACAGCCTAAGTTTTCAAATTTGAAATTTATATCCAAGCACTTTGGAGGGTGGATGCCTGGATAGATGTGCTTAGGTAATTAGTTTTGGTCGAACTGAATTATAATTCATGTAAACAAAGACAGAGAGTCCAGCAAGAGCATCACTTTTTGTAAACAAACAAAAAGGAGAAGTGTTTTGTATGCATGCATTTGAGATCTTCGTGTTGGGGGTGTTGTTCTGAGGAGTAAACTGGCATGACTAAGGAAAAATAAGGAGCAGACTGGGATTTCCAAGGGGGGCAGGAAGCCATGGATTCTTTAAGTGACAGATGTAAGGCATTATAACAGCATGGCATGACACCAGGGCATTATAAGGTACTGGAAATCTGGGGGGTTACGGTACTTAAGGGCTCTGTTGTATTGTAATGTGCAGGGTTAACACCACACACGTGGTTTTTTCCTAAATAACTCTCAATATTCAGTCCACTTCTTGACAGGTCATTTTTTCAAGGGAAATGCCTGTTATTGTTTTTTTTCCTAGCAGCTTGTCTTCTGTGACATGGTTATTATTTTAATGACAAGGCATTAATTGAGCAGCTCTATAATGGCTGTGTCATGCTGGGTTTTTGTTTTCTCCGAACTTTGACTTCTCCTACCACAGATGGACCTTTGTATCTGAATTGTCTTGGTGACTCTGCTGTGAGTCACCCCCACTGTTTTCCTGCTGAGATTCTTGGAATCAGAATATCCCAAGCTGAAAGGGACACATAGGGATCATCAGGTGCAGCTCCCTGCTCCTCTCAGGATGACCTAAAACTCAGTGGGACACATAGGGATCCTCAGGTGCAGCTCCCTGCTCCTCTCAGGATGACCTAAAACTCAGTGGGACACGTAGGGATCCTCAGGTGCAGCTCCCTGCTCCTCTCAGGATGACCTAAAACTCAGTGCCGTGTCTGGGAGTGCCATCCTGGAGCTCTGGCAGCCTTGGGGCTGTGCCCATTCCCTCGGGAGCCTGTTCAGTGCCCGACCACCTGTGGGGGAAGAGCCTTTCCCTAAAATCCAGCCTGAATCTTCCCAGGAAGGGAAGGGAGCTGCTAAGTTGAAGATTACTGAGCTTTGCCTCAGCAGAACAGAGTGGGAGAAGCCTTCTCTTCTCTTTCATGTGGTCCTTCAGTGACCCTGCAACATAGATTGATATATTTTGGGGTACAGTGTAGGATTCACGTTGACATTACCAACTTGTCCTTCGGGCAGGGGTGGAAGCTGGAGATGCACACCTCAGAATCCTGCTCATCCCTATTCCACATTCTACAGCAAAGCAGTGTGATGACATTCAGATGTGTTAAATGCTGCCTGCTGCCAGGGTGACTTCAGAGCAAAACTGTAGCTGGAGGCTTTTCTTGGATGTTTCTTCCCTTTCTGCATGAGACATTCTAATAACAAACACCCCAGTGAACAGACGGTTCTGGGATTCTCTTGGGCAGGAGGAGAAGGGAACAGATTTCAAGCCCGTGGAAATTGGATTTCCTGATCGTTCAAATGAGATAAAATAATATTGCAAAGATGCACTGGGCAGGCCAGAAATATATGTTGATAATCAGATTTGTCTTTCAGTTATGAAGAATTAAATTTGAGAAGGGGGGATAATAGAAGGAGCGTGTTCCCAGGAGGAAGAGAGAGTTCTCTAGTAACCACCTACTGGAGAAGCTGGAAGTCTCCTTGTGTTCCATGACCTGGAATGGATAGCTCTAATTCCCTCTCTTAAAAATGCATTGGGAACTTAAGCAGTGCTCCTTGTGCCTGGTGAAGCATCTGCAATTCCATGAAATGCCTGTCAGAAGCTCTGCTCCGTAACCCTGTGAGCTGCCGTTGCTTATGGAGCTTCAATTATTGAATGCCCCAACTTTCTGCCCTTCCCTCAAGACCCGAGCTGCAAAAATTCTTTCACAGGTTTTAAATTTTGATTTATTTTTTTTTTCCAGCTTCACGGAGTTTGTAGCACTTGAATCAAAATAGCCGTGAAATAAGTGGAGTAAAGTGTCAGGCAGGATTCTTGGCAGTCAGTGGAACACTAGCACCGCACATTTCTTTGGAACAAGTGGAGCTGAGAACCTTCCAGAGGACTCAGAATTGCTGCATTTTCCCTCCTTTCCAAGCATGAATCCTTGGTGAAGCACCGAGGAATGTCAGCCATCAGGGCTGGATGTGGACATGTGTCTGGGAAGAAACCAGGATAATTTTTCCTCTCAAAACCCCAGTCCTGGTCCCCTGTTCCGTAACCTGCTGTCCAACCCCCTTCATTCCCCAGTAAGGAATTGCTTCCCAAATTCCAGCCAGTAACCTTGCATCCATGGAGCTGCCAGTGTGTGTCCCCAAGGCCATAATCAGGTTGGGTGAACCAATTACAGCAACGTGTGATGATTAAAAATCCAGTAGGACTTTGCTGCCTTTCCCCTAAATAGGGCAGGTTTTATACCTCGGGGATTGTTTTAATTAATATTAATTGGTGGTTCTAATTTAACATTCAGACTGAGCACTTTTGACCAGGTAACTGCTGAACACTGCAAATTTGAGCCTCCCCAGTGCCATTTTTTTATGGCTAAGTTTTAAATAAGTAAGTGGAGTATAGAAAGCAAATTCGACACAAAATACTGTTGGAAGCAGATACACTTTAGAAGCTTAAACCTCAAACTTGGGAACAGGTTTTTTCCCAGCTTTGCCGGAGATCTTTGTGCCAAACATACTGGGAAAAGAATTCATTTGTTTCCCATAGCACGAAAAGGTTTCTACAGAATTTTAAATTTTTATTTTAAGTAATTTAATTTCGTCTTTGTTTTTAAATACGTGAGAGGATTTCAAAGAATCTCAGAATCCCAGGATGGTTTGGCTTGGAAGGACCACAAAGCCCACCCAGCCCCACCCCTGCCATGGGCAGGGACACCTTCCACTGTCCCAGGCTGCTCCAAGCCCCAGTGTCCAGCCTGGCCTTGGGCACTGCCAGGGATCCAGGGGCAGCCACAGCTGCTCTGGGCACCCTGTGCCAGGGCCTGCCCACCCTCCCAGCCAAGAATTTCTTCCCTATATCTCACCTAAATTTCCCCTCTGTCAGTCTGAACCCATTCCCTGTGTCCTGTCCCTCCAGTTCCTGCTGCAGGGTCCCTCTCCAGCTTCCCTGTATCCCTTCAGAGCCTGGAAGGAGCTGTGAGCTCTCCACACAACCTTCTCCTCCCCAGGCTGAGCAGCCCCAGCTCTCCCAGCCTGGCTCTAGAGGGTTCTTCTGGCCCATTTGGATCAGGTTGTGGATCATGCCTTGCTTCCTGTGTGCTGCTCAAATACCACCTGTGGATTAAATTCATTCCTTAGGGACCTTCCCTCATTGATTATCTCTGTGTCAGTTTATGTTTCCGAGAGACTGGCAGATCTGGGGGTTTGTTTTTTGCTGATCTCCTTAATAAATATGTATTCTCAGTTTATCTGAGCCCAATCTGAGCCTCGTAAGCTTTGGTCCTTGTGAGCAATCTGTGCCATCTCCCTTCTCGGGCCCTTTTTGCCTTTTGTCCCCTCCCTCTGTCACCCTGCCCCTCTATTGCCACGTGCATCAGCATTCCAGAATGGTCCTGTATTTGGACCAATTTAGCTGAGCTTTTTGATGACTTTCCTGAGCACCTCTGCACTTCTGGGGTGCTGGGTTGGTGGTTTTGGGTTTGGGGATTTTTTTGGGATGTGGGGCTTGTCACCATCGTTTTCATGCGGTTGGGAAACTTACCGAAGTTTCTGTTTTTCTTCAGAGTCTGTGCTTTGAGAGAGGGAATAGAAGAACCTCTCAATGCAACAATGTCTCTTGAAATTCTGAATGTAAAATATGGGCCCTCACAACTGCTGGGGATTTGAAACGACACCAGGCGAGGAATTTGATCGGTTTGAAGTTTTATTAATCTATTTTTAGTGCCCAGGAACCATGAGTGCTCTTTCTCCAGACTATAATGGTTGGGGGAGAACAAAAATTACGCTTATACAAAACATTTTGTCTTTTGTCTGCGAAAGGGGTCAATCTCCATGCCCAAAATTGTTCCAGTTGCTTGAACATCTGCTGAAGTGGACGTTCAGGTCGTGGTGAGAGCTGCTGGGTGCTGCCTGGTTTTGAAGATTTGATCCCCAGCTGCCTATTGATTAATTCTAATAAATTCTCTTTGGGAAAAGAGGCCATTTCAGCTTAAATGCCCAGTGCACAGCAGGAGCTTGGAGGTGATGGCCGGAGCTTTCCTCTTCCTGCCTGTGGTTTTCTGTTGTCCCCTCTGTTTCACGGTAGCGAAGACACATTGTTCTATAGAAAACACAAAAATCAGCTTTGCAAATTGCTGAAACCTTTTAATTTAAACAATTAAGCTTCATAGAGCCTCCTCTCCAACGTCTCTCTGGATAGTGCTGACCCCCATTAAAATGGTTGTTGAGTTCCTCTGAGTTGCATAACCTACATATTCATGGTAAAATTGCTATAATTAACTCCATTTTTATTGGCTCTGAGGCTTCAGAGGGATTTGTGCTGAACGTGGGGACACAGAGCTCCAGGTTGGTGCCTTCCATTCAACTCCTGCAAATCTCAGCGTGGCTCAGAATTGGGCTCTCGTAGCCAAAGCTGAAAGGCGATTTCGAAGGTGGGCTGAGATATAACTGAAGGGCAGCACGGAGCAGGACTGCCTTGGGTTTGGAGCGAGTTTTAAAAAGCAACAGGAGATTCTGGGGCTGTCAGAAATACTGAGTTTTGCTAATTTCCATTTCTCCTCAGACCAGGGGGATTTCCATAATTTCTTCAGGAAAATATCGTTCAAAGTCATCCTTAGGGCTTTTTTATCACTCTTTTACCTCCTAACCTAACAGATGTTTTCTAGCAGTTAACGTATTATGAGCATATGACAAGTTTTCTTAAGGTCTAGAGGGGGAAAAAGATCTGCGCCTCAGTCTTGTGGTAAAATTTTTATGGTAATTGAGTGAGAAGAGAGGAAACGTTTCTGGAACATGGAGAGTGGCTGTTTCCCTGATGCACATTGCACAAAGGGAACTGAATTTCACAATGGCCGTATTTTCACAATATTTCTCACATTCAGCTTTTGGTGAGCAACTCTCCCAGGGACCAGTGCTCTCTTTTCCCCTCGTATGGCCACCAGCAAATAATTCCTCAGAGGAGGGATGAAGTTCAGTGACTCCAGTTCCTCCAGGTGTGTGTCTGCAGGGGCTGCCCTTGGGAGAGCCCAGGTGAGCTCTCCATCAGTAAATAAGCATCTGAGCTGGGAGAAGCCAAGTTTTATGCCACCTGAACTGTTGGATTTGTAGGGCTGATCTTCCCAGAGAACACTGAGGGCTGCCAGTGTCTTGGGCAATTGCTACCTAACTCACCTGAGTTCTGAGAGTGAAATTTGGAGGAGCTCAAAAAGTATTTCTGGACTGGCCCTTTGCCAGGAATTGTGGCTCCATGCTGGTGGAACTCTGCCTGAGAGGAGAGCCCTTCACTCACCAGAGCAAAGCTGCCTTAGGGAGTCTATTTGGGAAAAGTAAAATGTGTATGTGATGATAAACTGAATTTATTCCACATGAGGTATCGTGCATCTGTCTGCAATCACATTGGCTCATTGATCTCCACGAGAAAAAGCCAGATTTCACTTATTTCTCCTCATTCCCAGTGTTCTTCCAGTCACTCTGCTTCCTGTTAATTTGATTAGAACTTGACTGGGGTCCTTGCTGTAGTTTGGCCCAGCAGTTGCTAATATATAATGATTCTGTTTCTGTTGTTATTTTCCGTGGTGAGATATAAAGTCCTGTGAAGGAAATGCTGAGCAAACAGAGCTCTTTCTGTGCTTTTACCTCTGAATTTGTCTTCCTCAGGTCAGGCACCCTTATTCCTGAGGTGCTGTTCAGTGTAGAAATTGTTTGGAACAAACTGTATAAAACAAAATGCTGACCTGAGAGCTCAAAAAGTGTTTTTCATTCCTCTCGGTACGAGACTGGATTGAAAAGAAAATGTCCTCATGTTTATTTTCATTGCCACCGTGAAGCTGTCATTTCCATTGTCATGAAGTGGCACATTTCTCTTACAATGAAGTTGTCACGAAGTAGTAGCTGCTCTCCTGAGAGCTTTTCCTGTCAGTGTGGGCAAGGTTTTAGTCGTGGAGGACATTCCTGGGAGAGATTTTTGATTGCATGGGTTTCTCCGTGGAAGGGAGTTTTGTACCTGAAGGAAGTAGGAGGTTGCATTGCTCTTCAGGAATCCTTCAGACATTCCTGAATGTCCTCTGCATCCACAGGAGAGACCTGGCTTAAAGCAAGTCAGCCTTGGAACTATGGGTTGAGTTCTAGGAAAGAGTTTGTTCATCCTCTACAAGGAACACGCTCACATAGTAGGAGTAAAAGAGAGACTGGGAGAGGTTCAAGGCAAATGAAAGAAAAAAAGGAGAAAAAAATATTTTTAATCCATACCCTCATGGAGAGTAGTCCCACCTACTGAAGTCAGATATGGAAACTGTGGTGTTTTGTTTTTTTTAAATTTCTTCTGTTCTGATTCAGTAATAGGTTGGTGTAAGGTAACAATGTCTGTCAGCTCCTCCATGGGTCATTAAAAGGCACAATTCTGTAACATTCCATGCAGTCCTACAGAAATGGGACTGGAGGAAGTCAGTTCCCATCTCCTGTTTCCTCCATGGAGGCAAGGAAGGCATGCAGAGATGTGCATTTACTTCGGTAAATCCAGCATAGCCACAGATCTTTTTTCCTACATTCCTGATTTGCTTGCATGCCTGGTGAAGCGTGTTCCTGGATACCATCATTTTTGGGATGAAAACGTCACTTGTAAGATGTTGGCAAGCTTGATACTGCCAAAAATGTGGTTTGGAAGAACGGCTTGGGGGCAGTTGTAGATAACCACGGGCATCAATCCTCCGGCCAGTGCCAGGGGTAATTACCAGGGGTAATTCTCCACTCGTGGCTGTTCCTGCCCGTTGGCATTCTGAGGCGAAGCTGCCGGAGCAGCAGCTGCCTGTGCTGCTCTCTGACACTGCTGTCCTGTCAGATGGAGTCCGAGCCCTCAGCCAGCCGAGCACGGTGCCACAAGTGACACCTCTCGGACATTCTTGTGCCCATGGAGAAGACAGAGGATAATAATCAATTCCTTGACTGGGTTCCCTATAACTTTCCAGAAGAGGACTCTCATGGCAGTGACCTTCAGGCTTGTTTCTCTGTAAAGTCCCTTTATGTTGCCACATCATTTACACACAGAACTCTCAAGAAGTGCTTTCAATATCACCAAGCACCAGCACAGGGTGCCCAGAGAAGCTGTGGCTGCCCCTGGATCCCTGGAAGTGTTCAAAGCCAGGCTGGACAGTGTTTGGAGCAACCTGGGATAGTGGAAGGTGTCCCTGCCCGTGGAACTGAATGGGTTTTAAGGTCCATTCCCAGCCAAACCACTCTGGCACTCTATGATTCCTAATGAGCTGGGACTTCTTGAACCAGTGTTCCAGTAGAAGTAAGGTGGGGGATGGGGGCAGTGTGGGGAGGGGGAGAAAAAGTGAATCCAAGAGGTTTCAGAGAATGTTGGATCTCTAAAGTAAGATTTGATTTAATGAACTACAAGCAAAGCTCTTCCGATCATACCCTGTGTATCAACATCCCCTCCTCAGACCTTCTCCACATCCGACCTTGTTCAGGTGATCCTATGAAATATTGAAGCACAAAGGAAGTTNCAGCTGGAGGGTATTTCAAATCACGCTGGCCTGTTACAGGACTTGAAACTTTTGTGATAAGAAGGCCAACGTGGTGTGAGTGACATGCAAGGGCTGGGCTATGCTGTAGCTTCTGCCTTATGTCTGTCTTCGGAGGCAGAGTCCTGCGATGGGAAATCAGCCCATGTGTCCCATATAGGCTGAACAATAGCAACGAAGTTTTACCCTTTTTTACGACAGAGATTAGAGCCAGGGTAAAAACCTGCCAGGATAAATAACACAAGTATTGTTCTATCGATTGTGAGTGCCTTTGCTCCAGCCTGCTGTCCCCTGTCCTTTAGCAATTTTCCGGGACAGAGAACTAATTCTGCTGAGATACCCTCACTGAAATGACAATTCCACAGCTTCCTCTGGGAACAGCCAGGAGCGTGATCGGATTAGCAATCTGTAAACACTTATTGATTTGCTTTCTAAAAACTTCCTAAGAAATCCCACCTGGGTGAAGATTTCCTCTGAACTCCATCAGCCTTTCTTAACAAGTTCTTCAAAAGAATTATTATCTTTTAAATAGGACTGCAGTAGTGTGTTCTTGAAAGAATATGAAATTAAATTACCTGAGCTGGAGTGCAGTTATTACAGGAGGTTTAGGATGAGGCATAAAAATGGATTATCTGTCTATATTTAGGATATATACATGTATTGGATAATTAAAAATCATGTACATCTTCCTGGGTTGTTTGGGGGGCTTTGTTTAATGATTGGAAAGTCAATGGGATTTTTAGGCTTTTATTCCCGTATCAGTTAATACAGATACGGGTTGTATTGGAAAGCCATTTAACAACAAAGAAATGGGTATCGCTCCAAAAGTGCCATCATTTTTTAGGCATCGAGTTCATATACACAAAGTTTTATCTCCTCCTTGAGAAACGTGGTGCTCCTGAATTCTGGCTGCTGGAGTTGGGTATTGCACTCCACAAGCCAAGAGGGGCCTTGCTTCCCTGCAGAGCACAGGAAAGTGGTTTTTACTCACTCTCTCTTACTCTTTTCGTACACCAGAACACCTCACCATTAAATCCTGCACACGTGGTTACGTTAATCCTGATTCCGTCCTGCAGGCACGGGAATGAAAATGGGATTTAAGGTTGGAATTGGGTTTTGCTCAGTGTATGAAGTACAGGTTTTCTAAGCCCTGAGCACCATCTTTGCCCAACCCAGAGCATCAGCCCCTGGCTCAAAGGTTGCACTGGATGGTCTTGGAGGTCTTTACCAACCTTGTTGACTCTGGGGGATGAAATGACAGCTGTTTTTGGGGAGGTTTGGGTCTGTGGGGATGGGTTCAGTATTTTGCTGTCAGGGTTCAAAGCGGAGTCCCGGCCTGGAGCTGTGTCTGCAGGGATTGCACGCAGTCCCCAGGGGATAAACCCAGCCCTGAGTGCCTCGGTGGGGCTTCACCAACACCCTGGGAGGAGGCTTTGGGGTGGGAGTTGCAAGAGGGAGTGAAGAGGAGCCAGGCTTGGAATATTTTGCCTTGGCTTTGGTGTGTGTCTGTCTGACTCTGAGGAAGAAGGCTAAATTTGTGTACAAGTCTAAGTGGGAGGGACCAGGCAGCACATTCAAGTGTAAAATTCTGCTCTCAGTTCACTGCAAGAGATTTAGATTAGGCTGAAGAACGTCGATCAGGATGTGTCAACGCATAACACGGGGGCCACTTGTGACTGAGAGGGGTGGGAGGGTTGTGTAGTCACAGGTTTGCTTCAGTGCCAGCCCTGTCCACCAGCACGTTTGAAACAGAGAGAGGAGGCAAAATGCTCTCATAATTCAAATTTCCATCAGTTATCTTCACTGGCTGATTCCTCAGCTGGGCCCATCAATATCCTTTGTGTCCTGGGGGATACCAAAAGATGAGCCAGAAGACCTCTTAACAACTGAGGGGAAAGAAATGTAGAGTTTGAAAAACACTCAGCTCTGAGTGCTGTATGACGTGAAGTTTTGTGGGACTCTCTCCAGCATTAAAGAATTTGGTAATTAAAGAAAAATATCTGTCAAAAAAAACCCTACAAACTTTTCTAGTTTTGAAGTGATGGGAAGATGCAAATCCAGAAATGCTGTGAGGAAAGCACGTTTTCCTGCTTTACTGAGATATGGCCCAGAAGGCCTCAGGTGACTGAAATACAAGGGTAGAGGATGCCTTTGTAGGGGCTGTGAGTATCAGACAGAGGGCAGAGAGCAGGGGGTGACTTGTTCTGCACAGAGCAGTGTGTAACACTCAGAAATGTAACAAATGCTGTCTGAACTCACGTGAGGAAAAAGATCATGGGTGGAAGCGATACAAATGGAAGGGTTTTTGATCACTGCAACCCCGGGTTTGAGTCTTTAGACAACAGCTTTATTGGGGTTAAAAGCTGAAATTCCTGCCTTGTCGCCAGCATGAGGGCAGGGAGTGTGGACAAGCAGCAGATCCCCAAGGTGAGCTGAACAGCAGAAATGGGGAAATCGGAGACCTGTCTGAAATGTGCTGTTGTGGTGTCCAGCAGCAGTCACAGGGGGTACCTCTCGTGTGAATGCGTGTGGCACTGGTGGTTTCTGACGTGAGGAGAGCCCATCAATCCACTCCCTCTCCCTCAGAAGTTATTCCTGGTCGTGGCAAGTGTAATTATTACAGGATCTTTGTCTTATTCTATGCCGGAGAGCTATGGCACAGTGGACCTGTTTGGGATCTATTTACCTTGATTGTCTGGGTCAAGTTATCTTTCCTTGTCCTTCGAAACAGAAATTTTGTCAGCAGAGCTCCTGCTGAGCTGAGAGCACCGCTGCAGTTTGTCCTCACTCCGGTGGGTAACTGGGGACATCTGTTCAAAACAAACCACTGCAAATGGGAGCCTGGGATTAAAATCCACCTAAGTCTCACTCATCCATGGATGTGTGAGGGTCACAAGGGCTGGGGAGGTCCCGTGGATCTTGGGAAGGTCCCAGTTTCTCTTTGCCCTCCAGCGAATCCAGAGCAGGTGGTGTGGCTGTGCCCCTGAGCTGGGGAGCTGCGGCGTGGGGAATTCTCCCCGCACGCTTTGGAGCTGTGCTGATCTTTGGTGCCATTTTGGGCTCACAGGATGATTCAGAGCCAGCCCTTGCCTGCCTGCTGCATGTTCCACGTTCCCTGTCTCGCTGGAGCCACAGGATGAGCGTTAACCACCCCATTTATGTTCCCACCTGCAAAGCAGGCAGGTCCTGATAGCTTTTAAAACGTGGGAAACCTTCTTGAGCTCTCGGCTGAGGAAGAAAGAGGACAGTACCCAGACTTGGGGCTCTATGGCTTTCCAGCGACTGTCTGAGGAATGCACTGAGCCTTCAGAGGAATATTTCTTTGCCTCCTTTCCCTGGGATTGCTCAGCCAAATGGTATTTCCAACCTTAAGATGGAATTTGAGTGCCAAGCTGAATATGTTGCTTTAGCAACAAGTACAGAGTAGCTGAAAGAGGATGAGAAGGATGAGGCTTAAAGACACCAAAAAATGAGAAAGATTCTGGTGTTGTCAGTGGTATTGCTCATTATTTGTTTGAGGTAATGTTGCATTTTTCACCCCTTTTGCCCCCTTCTGCCCTACCTTAGACCTTCTTTCCTTCCAGGGCAGTGTGCACATGGTAGATGTTCACAATAAAGGAGATTGTGGCTTTAAGTTCTCCTTTTTCTCCCTTTTCTGTCTAAATACTTTTTAGATTTAATCCAATTTTTTACGAGAGTTGTAAATTCAGTGCTGTTTAATAGAGGTTAAATGGATATAACAGAGATTCTGACGGTACCACAGCCGAAGGAAAATTTGAGCAGTCTGAGCATTACTTGTATCCACTATTAAATTTAGGACTCTTCTGAACTGAGCAAGGTTTTTTCATTCATCTTGTCCTACACGTGAAAGCTTGTGCTGAACAGCAGCCCCCAGCAATGTTATTTCATTTAAAGACCGTGCATAAATAGCGAGTTCCTGTTAGACTTTTGTATTTCTTGACTATTAAACAACAGCTGATCCTCTCTGCAAACCTGTGCAGAAGCACCTGGCTAAAATTCCCTTTTAACAAATTCCTGATGCTGCAGCTTTTCATCAGTGGCTGCATCTTCCCTCACCTCCCTTCAGCGCTGGACTTCCCTGGGGTGTTCCACACGCTGAAATTCCTGCTCTGCATCCTGTGCTGGTATTTTCCCCCGGCTTTACAGGGGTAAGAACAGACTTTATTGAACAGTCCTTACGATTGAGGAGTTTTATTTAATGTGCTTTGCTAAGCTACACCTGGAAAGACTCAGTGGGTGTGTCTGGGTTTAAGCACAGTTGGTCCTGCTTTAAGGATTTGTTTGCCTATAAATACATAATTTAATATTCCTTTAATATTTTATGACATTAGCTCAGATTCAAACAAAAAGAAACATGTAAATTTCATTAAAACACAGTTTAGCTCACACCATGACATAAGATGCGTATTTTTGAAAGAAGGAAATGCGATTTTGATACAATAAATAGGAGTAAATCCCTGTTTTCTAAGAAAAGTGTTTCATTACAGTGCATTGTTGCAAATAAAATTAAATTCTACACAGGATATAAAAAAACCTCCTAAAGATTCTCTAAACCAGAAATGTTGGTATGTAAATAGAGCTGTGATAGATAATGCCCAGGTGTTCTCATCTGTGTCACGTATTCCTCGCTGCAGAGAAATGTGGCCAAAAATTCACATATGAGCTTTCATTGCATATTTTTTACCAAAAAGAGCTATAAACAAATGGTGTCTGTGGCCACGTAGCTCTGTTGTGTCTTTAATATATTCATTTTTACAGTTGAAGATGGCTTTTAGAAACGCTGATCTCAGTTCTTCCAAATGCAATGGGCAAGCCTGGCAGCTCCGTGCTCGTTTTGTTGTTCCTAAATCTGAGAGCGGCAAACGTGATGCGAAAAAGGATTTCAAAACTTAAATAACAGCCATGACAAACCCCCAAGGTTTTGTGCCAGTGGCTGGAGATCAGAGAATTAAAAAATAGAATTGTTCATTAGGGTCGAGATGCTGTGATAAAATGTGTGGTCTGTGCTTGTTGCAAGCATCTGAGAATAATTTTTCTTTGAGAGATTTATCACATGGAAGTTCTTAATTATGAAATCTGTACTTTTAATGGTGCTGCCATGTTGTGACAATAAGGACGTGGTTGTCACTTTGCCTCCAAGCCCCGGCTGCACTCAGGATGCTGGGGTTTATCTTCGTTTGCTATGATAATAAAGTGCTGTGATGTGCTCACGCTGGTAAACAAGATCCAATTTCATTGCTGCTGACAAAGCCATGTGTCTTCAGCGCTAAGGAAAATTGGCCACAGGCACTGCACAAAGCCACTGCTGCATATTCTCCTCTCCTGGTTTGTAAATATTGTCAGCATTGCTTCAATCTTCATTTGGGGCTTCCATTTGCTCTTCCCCTACAACAAACATTCCTCAGCCCCCGCTGTCAGGGCTGCGAGTTGCAGGGACTCTGCAGAGAGCAGTTTTAAGGAAGACCTTCACAGCTTGTAGGATGAGTGTTGGAGTGGTAAGAGACTCGGGGTGGGAGTGAGGATGGCTGGGAGGGGACCTCAGGAGGGCTCCACTCCCCCTCCTGCCTGAGGCAGGGCCAGCTCTGGGGGCAGACCGGGCTCTACCTGGAAAAAGCTGAGTGTGGAGGCTGCAGGGACTCCCTGGAAGCCTCCTGCCCCCAAGGGAATCCTTTCCCAGCAATGTTGCCTGGATTCCAGCCAGGAGGGAGCTCTCCCTTTCCAGTGACGTTAAAAACAAAGTCTGACTCCAGCCACAGGGTTTTCCTGGGGCTCAGAGAGTGAAGAAGTGACATTCGCTTTTTAAAAATACTCTTCAGAAGCCGGCACTGACTCTCTTGTTTCCCGGGATATTTCAGATCAGGACATGGTTATTTGCATTGAGGGTGTATAAATATTTCTGGATGTGTCACATTTCCTTCAGCTCAAACCTTTGGAAGTGCTGGGTGTCTGGAAGGTTGGGGCAGTACTTCAAGGCAAGGGTTACTCAGTGGAGAACAGGAGGGAGGTGAGAACTCCGGGCAAGTGTCTTTAATGCCACGCACATCACCCCTGTGCCTGCTGCAGGAGGAGTGGCTATATTAAGCCTCAGTGCGTGTGTGAGGTTGTTTTAATAGTGCTTTTCGAAAAGGCTTGTTTGCCACTTGAGATGCACAATGATCTGGGTAACCTGGAAACAGCTCAGAGCTGTAAAACGTCCTCAGGAAAGCAGTGGCATAAAGGAATCAGAAAAACCTGCACCTCTTTTCTCCTTCAAACTGTCCAACCTGCTCTTAATTCAGTGGTGACCTCTGAGGCACTGAAAGCAGCACTTCAGCTACTGAACTTCAGCTCAGGTCATCCCCTTCCCGCCTGGTTTCCTGAGTCCCAAGGAACTGCGAGGCAGGAACTGCAAGGGATTGAAGGGAAAAGCTTTCAAAACAACAGAGCAACCAGCATTTCAGAGTAATCCATAAAAAGCTGTTATTGTTTATTTGTTACTAACAGTCCCTTGGTCCAGTGGGCTTATGGAAAGACTTGGATTACGGAAGAATCCTGCATGAGCTGCTTTCCTTGAATTATTTCAGCTCAGTTTCTGCTTCTACCCCTGACCAGCCCCCACATTTGTTGTGGATTTTCCTTTGGAATTAACCTGTAGTGAGGTGAGGGTCGGTCTCTTCTGCCATGTCTCAAGCCAAAGGACAAGAGGAAATGACCTTAAATTGTGCCAGGGGAGCTTCTGATTAGATACTAGGAAAAAAATTCCCTTCTCTGGGCACCCTGTGCCAGGGCCTGCCCACCCTCCCAGGGAACAATTCCTTCCCAATATCCCATCCAAACTGTCCCTCTGGCTGGTATTGATGATGCCACATGCACAGAGAGCATTTGTGCAGTGCTGTTTTCCCCTGCAGATGATGAATTTAATACAAGAAGGATTTTTGGTTCATTTTTGCTTTGCTTTCTTTTCCCTGTCAATGTCAAGGTTGAAGAGATCTCCAAAACTGACTGAAAACAACGTGTGGCACATTGAGAGACATGAGGCTCAGAAATGCCTTTCTTCTCCTCAGAAGGAAAATTTGATTTCCAGAGGGATTTTCATGACTTCAGGCATATAAAGAAATGCATAAAAGGCAGGCAAAATCTGGGTGATGACGTAGATATTCTCTAAGAGTGTGAGTAACCCTGCAGGTGTAGAAATGGGAAATGATGTGGCTAATGAAGCTTTTAGGGTTTTTTACCAGCTTTTTGCTTGAGTTTGTGTCAGGTGAGGTTCATGACTGTGCTTCATCCAGCCTTAAAGATGGACGAAGCACAAAGCACCTTCTAGTTGTTCCCCTCAGAGCTACTGCAATAAGCAGGACAAAAAATGATACTCTTTGCCTGGAGAAATCTGAGATATTGCCCCATTCTGGCAAAGGAGAATATGGGCTGCAGTGGGAGCATGCTACCTTAGGAGGAATTAATTTAAAATGAGAGTATTTAGCAGGCATCCAACTGTCTATCCTAAAAATAGTACTGATAAAACAGTAACTGCTGTGAGATGCATTGGAAATACAATTACTGGTATAAATATCCTGTCAAGGCTCGATGTTGGAGAAGGAGGAGTATTTTATCTGGGCAATTATAAATAACATATAAAGATCTTCTGCACACTGTGCATGATTATAAGTTTAATAGATCTAGTGACAACATATCCCCATGGAATCAGAAGCTTAGACAACAGGATCCAACATGAAATAACTGCAGAGTAGTCGCTGGGCCTGGAACGACTCTGCTTCTCTTTTTGTTTGCTAATTGCTTCACTTAAGAAACAAAAGCTGTGATTCAGAGCAGGATTTGTGGCATCCAGAACCTCCCAAGGCCAGTTTGTCCGTGGATTTCAGAGCAAACCTCTGCGGGTGTGTGCTGGGCACAGGATGGCATCTGCCATCATTTCTGTGCCAAACGAGATGAGTGTCCTGAGTGCTGCAGGGTTTTGTCCTGCTCTGTGCCGTGCTCAGGAGCAGCCTGACTTTACTCATTTCTGAGCAAGAATGGCAAAACCAAACTTGTAGGAAATGTGGTAACACCCATTAAAATGTGCTGCTCTCAGGTCTTGATCCCTGCTCATGTGTTTTGGCAGAGGCTCGATGTGATGGCCACTGGGAGCATGTGGAGAACTGATTTTTGGGGACATGAGGAAACTCAGCCACCCTTGGGGTGTTTTTTAGGGCGGTTTTGTAGTTCAGCTCTCCAGTCTGCAACGGTGCCTGTGAGTAAAGGCCCAGAGAACCACAGCACCAACAGGGATATATTGTGTTATAAATGAAGCGAGCCAATTTCTATAATAAAAGTAAAACAAATTTATTTATAGAAAATTTGGCAGAGTTTTTGGATAAAAAGCCACAATGCAGGGAAACAGTACCGAGCCCGGGTGTCGGCAGCTGGGTGACAGGCAGCCTGACAGGGTGTCAGAGAAGCTCTGTTCACGCTGAGGTCTCAGAACGATGAGTTTTTATACAGTTTATTTCGCTGGAGGCAATCCTGTATTCAGAGTCCAAAGTCTAAAGATATTCAATTTGATTCTTTGGTTATTCCAGCGAAAAACAATGTCCTTCTGATGAGGAGATGATGTCTTGATGAAATCTTGTCTCCTCCCAGGAACAGATTGATGGTCCTGATATGTTGCAGATATCTTATCGTGGTGAGAATGGCCGGGTGGCTCCTCCTGAGATGGCCCATCTCCTGCTCAGCCATGGCTGCAGCTCTGACAATGTCCTTCTCGGAAATCTTTTCAGCTGAGAGAAAACTCCACATTCTTACGGGAATCTGCCCCCCCAGCGAATGTGGTTTCATCATGTTTTGGGTTTGAAACAGAAATATCCTATACATGTATTTCAATGTTAAATGGGTATAAACTTTATAGGCACGAATTAAACACATATTTATAACATATTGGAAATGAAACCCTGGGATGTGAGCAAGTGAACCAAAAGCATCCTCAATTGCTGATTTTTTGGTGTGAACTGCAGGGTCGGAGCGAAGGGGGAATGGAGCACTGCTAATTAGCAGTGAAGGAGGGCGTGGGGCAGCTCACTGGCACCACAGCTCCTCCTGAGCACGACTGGATACGAGCTGGCAGCAGGAATCATTTCTGGAGTACCTGCAAATTACATCCTTAATTCACTCTTTCTCGGGTGCTCTTCTCAGGTAGATCATTTCCTTATTGTTGCGAGTCAGTAGCTCAGGTCATCACATCAGAAAGGGTTTTTTAAGAGATCATCTCTGAAGGAACTGATGCTCTACTTCAGAGGAGCTTCTCCCTGGGTGTGTGCTCCATCAGAGCCCGAGGAGGTTACTGGGACCTGGAGAGCTCTTGCAGAGCTGCAGCGTTTAGGAAAAGGTTTTATCTTATGATTTATTTGTAGGTGAAAGAGTTACTGACATCTGCCACACCTCTGGGGTGGTTCTTTCTTGTTGCTTTTCAGAGTTGAGGGATTAAAAAAAACCCAACTAGTTTTTCCCTGCCTTTTTCTTGGTTTTACTTCTTTGTTTACAATACATCCATAGTTTCATTTGCTGATCAGTTCCTTCCTGGCCCTCCTGAACACTGATTTAAACTCAGCAGAGCCAGAGAAACACAGTTACACCGGGGAATTTCCTGTAGGTCCGGAGTAAATGACGGGAAGAAACTTTTCTCCCCAGCATGGCCTGNATAATATAATATAATATAATATAATATAATATAATATACCATTCCTGGGGGGGCTCTGCATGGCACAAATCGGAATTTGGTGTGCTTGGGTTGTCACTTTATCTTTCTAGCATTAATTTTATCAATGCTGATTTAAAAGTGTTTGGAAAATTCTGGGGTTCTGCTGCAAAGGGGCTGCTTGAAGTTGGCAGGTAGTTGTGAAACAGAGCCATCCAAGATGTTCGTGACTATTTTAAAGCCTGTGGCATCAAGGAAATGTATTTTTACTTTATTTTTGCTTTTCAGAGGCAAAAACTAAAAGAGAGGACAAACTCCCATAGTAAAATTTACTTTTTTCTGTGACCACAGTGATTTGTTTTCTCGACTTGATGACACTTTGATTTTCTGAAGAAAGTCCTGGTCCCTTAGTTAAAATGAATTCTGGTTAAAAATGAGTTCTTTGGTTGGAAATGAATTCTGGTTTAAATTAATTGCAGCTGCACAGCAGCTGTGGCTCAGAACAAAGGTGTTGTGTCCTCCCTTTGCTGTTCTTCTGAAAGTTACAGGGAAGCTGCAGGGTTCTGTATGGGATAGAAAACCATGGGCAAGGATTTCTGTACCCCCTGTGTCCATCTTCTGTACTCAGATTTCAGCACGTTTAAAGAATGAATCTCTGCTGTTAAGGAACCATCCATGGCAGTGGGACTCCCAGGAATGGTTGGGAATTTCCTTGGGCTGTCAGGTTATGTTGGTACAAAGAATAATCTCCTCTTTTTTGCTCTTTTGAATTAAAGTCCCGGTTTTTCTTTCAAGCTGCTAATTTGCCTTTTCTTTGAAAAATACATCGTGTCTTTTTGGGCTTCTGCTGTTCTTTTCATCTTCTAGAAAAGTTTTACCTAGTGTTGTTTACATCCACAAATAATGTTTTTGGGAAAAATGAGTTTCCATTATTATGGGGAAAGAAAATTTTTAATTTTAATCCCTTAGCCAATCAGCAGAACTGTTTAAACACAGAACAGAAGAAAACAGAAACTTGTTAGACAAAGACTGTCCCTGCTGTTGAATTCCAAGGAGATGGATGGAATGTCAGTTATTATGGACACGCAGTAAGATCAGTTCCTGATTTCATTACCTTGACTTCAGGCTCCTTTGGTGATCCTTTATTGGCCATCCTGTATTTAGCTGAAAATTAAAGGTGTTGGAAAATGGAGCATCCCCTGTGTTCACATGAGGAATTCTGTGGCAGGCAGGGTGGATCATTTCTGTGGGAGTTTTGGACGTGGATCTCCAAGGCCTGAAGGGGTCAGGCTCTGTCTGAGCTCTGGTCTGCAGTGACAGTGATGAGGAGAGAGATTTTAAGCAGAGTTGTCTCATTAAAGGAGGATGCAGTGACAGTTCATTCTCCACGAGCAGCCTCAACTTCCACATTGTCTTTGTCTACTGGTCCTGAAAATTGCTTTTGTGTGCTGCACCTGAGAAGTGCTCTTTGCAGGAGTCCTGGGTTGCTTTGGACAGGATGGGTGAGGAGCAGGAATTTATACTTTGATTTGCCAGCTCCTCTCTACCCCGCTGATGCACATGGGCACTGAGCGTGGGCCTGCCCCTCTGGCTGTGCTGCCTGGCCTGGATTGCCAGGGCACAGGAGGGAGCAGCACTCGGGCAGCAAAGCCTCCAAGCCACGTCCATGAGCATCCCAGTCCCTTTCATGCTTAATCACTTCAGACTTGACCTTTTCCAGATAAGCTGGAAAATGCCCCTTGCCTTCCCTTTCGACTGTGTGTCATCTACACGAGGTATAAAGAGACCAGTGCGAGGCTGGAGCAGCAGGAGATCCCTGACTTTCGGTTGTAGTGGTCATTTAGAACAGTATTTGTCTGGGAGTACTTCTAACTGTAAAATGGGGCAGATATGAAAGAAAATGGAGCTGCACTCTGGATACAGGGGCTGGGTTCCAAGAGCCTTTAAGGAAGTGTAATCCTAATTTGGATTCTGTGGTCCCCGGGTGAATAAAGTCCTACCATGCAAACTTGGTGACATTTCAGTAAATGAATTGTTTACCTGTTGATTGATTTTTATAATCCTTCTTGCATTTTATTTGATGTTTTCCCCTCAGTTTGTCAATGTGGAAGCCACTTTAAATAAATGATTCTCAGGCCTTTCTTCAGTGCCAAACAGGAACACTGCTCCTCAAGGAAAAAACTGGGAAAATCAGGAAGGAGATGGTGCTGGAATATGAGGGGCACTTAGACAACCTCACTGTTATATTTCAGTGCCATTTAGGTTTGGGTTTTGTGGCCAATCAGGGAAGTCTGATTTACCTCTTCAAGCAAAATGGAATAAAAAGTCTTTAACCACATGGTGGAGGGGTAGAGAGGGGATGCCAAGGCTCTTTCCACCTGAGAGCAGACACAGGTTAGATAAAAATTCCATGTAAGGATTTGTTTCTTTTTTCCATAAGAAGAGTGACGGAACAGTGGAAGAAGGACCAAGACAAGCTGAAGCAACTCCATCCTTGGAGATCTTCAAGCATAAATGGGCAAGGCTCTGAGCAACCTCTTGAGGTTGAACTGTGTGGAGCAGCAGGTTGGGTTGTAGGTGATCGCTGAGACACGAAGGAAAGGATTGACTCAGCTTGAGGTGCCTGAGAAGAACGCTGGCATTCTGTGCACAGATGCACAGGTGCATGCCGTGTGTCTGCTGAGTGTTTCCTTCTAAATATTGGTGCCAGGTTGGAAAGGCTTCTCTCAGTGTGGAGGATCACAGGAAATGAGGGGTTGCCTGCTACTTGTTGTGTGTGTTACGCTGATAGCAAGGCCTGGAGATAACGCTCCACCTATCACCAGGACCTGAAGGACCACTGAAAAAACCATTTATAACAGTTCAATGTTCTAGGGTTGAGCAACTGTAAAAAATTCGGTACCCTTCATCAATATTTTAAACTTCCACTTTGAGGATGGCACGAGAAGCTGCATCCAAGCCCTCATTTGGGCGGGAGTGCCATAACATGTGTCTGTCCCAGCTGAGGACCTGGCCCTGCATGGCCCCACACGGCCTGACAGGAGCAGCAGGCGTTGGGGCAGGAAATTAAAGCCATGGCGTCGTGCTCAGCCGGTGATGGAGAACAAGCACGTGGTCAACACGGATCTTAAATTCCCAAGTTTCTCTTGAGAGTGCATTACAGAGCATTAGAGAACCACACAGGCTTTTGACACATTCCTTTCTGGAGGGAAAACATTTCTGATAGATAAAAATACAGCTCTTGCTTACCCTTTAGTGGGAGTGAGATAAGGTTTATGTATAAGAGCGAACTGAAAGAATGCCTTCAACCAGCACAAAAACTTCTGGAACCTCTGAGATTACTGAGGAATAAAATGAGTTTTATGTGTTCTCCTTTTCTGGAGAGCTGAAAAAGCCTCCCCGCTGCTGGGTCCAGTAACATAAATAAAATTATTTGCTGTACAGCCAAGTGTTGAACTTAAATATTGTGTGTGGTGTAGCAATTAAAGAGGTGCTCTTGCTGGTGTTTACTCCAGGTTGTTGGTAATCATAGAATCCCTGAGGCTGGAAAATCCCTCCAGCCCATGGAGCCCAAGCTGTGCCCGATGCCCACCTTGTCCCCAGCCCAGAGCACTGAGTGCCACCTCCAGCCCTTCCTCGGACACCTCCAGGGATGGGCACTCCAAAGCTCCCTGGGCAGCCCCTGCCAAGGCCTGAGCACCCTTTCCATGGAGAAATTCCTGCTGCTGTCCAACCTGAGCCTGCCCTGGCCCAGCCTGAGGCCGTTTCCCCTTGTCCTGTCCCTTGTAACCTCGGAGGTTTACAGGAGGTGTTTGTGCTGGAGCTGCAGTGAAACAAAAACAGGGGAGTTTTATCTATGCAGTGAATTTTCCATTTGAATTCGGAACCCGTTTCTGTAGGGTGATCTGCTTCCAAGTGTTTCTAATGGAAAGATAATTGGAATGGACAAATTGTTTCAAGAGGAAATGAATTCCGTTCTCCTGGTGTGTGAATAGTGTTGGTTCAACTGCTGGATATCAGATTTGGGGGGGTAAATTTTGCTGAAAAGGTGCAAATGCATTTTTAGTGTGCATTTTATAGTTAAGGTAAATTTTTCCGCTTGGCTTAGATTTATTCCCATGAAACAGAATACAGATAGGCAGGCTGGACAAATGTTGACAAAGTTTAAGTGGAGATCTTTCAATTTATTTTTCTATTTTCTTTTATGTTTATGTTGGCATTTCACTCATCTGTAAATAGAAAATCTTTCATTTTGAAAGTGGTTTCCAACTTAGATTAACTGCCCATGAAATTTATAAATTAGAGTTCCGTGAATAACCCTTTTTTTTTTCACCATCTTCCACATACTCCTCATATTTTGCAGTTTTTTGTTCATTAAATTGAAGGATGACTGTAGGGACAAATACAAATAAGATGGGAACAGTTGCTCATTAGCTTGCATTAGTTCTGCTGCACATTGCATTTCTTCCCTACTCAAGTCTTCCCTCTACTTCCCTAAAACCTTCCAGGGGGGAAGGAACGTGCCCGGATTGGAGTAGAGCACTTTTTAAGGGATTCTTAAGGCAGAAGGGCCGTGTAGCAAGTTCACCTTCTGTGGTTCAGAGTCTTTTTCTCGCCTGTATTTATTTTAGAAATGTCCTCACTAATCGAAAATTCCTGGGGTAAGGAAGCTGGGAAGTCTTCTTTTCTCTATCCTAAGGACAGTACTTCTCACTGATTTATCAGAATATGAAAATATGGAGTGTACATGGCAGGAGAACTGTCTGAGGACCTCACAGAAGCTGCTGCTTCCAAGGCTCAGAATTGTTACACCTCGGATAATTTTATTTTCATTTTACTTCGATTCAAAAGCGCTTTGTGGGAGGGATTCAGCCATTGCAGGAAGTACTTTTTATAAAGAGCTGTGGTGATAGTAAAAGGGTTTGTCTATGGATATAAAGCCAGCATTTGATATATTTTCTTCTAAAACTAATTCCTAGCAAACTCTCCATTCCTCACTCTGGCAGGGTTCACCTTTGGTTATGAATTAATGAGACGTATTTGCATTAATATCAGTATAAATACATACTCTCCACTTGGTTTTTGGAGTGATAGTAAAAGGATCTGGTTTTAAAATACTGAACAAAATGAACCAGAGAACTCTTCAGTTCAAATGCCTGAAACTCTGTCCTCGAGGTTCTTTGTTACGTCAATGGGGACAGGGAGGGGCAGGGCTAAGGTGGGCTGGGGTTCTCAAACTCAGAAGTGGCTCAGTGCTGGGAAGTGGTGGGTGAGGACCCAAACCTTTGAGTTTTAGATTTCCTTTTCAAGGTCAGAATTCAAGAAATCAGCCGTGGCAGAAGACAGATGGAATTTCCATAGCTTTTGGATTAGGTGGGCTGTTAAGTAACAGAAATATCCTGGAGGAAACATGCCTGGAATGTGCAGTTGTGGAATCGCAGAATCGCTGAGGTTGGAAAAGACCTTCAGGACCAAGCCCAACCATCAACCAGCACCACTCTCTTCCCCACTAACCATGTCCTCAAGTGCCACATCCACATGTTTTTTGACCACTTCCAGGGGTGGGGACTCCACCCCTGTCCTGGACAGCCCCTCCCAGTGCTTTACAACCCTTTGAGTGGGGAGCTCTTTCCTGCTGTCCAACCTGAGCCTGCCCTGGCCCAGCCTGAGGCCGTTTCCCCTTGTCCTGTCCCTGTTCCCTGGGAGCAGAGCCCGACCCCCCCGGCTGCCCCCTCCTGTCAGGGAGTTGTGCAGAGCCACAAGGTCCCCCCTGAGCCTCCTTTTCTCCAGGTACCACTGAGACTGAAATTTATAAGCTGCTGATTTGAATAAAAAGGGACATTTTTTTTTTGTGAACTCGTTTGCTTTTGCAATTTTCACGTGACATCACTAATTTTATATCAGTGTTCATTTTGCTGGCATCTGTTTACTCAAATACTGAGGCAGAGTAGAGATTGAACAGAGATCCAGTCTATTTCTCTCTTCAGAAATAAATCTTTCAAATCCAAGTGCCACAAAGGAAAGCGACGGGTGCTGACCTGGGGCACCTGGTACATACCCTGCAGCGGGACCATCCAGTTAGATGGCAGGATAATGTCAGTGGGATTCCACTTCCTAAACCTGACTCCTGGGGCAGCTGCAGGGGCTGTGGAAGGAGAGCTTAATGTATTCCAGAATGGGGAGTTCATGGCAGTCTGCTCTCTGCTTATTTCGTCTTTTTGCTAACTCGTAAAAGCACTGCAGAAGTACATTTCTCTGAAGAGTTTGCAAGGTTATTTTAACTGGAAAGTTAAAATATAGAGTATTACCTTTGAATGTGCAAGAGGTGTAAAACACTGGCCTTAGTGTCATAAATACACAATGAAAAAATACCTGGCTTTTATGTTCCGTGACAGCACTTCCATAAAACACCCTCCTGTAATGAGTGAGGAACAGGTTTCACAGAGCTGAACTTTAAAACAAACTTTATTGCTGGAGCTGCTGCTGTTCTCCAGAATGAACCACATTGCGAGAGCTTCCATCTCTTCCCCGCCTTTTGCTGTTTGTGAATTAACACTGTGGGTCATTTGAATTCTTACATAATTTTTGTACTTGTGTCTGCTTAGAAGCCAAATGGGATGAAAGGATGATTCATTAGTGGCTCTCAAGTGCGAGAATCGGAAGCTGCTCAGAATTAAAATTGGAGCTCTCTAAATATTACACACAATTAATCTCCCGGGAATTCTGGAAAGTGAGGATTTTGATGCGTTAATTGTACATCAGACATCTTTTGCTTCCCTCAGTAAATGTCAGGTGACTCAGATGGAGCTGCACCCTGAGCAACTTGAGCACAGAAACACCAGGAAACTGGAGAGGAAATTTGCACTTTAGCACTATGAGAAGAGAGAGGATTTTTGCCACTGCTTTTCCTAAAGAGAGGAAACATTCCATGTTTTCTGGAGTCCTAGAGCCATGTGCAGGGTGCTGATGGCGGTTGTCCTCAGTGCTGCTCCATAAGTTCCACTGGAAGGGAGGGACTTTCTGCCTCACTGCCTGAGCCAAATCCTGGAGTCCCTCATTTTTGGGAGCTGCTGTCAGAAGTTGACGTTTCTTCACCGTTTGTTTCAGGTGACAAGAGCTCAGGTGAGCTTTTGCAAGCAATTCACTTAATTCACTTAATTCCCTTGATTTCCAAGCCGCAGGAAAACAAATGACTTTATTCTGGAGTCATTGCTGCAAATTCAGTGGAAGAAATTCTTCCTTGGGAGGGTGGGCAGGCCCTGGCACAGGGTGCCCAGAGCAGCTGTGGCTGCCCCTGGATCCCTGGCAGTGCCCAAGGCCAGGCTGGACATTGGGGCTTGGAGCAGCCTGGGACAGTGGAAGGTGTCCCTGCCATGGCAGAGGTGGGACTGGGTGGGCTTTGAGGTCCCTTCCAACCCAAACCATTCCACGACTCTCTAAATGAGCTTTCTTCACCTCGGTGTAGTTTTCCATCTCCTGTCAAGGACACATCTGGAGAGAGCCCTGGGGAACACCAGCCTGTTGTGTTCAAGAATTGGAGATTTACTGCAAAACGGGGATCCAGGCCTTGCTTTGAGCAGCCTTGAACAGGGCAGCGCTGTGGGACTGAGGAGGCAGGAGAGGGGACAAGGACAAGGAGGGTGTGGTTGGCAGGAAAGGGTCTGGGCTAAACCTGTGTGGGAGGTTTCAACCCTGAGCCTCTTTAAGTGGAGCCTGGAGGTCCTCTGGGGTCTCAGAACAACGCTGCTGCCAGGGGTGGAAGAAACAAAACAGTTCCTTTCTTTCTATCCTTGAGGCAGTAAAATTCAATGTTGTCTCTGCTGCTGAGCAGGATTGTTGTGCCCAAGCTGGAGAAAACTTTGTTTGTTCTAAACTAAAAACGATCCAAATTTGCAGAGGTTATTGAAATTAACTTCTTTAAGACTGTGTATTTACAACCCGCTGGAGTAAAAAGAACATCTGTGAAAGTAAAGGTGCAAGCGATGATCTGCTGGGAGTATATTCCCAATTCCAGGGTGAGAAATCTCAGGGAGTCAATTACAGTACTGAAATTCTAGAACCTGCAATTCACACTTCAGAAACAGGGTTCAATTTCAATCTTTTCCTGCTGCAGGAGGCTGTAAATATCATGTGGAGCTGCTAACGAACGAGACATGGTGATAATGGGAGAATGGATTTAAATCCTCAAAAAACCCACCAGAAGTTTGGGCATTTCATTTCCCAAGCTATTTTACATTGATTGTTTAGTAATGCAACATGTGTTTGCCTTAGAAGTTGTATGTATATATAAAATAGAAGCTACTGGAGTTTTGATTTAATCCACATTTATATCATTATTATTATATGTCTTATTGTGCTGGAGAAAATGTAGAAAAATACCAGTGTATTTCTGTTATACAGAAAAGCATTTCATGATGGGAAGAAAGAATTCCAGAGGATAAAACTGATTCTCCACTGTGCTCCCACACTGCCAGGACAGGGAGCAGTAAAGTTGCCCCACAAGGTCACTGGTGAGACCAGGAAAGTGCCAGAAACAGCTGGCAGGAAATTGAATTCCAGATTTCTGCAGCTGCCTGCTGCCCTTGCCAAGCTGTGCTGTGGGAAGGCTGGAAATTGGCTTTAGGAGTTGAACTGGTTTAATATTTTTATTTAAAAAGCTGAACTCTTCCCCCCCTCCCCCCGCGAAAAGAAATGGCACCGTTGCATAAAGAATCAATATTGAGCTAATCCTTACATTATACAGGTTATATAGGTTCACAGTACAGCTTGTATTTAAATTCTCATGTATTTAAATTCATAGGGAATAGTTTCTCCAGTTCTGGGCATAGTGGGATACTTTTGGAGTGGTGCAGAGGAAAGAGGAATCGGGTGCCAGAGCTGGATTGAAGTTGAAGCTGAAGTACTTCTAGATTTAATATCCCTCAGAACCTCCATGCTGGCATTAAATATGATTTTGGGGAGGTTAGAAAGGAATAAGCAAGTTCTGCACGCAGAGGCTGTTTCCTGAAGCAGAAATTTTAAGGCTTTATGTTAAATTTCTCACACTCTACAGGAAGGATAATAAAAAAAATCACTCTTTTGTTCCCTATCCTGAATTTTTCCTTCAGTCCCCCATTACCACCCATGGCTAATGACACATCCCTTAGCAGGATGGAGCTTCTCTGTGGTGCTCTACAGCTGCCCCTGCATGCAGCAAACCCATTTCCATCGAGGCGTGTGGAGGTCTGGGCCCTCCAGAGCTGGCTGGTCCCACCTGTCACTTTGATTTTAGGTAAAACACATGAGGAAGGATTTATCTCCTATCATGATTATCACAAAATCTCCAACCCTTCCTCCCGCAGTAATTCCTGGTACTGTTTCTTTTCTTAGTGCAGCCACCTCTTCCACCGTTATTTCTCCCGACTTTTTCTTCCTCACATTCTATGTCACAATAGGAATTTTTCCAGGTCAGAGTTAAAAATAAAAGTTGGGAAATTTAAGGACTGCACGTGTTAGCAAGAAAATTAAAACAGCTTCCAGCAACAATGTATCACATCAATCGATCTTTGTGGCAATTAGTCTAATACAGTAAAATTCATAAATTAGATCTTATTAGTTTACAAAAAAAACCAACAAAACATCCTTTACTTTTGTTACTGGATTCTGCTTGCAGAGAATTTGTACTTCTTATGGCATTTTCCCCTAAATTGAGGTTAAATTCATTCCTTAGAAGCAAAATGCAAACCAAAAAGCCAAGAAACAAAAAACCCTAAACCCAACAAGATGCTCAGAAGGTTTATGCTTTTATTTGACTCTGTTCCATTTTCTCTGCTACAACATTCCCTGGGGACATCATCCTCCTGGCCCTTGGAATGGCACCTGGATTTCGGGGCTGCAGCTGCCTTGAGTGAGCTTTGTTCCCTGCTTTTGCTCTGCTGAATATTCACAGGAGGTGTCGAGGTCTGCACCCCGAGTTTTTCACTCTGCAGTGCTGGCATTTTCTGCTGCTGAGGGTCTGTCAGTGCACGTTTGGAAGCTTTGGCACCACAGAAAGAGGTGTTTTATGCTAATTAACTGCTTCCACAACTTCCTCGGAGGGCTGGGAACAAATGCTGCCTCCCTCCGTGCTGCCTCCGAAAATTGGGTGGAATAACTGTAAGTCAGGAGCTGAGTCAATACTTATTTCCTTTTCTCCTTGAGCTCTACCCTCATGGAGCTCTTCACTTTGAATAAATCACCCAGTAAAGCAGGAAAATTTCCATAACCCTGCTCTCGTGCCCTAAACAAAAGGAAAAGGTGGGATTGCTCAGCATCTTGTCAATTAAAAGCCAAACAAACAGGTTGGCACTGCTGCCTTGATGGAAATTAGGAGGTGTGGAAGCTTTTCTGGCTCTGTGTTTTACTAATCCTGACTAAGCTTTATCTCCACCAAAGCCTCATTTAGACATGGCTGGGCTTTGCAGACTAAATGAGTCATTAGTAAATACCCTCAGCAGTTTCTGAAGGGCTACATGAGCTTTAGAAGAGCCCAAGCAGCAAGTCAGTGGGAAAGGAATTGAAATCCTATCCAATCTAATCAAATAAAAATAATCAGCAGCATGGAAAGAAGAAAGGACTGAAAATGAGCGAGTGAGAGGGGGAAAGAGATGCTGCAAAAGGAAAATCCTGAAATTGCAGTGATATCTGGACAAATCCTTTTTAAAAGTGCTTGTCGTAAAAGTGTGGGTGATTTTTGTTTAGTTTTTAAAAAATATTAAAAGATCAGACATCTTTCTGTTTCCATCCTTATTTTTGCACTGTGTTTGGTTGGGATTTTCTGCTTTTCTCTCTGGTGTCTCCAGGATTCATCTTTATTCGACCTGTACAAATCTGAGTTGGCTGGGCCAGGCTCTGTGCTGGGTTTAGCTTGGCTGGGCAGTGTGACTCGTGCATCACTCCATGGCAATTCAATCCCTGCAGTCATTTCCTGTCGCTGATGTGGTTTTAGACTCACGCTTTGTACAACGCGAGCTCTTTGTGATCTCTTCCTTTTACACAGAGCTTTTCTTGGAGCCGATAAATAGCTGAATATTCCATTTAGCAAAAAAGCTCTTCTCTTTCCTTCTCTGTCCTTCCCTGCTGGGTTGTGTGTGTGTTTTCTGTGGATTTACAGCAGTAACTCTTCTCTGTGTTTGTGCCTTGTTCTCTGACTCGAGCTGTGGTGCACAGGAAGCTCTCGAGCCCAGCTCCCTGTGTTTTCTCCATCCTGAAATGCTTTGCATTTCCTCACCTGTGGAAGTGCAGCTCAGAAATTCCTTCAGCTGCATTCCTTAGTGAAGGAGTGCAGGGAACAAGGCCTCCTTTTTCTGCCACTTGATACCTCTCTCTCGTAGGAATATCCAGGTTTGAGGGACTGACCATGGATGTATAACTTGTCTCCTGGGAATAACCCAGCCTGGCTGCAGGAAGAGGGGAAATCCAAACAGGTTGCCTTGCTGAGAGTGCAGGTAATCATCAAGTCCAAGGGATTGAGTGGGAATCCAAAGTAAATTCTTCTCTGACTGATTGGAAGTCTTTAATATCACAGAATCCCAGACTGGTTTGGGTTGGAAGGGACCTTAAAGCCCATCCAGTGCCACCCCTGCCATGGCAGGGACACCTTCCACTGTCCCAGGCTGCTCCAAGCCCCAATGTCCAGCCTGGCCTTGGGCACTGCCAGGGATCCAGGGGCAGCCACAGCTGCTCTGGGCACCCTGTGCCAGGGCCTGCCCACGCTCCCAATTCCCAATATCCCATCTAACCCTGCCCTCCTTCATCCTAAGGCCGTTCAGCTCACTTGCCACCCTGCCGTTTGTGTGTGTTGGTATCGCTGCACATCTGGCCAGCCCTGACGTGCTGTGCCAAGCCTTTAATGGTTTTTCACTGTAGATTCTCCTCTAACACGAGGCATTGAGCCTGGAGAGGCTACCAGGCACCTGCCCTCCCAGCAGTCTGTGCTGGATAATCCTGCTGCACATTAACCAGGATGCTCTGGGATGGAGCAGCTCATTTTGCTCCTGTGTCCCCTGCGGCGAGGCTGCTCTCAACATCCTGCCTCAGACTGCCCATGGCTCTTTTATACATATTTATCCTGTGCCCACAGCCTTCACTTTGCTGAGCTTAGTTTGTGTTTGCCCTTGCACAGTTGGTGTGTGAAGAGAGCAACAATTTCGTCTCTTGGCCTTCGTGTTGTCAGATTTAAGAAGTTAAGCTCATCCTGCCTTGTTTTGTTAAACTCTCTCGAGGCATTTCTCCCCCTGCTAATTCCTTCTCTTCACCTCCTGTGCACTCCAAAAAGATTAATTTCAAGTACACAGCCCAGACAAGAGGTGATGTTGGAGATAAGACCTCACGTTGCTCCCTGGGATCGCAGCAGGCCTCTGGCTCTACCTGAAACCAGGCAAATGGACTTGGCAAAAAGCAGCAGTAGAACTGAGGATTATAAAACCGTTCTGAAATGTGAGCAGCTTGGGGAAGTGAAGCATTAAACTGTAAAACCACACACTTGGCATGTCCTGCTCTATGTGTGGAGTCACCTGTAAGTATTTATGACATCGGAGGTTTGATTAAATATTTTTTATTATAAAAAGTAAAGCACCACATTAATAGTTGTGCAAGATCCAGAAACAACTGAAGTTGTGTATCAGCCACATAGTTTGATCACATAAATGGATTATATTAGGTTCAGGGTTGTGTGATTTTTTTAAATCAGTGGTAAATGTGGTGACTTTTGGTTAATCTCAGGTGTTAGGCCCGTTGTGGTCATTCAGAAGTATTTTCCTGTTCTCCCCTGGGCTGATCTTGTGCTTTTCCACTATTAAATAACGGATTTAAGGAATCCAGAATGTGAACAACTGGTCTGTGATGCACTTCATGGTTTGATGTTTGAAGTTGCTGCACAATCTGTGAGACTGAGCCTCTGCTGACATGACTGGGAAGGTGCAGGGCTTTGTTCTGGAGTTACTGGTGTGTTTGTCTGGTGCCAGCTGGGAACAGAGCGCTCCAGAGCCCTAAGGAGACCTTTCCAAGCTACTGAGTCATCTGCTTGTGACACTCAGGGTCAGGACAAAGCCCTCCTGGTTCAGGTTTTCACTCGACAATAATCATCCCTCCAGGTTCCATCAGGTATTTGAGATGTGGCAAGATGAGACGCTTCCGTAATCTCCTGATGTCGGGAGGTTTTCCACTTTCCTCTGGCACAGTGGGCATTCAAACACACTAAGGGAATGTTCACACCTGGCATCCTACAGGGATTTTCACCTCTGACATCCTACAGGGATTTTCACCTCTGACACACAACAGGGATGTTCACCTCTGACATCCTACAGGGATTTTCACCTCTGACACACAACAGGGATGTTCACCTCTGACATCCTACAGGGATTTTCACCTCTGACAGGGATTTTCACCTCTGACACACGACAGGAACATTCACCTCTGACGTTTTTGGCTGCTTCTGCCGATGGTGTCGTTCACTCTGTGGGGACTCGTCCGTCACTGGGAGCAGTTCAGACAGCAGGAGCACCAAGCTCAGCCCGGCAGCTTTTCCTTGGCTGTGCCAGAAGAGCTGCTCCTGCTGCTCCATGGATCTGGCTCCAACCTTGTGGGGAACCTCTGTGCTCCATGTGCATGTCCTGGGCTGCAGTTACTGCCAGACTCTCTCGAGGTGTGCTTTGAACTGGGGCACTTCTGTCTTGGTGTAAATTATCACGGAATCATGGAATGGTTTGGGTTGGAAGGGACTGAAAGATCATCTCTTTTCATGCCCCACCATGGGCAGGGACACCTCCCACTGTCCCAGGCTGCTCCAAGCCCCAGTGTCCAGCCTGGCCTTGGGCACTGCCAGGGATCCAGGGGCAGCCACAGCTGCTCTGGGCACCCTGTGCCAGGGCCTGCCCACCCTCCCAGGGAACAATTCCTTCCCAACATCTCATCTAAACCCCATCTGACTTTAATGCTGAACCATGGTTGCTCAAGCAGGTTTTATTGAGCCAGGCTTTAGAGGTGGTGCTGTTTTGTGCTCTCTCAGCCCTGGGTTGGAACTAAAGCGAAGTCACAGGGCTGGGCTGGGGGACTTTTAAAGCATCCTAAAAGAATCTGTCTGAAAATGGAACTTCTGTAGGATCTGGGCCCTGTTTTGCAGAACTCCTACACGGCCTTATTTCTTATTCTAATCTGGTAGAGGTGATTAATATGCTTCAATACGTTTATTTTTAAATGTGTGGCTTTGATTTTAATGTGGGTTAAACCTTGGATTTTCATCTGGGTTGCAACCTAGTCCACAACAAAAGTTCAGTATCTTATGTGGCTTATTGTTTTTAACTTGTTCTGTAAAAACTTTTCACATCTGTTACTAATTATCACTAAAATCACTACATTAATGACTTTTGCTCAAATACACTTCAGTAATTTTCATATTGTGCTAATTCCTGTTCCAAGCTAAGATTTTTTGAACAGATGTGTTTCCCTCAAGCAAATGTCTTGAAGTGTTCTCAGCTGTTGTTTTTTCAGGTGGGATTTTTCTGGGTTTTGTTTTTAATTTTCTTGCTCTTCAGCTCCCGAGTTGCCTTGATCTGAGTAACTGCAGCTGTTCTTAACACCAACCCTTCCCCTCCTGTGAACGAGTACCAAACCCCTCCTGGAGGAAGGATGTGTATTTTGACTTCTATGTGTTGAGAGAGCAGATCTGGGACAAGTTTTTCAGGATTTCAGACCTACAGTGGACTATAAAGAGAAACAAGAAAGCTGCTGTATTTACCATACTTTCTGATGTAGTTTCAGAAGCACGTTTCAATTCACGTGTCTGTGAATGGCTTAAACTGAATTACCCCAAGAGCTTTCTGATGTTGAAGTCTGTTTTGGCCTCCCAGGTTTTACCCACCTCATAAAGAGTTTATTCCACCAAAACTGAAGGTGCCCACACTTGTTTTGAGAACTTACTTTTATTGTTGCTGTCTCCTTGGCTGGAATGAGCTCTGTTACGTGTTTTCTATTTCTCTGTTGAACTGTGCTGCAGATGACAAAGCGCCACCTGCTCCTACCTCTACAATTCCTGCCCAAGTGCCCAATTCAGTTTTCTTCCAGCTGCTATTTTAATACCATTCAGTAACTCATTACTTCCAGAAATTCTCTGGGTTTGGTGCTGTGCTTGCACCAGCTGCTGCCAGAGGTGCACAAGTGCCCTGATGAGGGCAACAGGGATGGGTCGTGATGAGTCCTCTCCTCCCCACCTCAGCTGAGGAGTTATTTTTAGCAGTGCTCTCCTCTGAGCCCTCTGTTGTTTGCAGAGACAATGCAGCTGCACTAAAATACCTCCTGTGCACAGGGCATTTTGCATTTCTTCAGCTGCACTCCCAAGGTAAAAGGAAAAGATGAAATTCTTCACAGCTGCATTGTGGAATTCCGGAGAAAATTCCTATTTCATCTCCTCCAGCCTTGCCTATGTCTATTAAAGGCACAGAAAACAGAGCAGCCTCTCTTAGCCCTTACTCAAAACAACAAAGAAGAAACTAGAAATTTTTAAAGTGGAATCTGCCCTGCAACCATTTGGATTTTTTGGGTTGTTTTTTTTTTTCCCCTGGAGTAGCCAATAATCCCAGAAATCAATGTCCAGAAAAATGTGTAAAGAACTTAGAACCTGAATAAGAAACTGTCTTACTCTTTGTACAGCTATCAGCCAACACTGTGTTTTAAAACATGTCGAATTTAGTGTTTAAAACCGCAATATAATTGTTCTGTTTCTTGTAAGGGATAGAAAGGAAATGAAAGATCTCTTGAAAGATTTTCTACCAAGAGTTAAAAAAACAATAACAATAAAGCTGCTGAAGTGATACAGGGATCTTATCTCAGGCCTGACCGTTCCATTGGTTTTGATCAGCAATATTGGGCACGGAGGGATTTTAGCTCTGTAATTGTTTGGATTATGCCTGGCTTTTGTGAAAGCAAAATTGCTCCATTTTAGTCCAGTTATGAATAACAAAAGACTGTGAAACCTCAGCCGTGGTGTTTGGTTTTCTTCAATGTTTATGCTGAAAACTTAGGGAAATTGGTATGTAGCGCTTATAATTAAAAATCAGATCCGAAATTGAGTCTGCATCCTGCTGCAGGATTGATTGCAGAGTCATCCCTAATGATGGGGGAATGCCTCTGCCCTGATTAGACAGCTTCAGGCTTGGAGGAAAACCCCTTAATTAGCTGGGAGAAGAGAAGCTGCTGTGGCTGAGGCTTTGCAAGGTGCTTAATTTGCCTTCTTGTCTTTGGCTGCAGGTGCCACTAATGCTGAAAATACACGTTGTAGAAAATTTTCAGGTTTTGGGGAAGAGATCTTAAGGAAACATTAAATTATTTCCTCAATTCCCTTTTTTTAGTATTTCCCCCTGTGTTTTTAATATCTAAATACCTTGATTTATCTTTGAACATCACAGTTGTCTCTCTTAGCAGTGATGGCTAAAGCTACTTCCTTCATTTATCCTCAAAATAATTGTTCTGGTTATTCCCATTATTTGATTGTTAACAATGGAACACACTGATTCCAGAGGTACTGTTGGCCATGGAGAGCAGATTTTCTGATAAAGTTTTTATTTCAGGATGCCTTTCCCAGGAATTTTGTTGGCTTCCTAAAAAAAAATCTTTATCACCACATCAAGGATATTCCTCAGGTCTTGCCATCCTTTAAGACCAGGACTCTGTTTTCAGAACTCAAGCAAATACTGCCCTTTTTAGGGTGATTTTTTCTTTTAAATCAGTGCAAGAGCAAAGCAGGAATTCTCATCAGTTTAGAGCTTCCTGTCAGGTTTTATACACACTGCCTAAAGCATAAATCACTTAGAAATTCATCTTTCAGAAATCATTGCCACTTAAAGGAATATTTATCCTTTCTATGGGCTGGACATGAAAAGCCCTGAAGGAAAGATGCTTTTAGAAAGGCTTGATGAGATACCTGGGCTTGCAGTAGGATGTGCTTTTTAAAATCAGACCAAATACTTGATCTTTTAGCATTTTTAAGGCGGTCTGATAAAGCAGACTTTAGCTTTGCTTTAGCTTTGCAGCTGGACCCCTTTCTTATCTGTGCTATGTTTTTTTTGTCCACCAGAGTGACAGCTGTACTTATTTTTTATGGCCATTCTGTACATCATGGTTTATGTTTTGGTTGTGTCATGTCTGAGCACAGGGAGATAAATGGGAGCTGTTCAGAAGAGCGACGGATGAAGGTGGTGGTGGAGGTTTTATGGCATTGCTGGATCCAGCACTGAAAGGAAGTTACTGGAAATATGGGAGCTTTGGGATATTGCTTTCCCAGAATACACCACCAGCTCACCTGGGGTCTGCCTTCCACAACATTTTGGGTACAGGTCCCTCTGTTCACCCCATCCTAAGGTGATTCTTGAGCTTTCCAGGTGGGCATCGCTCTCTGTGACCAGGCCTTGCCCTGATGATGAAATTCCCTTATTATTATATGGACAGGTAACAGTAGGAAAGAGAGCAGAAAATCAGTCCCTGGCACCTCGCTGTGTTCTGGCTGTGTTAGTACTGTAGTGAGGTGCAAAAGTGATGGAAAGATCAGAGGAAACATGGAATTTCAGGCCAGGCAATCTTGCTTGGTGTGGGGTTAGGCCCCAGCGTGGGCAGTGCCAGTGATGGGAGCTGCTGCTGGCATGGAACTGGGGTCACTGGTGGATCCACCTGGGGGCTGAGCTGACCTTCAATGGGACCTCGGGAGGCTGGAGAGTTGGGTGGAGAGAAACCTGATGAGGTTCAGCAAGGGGAATGCAGGTCCTGCACCTGGGCAGGAACACCCCCCAGTGCCAGCACAGGCTGGGGGGACCTGGAGCAGCTCTGAGGGGAAGGACCTGGGGGTGCTGGTGGGAGACAAGGTGGCCATGAGCTGACAGAGGGTCCTTGTGGCCAGGAGGGCCAGTGGGATCCTGGGGACATCAGGAAGAGTGTGGCCAGAAGGCCAGGGAGGGATCCTGCCCCTCTGCCCTGCCCAGGTGAGGCACATCCAGAGTGCTGTGTCCAGCTCTGGGCTCTGCAGTTCAAGAAGGACAAGGAGGTACTGGAAAAGGTCCAGCACAGGCCACAGAGATGATCTGGGGTCTGGGGCATCTCCCTGATGAGGAGAGGCTGTGGGAGCTGGGCCTGGTCAGGCTGGAGAAGGGAAGGTTGAGAGGGGATCCCATCAATCCACACAAATCTCTCCGGGGGTGCCAGAGGAGGGTGCCAGGCCCTGTTCAGTGGTGCCCAGTGACAGGATGAGGAGCAATGGCCACACAACACAACAAGTTCCACTCCAACATGAGGAAGACCTTTCCAGGGAGGGTGGCAGAGCCCTGGAACAGCTGCCCAGGGAGAGTCTCCCTCTCTAAGACATCCCAAACCCAACTGGACGTGTTCCTGTGCCACCTGCTCCAGGTGCCCCTTCCTGGGCAGGGAGATTGGGCTGGATGATCTCCAGAGGCCGCTTCCAGCCCCAGCTGTTCTGGGATTCTGGGAATATTTGCTGTGCCAGCTTGTGGCCAGCACTGGGCTGTGTGTTACTCAGAGCTGGTGGTTTTGTCTGATACTGCCCTGCTTCGTGCAGGGTGGGAATTCCAGGGGATTTTGACCTGCTAGGAGCAACAGCATTAATCCTTGCCTGAGCAGGGACTGGAACAATTTCCTCAGGTGGCTTCAGTATGCTCTTGAAAATTGCCTTGGCTCCCAAGCATTTCGGGCTGAGGACACTGGGAATTCTTTATTAAGCCCCCTCAGCAGGGCTGTGCATCACAGCACCTCTATGTAAGGCAGGGGCTCATTTTCCAGTTTGCAGGGGGGTCAGAGGGAACATCAGCACATCCTGGGGTCACCTCTGCATCCTCAGGGCTGGCAGTTCCTGCTGTCAGCATGCTGTAATTACTGTTTGGGCGCTGAATTATTTAGTGTTCTGTGTTTCACAGCTGCTGAAGGGATGAATTTTATTTACTGCCTCAGGAGCTGGTTATTCCGTGTGTGAGTAGGTGGATATCTGTGGAGAGAGCCCTTCACTCGCTGCCCTTGCACTCCTCAGAGTTGTTTCTCCTATCCAAGGAACAGATTCTCTTTCCCAAGGAAGGGAGAGCCATGTAAACTGTGTTTAAAGGATGCAAAAAGGGTTGGGTTTTTTTATTGTCTAATCTCATGGGGAGTGAAAGCATTTTTATTATAAGATGCCACACTGCCTTATCCCCTCTCACAGTTCCACCTCTCCTGGGCTGTTCTGAACAACAGGTTCTTTACAAGTCCGAGAACAATGAAAGGAGTCTGTGGGATTTTAGTCTTTTACTGATTTGAAGTCTCTCACAGTCACATTGGTTTAAGTAGGCACTACAAAAAAGTGAAAAGAATCTCTGTGTTGAACTCTGGGAAGTCACATTGCTCTGGATAAAGCGTGGGTTTCAATTCTGAATCTGTTTTATTTCCTACAAGGCCTTAATGTTATTCTTTGTAGCTATAAAGACATGGCTGACATAGAATAGCCTACGTTTTTAATCTCGTTAAGAAAAAAAAGCTTCAATATTTATGGTCTTGAATTAATTAGGTGATTAGTTTAGTTTTAAACACCACTTAGGTGACTCTACGGTGACTTTACAAAGGAAAGGTGATCCTGAGGTGCCCTCACTACCTGCAGTGTGAGGTCTCAGAAAGGTTTAACAAAAAATGTTAATTTTATTATAAAAGTCACTACAACTGTGAAAATTACACCAAACTTATTTAGACCTTCTTTGTTTTTAGTTTGAAACTGGTTTTCTTAAATGCAGCCTTAGTGTAGCACTGTTTTGGTGAGTTTTGGTTTTGTTTTGGTTGGTTTTCTGTGGTTTGTTTTTTGTCCCCATGGATAAAACCCCTTTCTTAAAACACGATAAGGAAAAGCCGTTTTAATAAGTTTATTTTTGTTGTGAATCTCATTATGTGTATTCAGTAGGCTGACTCCTACCTTTTAATTTGTTTTAGAAAAGAGCAGGGCAGATCTTTGTTTTAGTTTTTCAAAACACAGCCGTGCCTGTTAAAATTAATTCGAGTTGAAGGTCAGTGTGTCAGTGCTGCTGGAGTTGTTATGACACGTTTTTAGGAGCTGAATCTCAGCAGCAGTTAGAATCACAATCAGCAAAATTCAGCTAGAGGAGCAGAGGGAGGATGCTGGTTAAACTTCTGCTTGTCCTGTTGCTCTTGTGCTGATTTAAAAGTCACCCTAAAAAGGGCAATATTGCAGGGTCAGGAGTAGGACTGGATCCTCATGGGTCCCTGGCAACCCAGGATTCTGTGAGTCCAGACAGAGATTCTCTAACTTGCCAAAATAAACGACCAAACGACCCTTTCATTCGCTTCAGATTCACCTGAGGGTTTTTTGACTTGAAATCAGAGTACATAGGGAATAAAATCTGTGGGGCGGGCTAAGAATGCAGCACTTCAGAGTGAACTGGGGAGGTTTGACCATTCCCTGTGCCTGGTTCCCTTGCCACTGGTTCCCAGTGGCATCTGGAATTTTGGATGGAAGAGGGAAGAGCTGCTCTCTGCTGTACCAACGCAAGGCTTTCACTGGGTGTGGGCATCAACCTTCCCTTCCTGCTGCTGGCCAGGGGGGTCCTTGGCCCTCTGATGTGTAAAGGGAGACATCAAAGACAAACCCCTCAGCTGGAACTTGGGGAATGCTGTTCTGCTGTCTCTACCAGTGCAGGAAATCAGATTTTGAAGAATCTGCTTGGGTTCTGGTCCTTTGGCTTGGAATTGAATTCCTACCGCTCGTTTATGCACAGAAAGAAGGTCAGCAGATCACGAGGGGGCTGGGAGATTGAATTGGGATTTCTCTGATCTCTGACAGCCCTCGCCTCACCTGAAACCACCCTGCTCCTTTCCTTGTCCAGAAAATCCTTCCTTTTTCCTCTGTTAAGGACATCAAGGAACAAATTGGAAAATCTGAGTTGAGCTAATAATACATGAAAGGTGTTAAAGAATCTTGGTTAATCAAAATAATGTGTTTAAGTCTGTTATTACTGAGAGTTAATCTGGTAAGCCTTTATAGGTTTCTGAGCTGGAATGGCAACTGAAAATGAATAATTTTATATTACAGAGTGTTTTCATGTGGTAGGGAATGGCACAGAGCTGTACCAATTCTAGACTTGCTATTTATTTAACATTTGTTTAAAAATTAGGTTTGTGTCAGGAATTAAAAGGATTACATTAAAAGTAGAGATGATTAGGTGAACTGTTATGCCAGTTATGGGAAATTTAAAAATAGCTTCGGGTATAATAAGCAACTTCATTATATGAATGCAAAATATTTTCCTATCATTAAAAAATTAAAGAACGTTCCAAATGTTACTTTAGCTCCTAGGGGAAAAGAAACCTCAAAATCTTAGTTTTTTAGAGTTATTGCTTTGTTTTTAAATGAACTGTTACCTGCAAACTATTTTCAGAGCATTTCAGTGATCTTAGAGAAAACACTCAAAAAAGACCTCATCCAGCTTGAAGGGAAATAGCCATTTGAGTTATTTTCTGTCCCTCCCCCCAGCACTTAAATTATTTTATTAATTGTCAGAAACAACTACAAAGCAGTGCTGCGCTGCTCCTGCTAATTTTGATTTCCTCGGAAAGTGCACTGTTGTTTTCACTCGGAAAAAGCCAAGCTGTGCTTGCTGGAAATAGCAGTGAGACGCAGAGATGAGAGGGATTGCCATGGGAACATTTTATCATCCATGGGAAGTGGCTCCTGATCCCGCTGTAGCTTCCTTGGGCGGACTGGGAGAATTGGTTCTTTCCCAGAAGCGGGAGAGTGCAGCCGTGTCTGACCAGGGGGTTTCAGGGATAACAAGGCCACACACAAAAATAAGCGATAACTTTGCTTTGTGTCCAAGCACAGACACGCTGAAATCTGCTTTTTGTTCTTCTTTTCTGCATCTGGCATTTCAAAGGGATTCCTTAGGGGCAGCCTTTTAGCAAAGGGCTACCACCAAGTGGTGGCAGGAGTGATTTTGGTGTCATCAAAACTCATTTCCTACCTTGAGGGTTTCCTCACAGCCAGGTCCCCACCACTCCAGGGCAGAGCCTGACTTACAGGTTTAGGAACTTATTAAAGGTTTGTACAAAAGGAAAAGAAACTTTGCTTCTGGTTTCTTCCTCAGCCTGGTTATAAATGCAGCTAGTGCCCTTCAGGGGGCAAGACAGGGAGAGCGCCAGGATGTTCCTGCCTTTAAAACTGCAGCCTAGGAAAAGCCAAATGAATAAAGAGAAGTTCTTTGGCCCTGGAATTCCTCCTAATTCCCAGTTTTAGTGAGCTTTAGTCACACACCTGCTTGTTCCGTGTGCTTTGCCTCATCCAAACTCAGTTACTGCAGCATTAAATATTGTCTGTGTGCTTATGAATGTATAAAATAATGGGAGAAATTGAATTATGACAGTGATCCATGGATGCATTCCAGAAATCATACACAAGCACAAGGAACCATCAATCTAGTCCTGCAACAGTTTTTAAATTTATTGAGCCTGTGTACTGAAAATGTGAAATGAACTCATGTATTTTAAATCACTGAGTTTGAGCTGGCACAGCTGGGCTTGTTTTGTTGGTGTGGTCAAATGACCTCAGAAAATACATAGTTTGAAGTATATTCCCTCTTGCTGAAATCAAGGCTGTTACTTGAAGGATAGGTGGGAGAATACACTCAAAGGCATTGGTTATAAATCAAACCAATCCTTTCTCTGCAAAGCCTTGATTTATGCACGTCAAATTAACTTTTCCAAACTTGCTGCAATTTATCTCAAACACAGGACTTCTCAGAAAAAAGGGAAGTGAAATGTATTTGTGCTGTGCACTCAAGGTAAAATTTTTGAGTCAGTATTAATCAGGAGCAATGTGTTCCAGGATGAAGGGAACGTAATTCAGCAGATTCCTTTGGAGCAGCAGTTGTTCTCCTGGCTGACAGAGGGACCAGAAAAAATGGTAAGAAAACTTCTTCTTTTAATTGGAAAGTGTGTCTTCAATTCTCTCCCCCTCTCTCTTTTTTTCTCTTTATTTTTTAATCCACTACGTTAATAATCCAAAAATGCATATTGGGAGTTTTGATGGTGAAGTGTTGAGCAGATGAAACAGGTGAAGATTAAACAGTTTAACTGGAATTGTGTAATAGCAAAGAAAGTGTGATGGTTTATTACCTCCAGAGGTATAACTAATGTGTCATTTCTGCTGTTCTGCATGTACAAAAAATAGTTCTGGGCTCTGGGATAGATTTATTATTCTTCATTGATTGCCTCATTCTGTTGCAGGACATTTCTGGCAGTAAAGCAGCAGAACTGTCACATCCATCATGATGTGTCGGAGATGTGTCAGGGCTGGGGCTCTTTTTTGAACTTTACTGCTCCTGAAAAATGTAGCTGAGCATTACAGGCAGAAGTCTGACATTTCCAAGATGAAAATCAATCTTTTTTTATGTGGTGATTCTCAAAGCAGACTTGAGCTTTGATTGCACAAGGAGTGGTTTCACATGTTGGGGGATACAACAGGGACACCAAATAATTTGGGTAACAGATCTGGCAGGTGTTCTGTAATGAATATAAATTGGAGAAATGATCATAGAAGAGACACTCAAGTCAAGATGGCACAGCAAACATTGATCTGCTGCTGTCACAGCCGGGAACATGAAGGTTTTTCTTTTTGGTTCGTGTATTTTCTTGCATTTATCTTTAAAGCTGGGGACTAACCAGGTAAATACAGCCTGCTGTGAATTCATATTCCTTATTATACCATATCCAGAGGTGAAAAAAAAAAGAACTGTTAAAATTAATTGCTAAAAGCATGAGAAACGACGAGAGGTCCTAATGTACAGGAAAGGAGGGCAGATGAAACACTTTGAGCTTTAAAATGAAGGCTAAAAAAAGTGTTCAAGCCATCTATATAATTGTAAATACCTTGAAAAAAGGAAAGTCATTGTGTCACAGGTCCAGGGGCTCAGCTCCTGGGCATGAGGGTGTTATTAGAGACAAGAAAGGACAGTTTTATGCTGGTGGCTGTGTCTAGGGGCAGCAGAAGTCTGAGGAGAAGGGCAGCACGGAGCCACAAACAGCCAGACAAGCAGAAAGTTTTAGATGCTGGGAGTGTGATGATAAAATACTTTGATGTTGGGTTGTTTCCCAGGGAAGACGTTTGGAAATAACGAGCAGAGTGGTCTTGTTTCCTCATATTATTTTCATTCAGGGAAATAGCTAAATAAATAAGATGATGATGTGATACTCAGTTGTCCCTCTCTGAGAGGAAGGAGCACGGAAATTCCGTAGAGTAGCCACTTCCAGAGATCAGTTCAAGATAGTCAGTTGCTGTTTAAATAAGGAGGTTGTAGCTTGGTTGTTTCTCAATTTAGCCACTCAAATGCACACTGATTTTCCCCACAAATAATGCCCTGTCAGCCACAAAACACCGACTCACTTTTGCTAAGGAGTTTAGCAAGGCATGAAATGCATAATTAGGGGAGGAACAGTTTCATCCCTCTGAGGTTCTAACACTTATTTAATTTAGGACAAACACCCAAAGTCCCTCGAGCACATGAGGAGTCTGAAGTTTAAACAAGGTGACAGCTAAAATGGATCGATAACTTCTCATCCCCACAGTTACTAATAATAAGGTGAAGAAAGAAATATTGGCTATTTCCAAGCTGAAGGCACTGAGAGAAGCAAATCCACTCCACTCCAGAGTGGACTCCGTTAACACAGATTGCCTTCAGCCCATCAAGCCTCAGCACTGAGCTGTTTTAACCAAGAGTTTGTTTCTAAAACTCTGGAAGCCAAGGAATTAAACCCTACCTGAGTTTTAAAAGCATGTTTTCTGAGCCTTAATAAAATGACACTTTGTCTTATTTCTGTGTCTCCAGTCATGCAGGAAATTAGAGGACTGGCTTCTTCTTGCAGACTTTGTGTAACTCAGGCTTCAGGCTCAATTTGGCAGCTTATATTCCTCAAATTGGCTTGTAAATGAGATATTTGTTTCTAAAGTACGACTGATATCAACTTGCTTACAAATACTTACAACGTGGACTCGTCTCTCATTTGATTCTGTAATTATATGATGGTTTTTCTTGTCAACAGAGCTCAGAAACTTAATATTGATTTATGTTCCTGAGTTTCTGAAACTGCAATGTGTCATTGTTGAGCATAATTTAGAGGGGCCTTTTTTTCTCCCCTCTAATCTTGTACGTGCCAAGCTTGAGTTCATTTGGGGCTGGAATGATCTCAAAAATCATTTAACCCTTGTGTGGGTGTGGTGGCAGTGGCATGGATGGAGATGATGTCATTGAGGTGTCTGATTTCTGTCTGGTTATCTGTTTGATATGAAATTATATTTTCAGGCAACGCCCTGAATACCCTCAGCATGAGAGTTATTAACATTCCTATCTCTTGGGTGTCCTGGGAGGCTTTATGTTCTCCTGACACAGCAGGAGGTGGACATGGATGCTCTGCTTGTCTGTGTCCAAAAGTGCTGGGGGTGCTGCAAAGTGCTGTGCTGACACCCCAAAGTCAGCCAGACCCTGAAGGGATCTGGCTATGCCTTCTCAGTAAAGTGACTTCCTCAATGATGCCCAAAAATGTTTTTAAAATTAAAATTAAAACTTTAAAAGGCCAGGTTTTGATGGAGTAAAAACTCAAATGATCAGTCTTTCTTCATGAACGAGAAAAAAAAAGTTAAAAAATCTAGGGATTGCTTCCAACCCAATTCAGTGTGGAACTCTATAATTCTACGATCAGCAGATTCTATGTTCTAATAATACATTAAGGGGCAACTACATTTTGGGAACACAGTGGTATTCTTGCTTTCTGTCAGGTTTTTCACTTGTAGTTGCACTCCAGACCATCTGTAGAGGCCCAGGCAGTCTGTGCCCTAAAGTCTCTGTGGAAACCACTCTGTGGAAATCACAATCCCCCAGTTCAAAGGAGGCTGCCATTGAGCTGATGTATTTACCACGCAGAGAAAGAAATGCACAAACCTGGTCCACATTTTCAATGCATTTCCGTAGCAAAACTAAAATCATGGTGTCGAGAATTGATTTCAGCTTTTGCATTAATAAATTGATGGGAATATTCTGAGCATTAAATTCTCCTGGAATTTCTTTTGAAGCACGATGTGTTATTTGAGAGACAGTTTGTGGGATGTGGAAATGAATTTTTGCCACATGCTGACGTTGTGATCAGAGCTCTCAGTTTCCCAGGATGAAATGAAAACGAGGAGCTGATCCAGCAGTGGCTGGATCAGGTGGACTCTGTCATGGGTACTTCTGTCTGTGCTGATCCTGTGCTGATCCTGCGCTTCCAGTCCCTGACCTGGGATCAGACAAGGAAGTGTGGGATGTAGGCAGGAGTTTGGGCTGTTTGGTTTCATTTGCATTGGGAGAGTTTTTTGTTAACTCAGTGTTAACCATTCCAATTTATTCAGCTGAATATGAAGTGTTGAGGTTTCAGGACTGCCGTGCTCACCCCACGTGTTTCTGTAACTAGGAGAGGATAATTCCTGTCAGCTGGAAGGTTTGAGTAGCTCGGACAACACAACTTTCCTCTGAGGGCTGGTTGCCAGTGGGATGGAGGGCAGGGGTGGGTTGCAGTTTCAAGAGGATCATCAGGAGCATGGGGTGAGGAGTCCAGCAGAGAGAGGTGGTGAGGTTGATGCCTTGAGAGGCCACCCAAACCAGAGACCAGACAGGAATAAGGGAACAAAGGTCGGTATTTATTTGAAAGGCCTTCAAAGGTACCCCTGGGGTGCCAGAGGCTGCTGCCAAGATGGACCCCAAGATGGACCCCAGGTCACGAGTTCTTCACACTTTTATAGGTTTGGTTCATTTGCATATCAGGGTTAATTCTCCAATTAAAGCTTCAGTTAATGATGTAGTTTCCCCAAGCTCACCCCCTCTTAAGATGTTTGTTTACACATTTTGGGCCTAGGACGGTCTGGGTGTCCTTGGAGAGCAGGCCTGGAGAGGCTTTGTTATGTCTGCCCAGCACAGAGAGCAGAAGTGAACAGGCTGCAGGAAACTTCAGAGTTACACACTGGGCACTGCAGGATTTGAAAAGTATAAAAGTTACAACCTAAGGCATCAAGGTGGGCAAAGCTCGTGGCATGTTCCCAACTGCCTTGTCAAAGGGCCAGCCTTGGGAACTGTGCATTTATTTGCTGTTTGATGCGTGGAGCAGCATTTCTGTGCCTTCACGGACTGACTGGTGTCAGAGGGGGGTGTTTATCGCCAAGTTTTGTCCTTGTGGAGGGAGCCAGGCTCAAATTGGAGCATTGGTCAGAGGGGCACGGACTGGAGGGGAAGTGTTCTGGCTGAGCTGCTTTGGTGAGATAAAACAGGCCTCCTGCTGGAATGCTATCCATGTGCAATTGTTCTTTCCTAGTTGCTCACAGCTGGGAAGTGCAGGATATACACCAGCATCGATATCTATTCAATTTTTCTCTCCAAAACCCCTTCCCAGATGTGCCTTTAATGACTCTTTAATTCTGAACTGTTTCCATCTATGATAAAATTGGATTAATTACTCAAATTCCTGTATTCGCTTTGCTATGAAACAGAATAAATTGTCTTTGTGTTACTGCACAGCGTTCTGGGACAAACTGAGATCCAGGATCTGTGGTGTTTGTGTCATCACAGGAGGTCTCTGAAGCACAGGTGGAAGCAGCAGAGGTGTTCTACACTCACTGTGGGTGCACTTGTGCCTTGAGGATTGCAAAGAGAGGGTGTTTTCCCAGCCTGTACTGACAGATTTGCTGGCAGAAATGTGTAGGGTAGGTCAGGTGTCTATTCAGTGATGCTGTCATCCTTTCAGTTCATTTAGGAGAGAGTGTGCTCCAGCAGGGGCCCTTGCTACCTGTTGTAAACAAGGTGGAGTGTTACGTTATCCTTCACCTGCCCAGAAGAGCCTTTCTGCAGCAGTGCCATCCGAATCCCCTTCTGTCTGTGTCCATGGAATGGTTTTGGAGCTGTTTACACTTCCAAAGCAGACTGTCACAGGTGTGGAGGAAGGGGAGGGCTTCTGTTTCTCCCAGTGATGCTTTGGGACAGAAGGGGTGGATTGTTAAGAACAACCCAAAGCTTCCACCGTGTCATTTGCCTGTTTTTGGAGAGACTTTGAGTGGGACAGTAGATCATGGACCTAGGCGGCCAAGGGACCCTGGGCTGTGCCAGCCATGGGGCGGCCACAGGCCCAGGGCAGGGCCCGTCCCCTGGGCTGGCCCTGCTGAGGGACCTCGAGGGCTGTGTCCAGTGCTGGGCCCTCCCGGCCAGAGAGCCCTGGAGGGGCTGGAGCGTGTCCAGGGCAGGGAACGGAGCTGGGAAGGGGCTGGAGCCCCAGGAGCGGCTGAGGGAGCTGGGAAAGGGGCTCAGCCTGGAGCAAAGGAGGCTCAGGGGGGACCTTGTGGCTCTGCACAACTCCCTGACAGGAGGGGGCAGCCGGGGGGGTCGGGCTCTGCTCCCAGGGAACAGGGACAGGACAAGGGGAAATGGCCTCAGGCTGGGCCAGGGCAGGCTCAGGTTGGACAGCAGCAGGAATTTCTCCATGGAAAGGGTGCTCAGGCCTTGGCAGGGGCTGCCCAGGGAGCTTTGGAGTGCCCATCCCTGGAGGTGTCCAAGGAAGGGCTGGAGGTGGCACTCAGTGCTCTGGGCTGGGAACAGGGTGGGCATCGGGCACAGCTTGGGCTCCATGGGCTGGAGGGATTTTCCAGCCTCGGGGATTTTTGACTCTACAGCAGGACTTCTGTGGTAGTGAGGAGTTTGGTTTTCACAACTGAAAACAAACAGTGTGCTTTTAAAAGCCAAAAATAGTTCTAGACGGGGGATCAATAGCAAAATCCTGAAATGTTTTTCATGTTCCTTTAATGTAAGGAGGCACCCCCCTTTGGGTTTTTGGCACCTTTACATCTAAATAATTTTTGAATTTTACTTGAGTTTTCTTTCAAGGAGGGGTTGGATGTGGCCCTGAGCAACCTGTTCTAGGGAGTCATGTCCTTGTCCATGACAGGGGGGTGGAACAGGAGATTTTTAAGGTCCTTTCCAAACCGTTCCAGGATTCTATGATTCTAATCTAGTGTTCCATCTTGCCAGAGAATAGCTGGTGAGTCAGAGGTAAATATTGGCAAGCATTCCATATGCCACAGAGTAATAATTTATGCTTGAAACAAGCTTCTGGATAAAGGTCTCCCTTTTGAAGTTACAGCTCCTTCTCTCTGTAAATCTGGGGGAGGGTTTTTGTATATCCCCAGTTGGAGGAACAGGTTGTGCCGTTTGCTTGGGTTTGGGGGGCATTGCTGCGTACACAATTCTGCCCACGCAGTTACAGACTGGTGCCATGGAGTAGCAGATACACTTTTCCATCTCTTTTTTTAACACAACAGGTTTGTGTTATCAAACCTAAAAAAAAAAAATAGTCTCGTCCCTAATGAATGTTTCTGATTCTTTCAAGGTTACAAGGACATGGTTTCAAAGTATGAATCAGCCTGTTGAGAGTTGTCTTAAAATTGGGTGCAGATTTCGTGTGTTATGAAATTCAAAAAACTCTTCAATTTAGCTGAATTTATTTATTAAATATATATGTGTATATAACATGCATATTATTAAATATATTTGCCTAATATGTCTTGCATAGAGAGTTTGAATATTGACTGACTGTATATACCCTCAGACTCCCTGCCATGGTATCTTAGAGAAGATGAACTTAAAACTTAATTTAGTCCCAGTTTTTATAAAGGATAAAAAGAAAATCAACTTCTTCTATGCCTGATGTGAAATTTTCTGCAGTGCCTCAACTTGGGGTTTACTGATTTCCATGTTGGTGATGTCAGGACTGGAGAGAGGCACCCCATCCCTGACATTCCTGTAGCATTGTGACACCAGGGAAGGTTCAAATCAGATATTAGGGGACAAACCTCACTGGAAGGGAGTGGTCAGGCACTGGAATAAATTGGTCAGGCGTTGGAAGGAGTTGCCCAGGAAGGTGGTGGAGTCACCATCTCTGAAAGTGTTCAAACGTTGTCTGGATGTGGCCCTTGGGACGTGGTTTAGATGCTGGTGGTGCTGGGGGACAGCTGATGGTCTTGGAGGTCTCTCCCAGCCTGGATGACTCTGTGACCCTGGAAGCTGTGACATGAATTTGTCAGGTTTAATTTGGGTCAGTTTCTTCAGCTCCCAGGAGACGTGCTTGTGTGGCTGGGTGACTCTGCTGGTGCTAGACAGATTTCCGCATCTCGGAGAAGGAAAAGTTATAAATAGCAGTGTAAATCCTGAGCAGCTACTGGATCTGTACAGCTCCCAGATGATCCCAGTTATCAGGCCACTGGAAATATTTGGTGAGAATGCTTTTCCTTCAGCTTCTGGGGCAGCTGACTGATTGTGCCAAGCAGAGCAATGTTTTTAGGAGCGTGATTTCTCAAGGGCTCTAATTGCTGTGTGCTGAGCAAGAAGGATATTGCATGTAATGCTAAAACTGTTTATTTATAAATTAATGTTATCTGTTCAGAATTAGTGTTGAAGAGGGCTGATTGCCAATCCAGCCAGTGCTATTATGTTCCTTGAGAAGTCATTACTCATACTTTATTTTTCATTAAGTAGCTAACTTTGGTGGAGTTTTCTTTTCCAAATGACAAATTTTCTTCATATTTCAGGTTCAACTTCACCTGAGTTTAACCAATGACCCAATGCTTCACATGTTAAGCGTTGGAATGGGCTGCCTGGTGCAGTCCTGGAGTCACCATCCTGCAATTGTTCAAAACATGAGTGGAGGGGGCTCTTTCTGTTGTGGTGGGATTTGGTGGAAGGCGGGACTGGATGACCTTGGAGGTCTTTTCCAGCCTTATGGATTCAATGATGGCACGACTGTGGTAGCACTTTAGGTGGTTTTACAGCGGTCATGTTCTCTGTTTGCATCTCTTTCCTTCCCTTGCACTGCAGACACAAAGCTGAGGCAAAGCCCAGCCTAAATGGATCGCTCTCAGTCTTCTTCCCAACAAAAGGCTGAAGAGAGCAGAGCAGAAAAAAGACCTTGCTGCACTCATATCTTTTGAAGCTCCTGCTCCTTTTCAAACAGAAATGTTTTCTATTTAAATATTTGTTTTCATTGCTCGTGGTAACTGCAGCTGTCCTGATGTGGGGGCATTCACCACAATGAAGCAGGAAAGCTCAAACTACTTTAAAGCACATTATCTATGTGTGCTGTGGAGGAAAAATATCCATCTTTAATCAAAGTACACATTATCTTTTGTTGCAGGCAAGTAGTTCCTCAGGAGAGATAGAGATTGGAAAGATTATTAAAAAACCCTATTCAGCAGCAGTCCGTGGTCCCGTTTAAGATCAGGCTATGGTCCAGAACCCAGTAAATCTTAACTCTCATCCTGTTAAACCTGGCAGTGATTGGATTTACACTTCCCAAGATCAAGAAAAAATTAATTCAGAGAGAAATAATGGTGTACATCCATATATTATGTCACATATATTATATTATATCCTGTATATTGTATTAGAAATGTGATAGCAGGGAGAAAAAGAGCAAGCACGTGGTGTTGGTGTACGAGCACAGAGACTGAAGCAAGTAGGAAATAATGGAAATAATGAAAACAGACAAAATCCATCCTAAAAAAAAAAAAAAAGCAGTGCTGGAAATTAGGTTACAAGCATTGCCTTGATTCATTGAGTTGCCTGTGGTCAGAACATTCAACTCCAATATTTAAATACCTAAAATTGGACATAAAGGGAAGAAATACCTGATACCTAACTAGCAATTTTTTTTTTCACTAGATGCAACCAATGCAACTTAAAATCTTTTAACCCTGAGTCATTTTCTGTCGAAACATATGGGCAGGGAAGTTCAAGTGCAAGCAACTTTTATCAGTGTGTGGGTAGAGAGTTCCTTGCCAATTGCCCTTAAACAGGCAGGGGTTTAATACACTATGAAGGGATGAAATGAAAGTGAGTGAGAACACCTGAAAAAGCCACAGATGACTTCCAGAAAGAAGCAAAAATATGTCTGAGTGTCAACTATTTGCTGCAGGTTTCCAAGAAGTGAAATGGAGATGTATGAGACAGACACACCTATAGCTCATGTGTGGCATTTTGGGGCAGAATCAGGGCACTAAAGGCAAGGGAGCGCCTTCCTTCCGCTGCACAGTTATTCTGAAGGAACCCTCTGGGCTGTGAGCTGGCAGAGAAGAAATAGTCAAGGAATTGAATATGTTCATTTTGTGTGAGTTTTCCCAAATTATCTTGGTTAGCAAATCAAGGATTGTGTGTGTGAGTCTATTTTTAAAGAGAGAACTCATGGCCTCCTTGAGGCAGAAGCTCCGGGGTTAGGTGGAAAATGGAGCTCCTGTCCCTAAGGATGTTTTGTGTCAGTGTAGCCATTGAAAAATCAGAGGTCATCTTAATAATATAAAGTCGTCAGGCTAATCAGTTAATTAGACAAGTGGAGTCCCCATCCCTGGAGGTGTCCAAGGAATGTGTGGACAGGGCACTCAGTGCTCTGGGCTGGGGACAAGGTGGGGACAAGGTTGGACACCGTGGGAGTCCTTTTTCCACCTAAATGATTCCATGATTCTCAATCCATTTGCTGTTCATTCTCCTTTCCCCACTTTTTGGGGTTTTTTGGTGGGGTTTTTTGTATTTTTGTTGGGTTTTTTTTGTTTTGTTTTGGTTTTGTTTGTTTGTTTGTTTGTTTGTTTGTTTTAGGGGTTTTTTTGTGTGTTTTTGGGGGTTTTTTTGGGTTTTTTGGTTTTTTTTGAGGGGGGTGTTGTTTTAGGGGGGCTGTTTAATGTACATTATTTCTGGAATATTTATTTTATAAAATCTGTGCACACTTTCCTCTATCATCTCCTGGCATTTAACAAATTATGTGTGGTATAGGCACCAGTGTGAATCAGCACTTAGCTCACAAAATTCTAGCTGTCTTAGGCTATTTTGCTTATTAAAGAGCTCTGTTTCAGAGGAACTACAATGATTACAGAAGTCTCTGAGGATTCAAGGAAATGAAAGCAGCATATGAGCAGTCTTTTCTGATAAAGCTGGGAAATGACTCAAAATGGTTTGAGCCAGAAATGTAGAAAAATGACAGGATTTTCTGGGGCCTCACTCTCTTTCTCCGGTGTTTTTTGGTGTTGCAGTTGGTGTGTACCTGTGTCATGTTATCAACTTGGAGCATTTGTTTATTAATTTGAAATAGAAGTATTTTTCAGGACTTATGATCTGTCATATTTTAAATCTAATAGTACCCTTTATGTACCCCTGGGTTTCTATTTCTTCATCCCACTCCATTTCTATCTCTGATTGCCTCATCACCTCAGATGTGTGAAGTTTTTGGTCTTGCAGAGAGAGAACTTTTGTCCATGAGCTATAATTTACTGATGGGTGAAAGGTCTGGAGAAGACCCCAGGAATTCTAACACTCCTCCCATCTTCAATTCTGTTATCAAGGCCTGTATTTTGTTAAATCACACACTCAAATGCTAAGTAAGTACAGACATGCAAAAATAACTGTGTGCTACAGGATGATGAGTGTTAAAGGAAAGATTTTAGCTGTAATTGTGTCCAAAATGCTTTTCGATAATGAGTTCTTGGTTACCTGCTGAACTTTCAGGGCTGTGGTAAGGTACAATTTATCACAATCAAAAATCACAAGCTATTTTGAAGTGCCTGAGGATTTTTTCTTAAAAATTATAATCTTGTTGTGATCTGTCACAGGAGTTTTGAGTACCTGGAGTTAACAGGATGAGACCAAGGGAATATGAAAGGAAGGGGGAGAGGGGACATAAAATCAGAATATGTGATGAAAATAACTGCAACTAGGCAAAAAAGATAAAAGGGGAAATTGCTCGTGATTATAGAAGGAAAATGGATTAAAATTTAAATAAACTCTGGCCCAAGAAGTCCCTGATCTGCAAGCTTTTGGAAGCCAGGAGCTCGTTTGGGTGAAATAAAAGGAATTTTCTCTCAGGAATTTTTCATTGAAAGGATTCTCACCTGATTTACTTCGATACGAGTCTGAGTCACACAAACAGTGGGAGGAAAGGAATGGGAAAATAAACTTAGCCCTTGATGTAGGGATTGCTCAGGGGAAGTTCTATATGCAAAACAAACTGGTGAATACAGCAGGACCTAAATAACAGAATAGATGGAGTAATAGATAAAGTAATTTGCGTTATGAAATCCAGAGTAAATTAGGAGTGTTTGTTTAAATGACACATGTTGACATTAGATCGAGGGGAAAAACCTGAAACAAAATATTCCTTGAAGGAAGCAATCAGTGTTGGGTTTAAGCATCCATGAATTGTTTTGGCTCGTGCAGTTTCATGCCTTGGGGAATCTTTTCCTTTCCAGATAATCAGGAGCAGCCACGGCTGTAGCGCCACAGTCAAGAGCACCTCCTCCATGTAGGAACTCCAGGGAGACCCATTTGTAGTGCATTTCCCTGTAGAAGTTTCCAAAATCCCAGTAAAAATCCCAGCCAAACTGCAGAACCAGTGCCATCATTTTTTCTTCTGTTTTGCACTCTGCATTTACTGATCTGAGACAAAGCTTCTCCCTGTCTGATTTAAGTTGGAATTTGATCCTTTAGGGAAGACCTTGGCTGTACAGATCAGTGTCTGGGTTTGAGGGCAGCTCCACAGTGGAAAGTACAAGGAAAAGGGAGTTCAAAGGACCAGCAGGTTTCTGACCCCGTGGTTGATTGTGAGGAGCAGTGTCACAGCAGCCAGCACCTGACGGCAGGTGAGCAGCTTTATCCAGCTCAGGTGACTTTTAACTGAGATCCTGGGATTTATTTTCACAGTTCCAGAAGGGAGGAACATGCAGGGCCTGATGGCAAATCTCGATCATCTGTTCATTCTTTTCCTTTTGGAAAGCATAACGTTTTCTCCTCTACCTGTCAGGTTCTGTATAATTAATGCTGTCTTCCTGTTCTCTCAGCTCCCACATTTCTTCCTTCTCATCTCCCCATGACATTTCTTTTGCAAGTCTGAAGGAACTGATTATTCCACTTAAAAGGCAAAAAAAGTTCAAATTTTCATATCACAGCAGAAATTTCAGTTGTGGCTTTGCTTGAAAACTGGTGCATCATTTCCTGAGAATGGTTTTAAACTTTCCCTTTCCAGACCTCTCTGGGACCAAGGCCTGGTCTAGTGGAAGATGTCCTTGCCCATGGCAGGAGGGTTGGACTGGAGGGTCTTTAAGGTCCTTTCTAACCCAGAGCATTCTAGGATTCACACAGGTCCCCATTCCAGCCAGCCTTGGCCTCTCCTCAGAGGCCACTTGGCTGCCTTGGGAGGCACCACTGGAATCAGAGGTCTCTGTCAAGAAGTCTTTGGAAATCAGTGGAACACTTGGAAGTGTTTTGATTTGTCAAATACCAGCTCCAGACGTGTGGTGGGACCAGTGCTGGATCCATAAAAGCGATGTGCTTTCAGTGCTGCTGAATTTGGCCATTGTGTGAAGGATCGGGGAAACTGCTGGATGGCTTCTGCGTTTCCATACCCCAGCTGAGGTGTCAGGAGCAGCTAACCCTGTTCAAAGGCTTCAGTGGGTGTGCAATCAACACACGGCAGCAGAGGATTTCTGCAGAAAACCCTCTTAAAGTCAGGGCTTGAATTGGTGTGCTTTTAGAGACAAGTAATGGACATCAAAATGAGATCAGTCCCAGTGATTCCACAGCAGAGCAGCGCTCCTCCGGTGCAGGAGCAGCAGCCAACTGCCTCCTGCTGCCAGGGTTACTGGGAATAAGCACCCTGCGTTTGAATCTCCCACTCAGGCAGGGGCTGTCTCCACCTGCTTGCTCACATGTCAGAAGAATTCTGGTGTGTTACAGAAAGAACTGGAGTTGCAAGAACAGAAAGATTTTTGCCTGTGGACAGAATAGGAAAGTCAGTGTTAAAATGGACTTGTCATGGGTTAGCATAGTTTAAGTTTCTTTAAGAGGGCTCCGTCAGCCCTGGAAGTGATCTTTTTGCAAAGAGGTGCTTACAGCTTCCTCTAGACCTGACAGAACCAATCAACTGGCTAGTTTGAATATTGGCAATTTTTAAAGCCACTTAAGAAGCTTGACACGCCTCTGTGATCCACATTTACGAACGAACAAACCCCAGGAAGCTCCCTCTCGCTTCCGGCTTTCGGACAGGTAACTGGGGGGGGCCCGTGGCATGGCCCAGTGGGGCCAGGCCCTGCTCGGCGCGGCTTGGTCAGGCCAGGAGACAGCCACCCTGGAGCGGCCCTGTTCCACCTGCGGCATGGCCACGAGACAGCCACCCTGGAGCGGCCCTGTTCCA